>CAHIKZ030003226.1:55000-72500 GCA_903632075.3 Acanthosepion pharaonis
TAGAGTGATTCTTTTTTTCTGGTTAAAAATAAGATTTCCTTTTTGAATTATTGAATTTGTTTTGCTCTTCATATTAATAGTCAGAAAGCTTTAATTATTCTGATTACACTATTTTGAATTTGTCTTCATATTATTATAAAATCTTAGCTACATAATTTCTCCTGTGGAATTATAGATTTTAACCCTTGCTTCATGTTCATTTATTGTTGATCAGTATGTTACATGTATTTTGATTAGTAAGAGTTACTGGTTACATTATTGGCTTAGCTTAAATATCCTTGTCATTATACAAACAATGAAACTTAATTCAATCACTTTTGTATTAAAAACTGATTCCTGCTTATTTCAGGTGCTGAAAAAGTTCTTGCTTTGCAGGGCTGTGTCTCTTTTGCTGAAAAATGGTGTCAGTCTTCAAAAGAGGTAAACCCCTATTTAAAAAAAAAAAAAAAAAATTTAATCATTTCACCCCTAGCAAGGCAATAAAGCCGCTATTTTGTGCTCTCAGATTAGCAAAAATAAGCCCTAAATTCAGGGAGTAAAGTAGCTGATAAATCTATTAACTGGTTGAACAAAACCCGATTTTATTGAGTTTTCATAATTTTTTTATCTTTTAAGACTAGTGAAATTCAAATTGTTAGAAAGCTAAAAATTTAAAACGTTATTTTAGTTTTGATATGATCCATATCATTAAAGCTTAACATGAATGTTTGAAGAATGATTTGAAAAGTTATATCTTTAATTGGCAAAATGTGAACATTGAACCTCCACTGGACTTTTTAAAAAATTTTGTCAGAGTTATCAAATAAGATTCCCTGCCTCTTTTTTTTCTCTGTAATATAATTATGCCTTCATTTTTAAAATAATCAAGTCTTTATTATTGGAGAAGAATGATGTGAGCCATATTCTACCAAATGTAGCATAATTTGGATTTTTTTCCTGTTTCTCAACATTTTCAGTCTTCAAGTTGCAAAAAGGCTGAAACTGCTTTCCATAAGTTTGTGCAAATGTATCACCAATTGGCTGCAGAACAAGTTCTCTTCCAATATAAACTGGCTTCCCCAGAGCTGCTTGACTTGTGTTCTAAGCCAGAGAAGTTAATTAGAAAATTGTATGAGAATTCTTCCATCTTGGATCCCACTCTTCCTGAACACCTGAGACCAGGTAGGATGTTTGTGTATTTTGAATTATAAAGATTGAAACAAAAGGATTTATTGTATAAATTTGTATACCATAAGTTTTCTTTAATAATAAAAAAAAAAATACAACAATTTTTTATTTCATTTTTTGTTAAACTAGATATCAATCAGATGGCTGTAGAGATTGCTACCATCAACAGTTTGAGTTTAGAAGACTTGAAGATCAACTTGGTCTGTGAATGGTTAGAGACCAACAAATCTGAAGATGCTGATATGGTGAAGATTATTTTGGCCTTTTTATTGCTTTATATTTTTCAATATTTCACTTTACAATGAATTTTTCTAAGTCACTGATTATTTACATACTCTTTGTCAATAAAACTGCATTCTACATTAAAATCAGAGATGGGACAATGAATTTTCTATTGAAACAAATAAAAAATATGAGGTGTAAACCAAAGTAAATACTTGTTGTAGCCATTTGTTTTTCTTGCTTATTGAATAATATTGACCAAGAAAAAGATGGGAATTAGAATTTTCTATTTTATTTATAAACAACACATTCATTCATTACAAAAAATAGAATTTTTTTTTTTCAGTTCGCTTCAGCTTATAAATTTTGTGATTTAAAAGGTAAAAATTGTGTGTTTGTCTTGTTTTGATGGGACAAAGTACAAAATTAACACAAATGTACCTAGATACTGTAGATTACAACTCTGGGCTTTGGACTGTTCCATTGTATTAAATGGGATGGTTGTGGGTCAGTGTAATTCCTTTGCAACACAGACAATAGGGGCTGAGCAATGTCTTTGTTAGGCATATAAATACCAAAAGTAAACTGATATTCAGCATCCAGACTCCAGACTTTCGTAGATTAACCTTTTTGTAATCATTCAGTCCACTTGTCAGGAGGTTTCACCAAATGACTACCAATTAATTTAAGCCTTTCACTTCAAGCATGGTGGGAGTGCCACTAGTACATAGGGGATTACAGAGAGTGAAATAAGAGAAAAGACTAGGTAAAGGGAGGATTTCAGAAAGGATAAAAAGAAAAATGGGGATCAAGGCATTAGAAGATGACAATTGACATTGCATTTAAATTTTTGAAGATTTTAATTATCTGGGAAGCAAGTAAGTGGAAGAAAATTCCACTGTTGGGAAGTGTGAGAGAAGCAGCTGTTGGGGTAGAAGTAGCAGTTACATTTAACTGTTTCAACAGTAAAAGGGTGGGACCTAGATGCCAACCTAGTAGCATGTTTAAATTCTTGTAGACAGGGCACCAGGGAAAATAGCTCATCAGAGCACTTTCCATGAAAATATTTGTAGAAAAGACAGAGGGAAGCCACGTCATGTCTGTGAGAAAGTGATTGGAGTCGAGATGCCAAGTCAGGACCGACTACATTGCAGATGCTTCTTTAGATTTTGTCAAGGACCTTAAGATGAACACCAGAGGCACCAGGCTTTATATGGAAACAAAATTCAATGCATGGATGAATGGTAGATGTGTAGGATGGACTCAGATGAGAAAAACCTTCTGGCACAGCACAAACAACCTTCCTTGTGGTAGATGCAGCTATTGATTCAATGTACTTCTTCCAGCTCAATTCAATAGAAAACATAAGTCAAGCATCAGTTATGTTGATAGGGGTTAAAGAAGTATTTTTCTTCATGGTGGTTAAATGAGAGCAGTTTCATTTTGGAGGCATTCAAATTTAACGTCATGTCCTGTCCCAGTTAACCACTGATTGGAGGCCCTTTTCGAGATCAACAGCCAAGTTAGCTTTAGATTTACTATTGAAACAGGAGTAAATGGTAGTGTCATCTATGTAGATGCCTACTCGAGGAAGATCATTGATGAAAATCAGAAACCGTGTAGGATCCACAAATAGGAGTTGACATGCCGTTAAATCCAACATCCATCCGTGTAGGATCCACACATTTGTATGAAAAGAACTGGAAGAGAGCATGTTCAGGACAACCTTCATTTCACAATTTGATACGAATAATTGGATTAAATCAAATATTTGTCTTGTAATACCAGAGCTCTTAAGCTTAAATAGAAGGCCAACATGGCAAACCCTGTCAAACGCCTTCGAGATATCTAGAGCCACAGCTTGGATTTTGCCATTATTATCAAGAACTTGGTATACATATTCAGTTATGGCCATAAGCACATCAGCAGTAGAACGGGCAAAATGGAAATCGTGTTGTTTATCAGAGAGTAGATTGTGATAGGAAAGATGCTTAACCACTTCGGCATTGTTTAAGGTTTTGAATACTTTGCTGAAGAGTGGTAGGTGACTGATAGGGTGGTAGTTAAGGAGGTCAGAAGGGTCTCCAGAGTTCTTAAGTACGGACAACAGAGAAGGACTTTCAACAAGCTGGAAAGCAAGAATCAGCAAGGCAATAGTTGTATAGTTTGGAGCCTGCTCGGGAGCACATTCTTAAGGATTACAGCTGATATCCTGTCACCTACATTTGCTTTATGAGAGTCTAATTTATGTCAAAGACCAATGATAGGGTTATGCAGATATAGTAGAGCTTCAGTTCAGTCAGGTGTGGGTCTCTGGAACAGTTGAGTGTTGAGTTGGATGAGAATTTCTGAGCAAAGTATTCAGCCTTATCTACTGCAGATGTTAGGACTTCGAATTGATTGAATTAAGGATTTGCCGCTGTTCAGTACACTCTTGCAGAGCTGCCAATAATGTCTAGAACCAAATGTTTGAGAAGCTATACATTGTTTCATTCTATCAGTAGACAGTAACTTTGCTTCATTGAGGAAACACTTGCACTTGTTACAAGCAGACAGACATCTGTTGCAACTAGACATGTCGCTCTGGTACAGACAGAAGTGATCCTATGGGCTATAGCGGCAGAGCAAGCAGGTGGGAACCAAGGAGATGAGTGCGATTTAACTTTGGTATTTTCTTACTGGGATGAAAGCCTTGATGCGGTTTTTGACCAGGAGGAAACCCCAGACATGCATTTTTGAATGGGATGATTAAAAACCACATTCCAAGGGACGTCAAGAAGGAAATCGCAATCTGTGCATTGATAACAGAAAGATATTTTCTTGGTAGGAGGTTTGTGGCTGGTGGGGGAATGGAAAGAGATGTTTGCAGACACTATTACGTGATCAGAGTTGCCAAGAGGGCAAAGTTGTGTAGCATGACAAGAGTCAGGGATAGAGGTAAAACAGTGATTAAGAAGAGAAGTGTTTCCATCAGGGTTACTGGGGAAATGCGTAAGAAAATCAACCACTTGCGTGAGGGATTGAGTGATTGAAAAGTTAAGGGTTTGGATGCTAGTATGGTTAGTGACAGTGTTTAAGTCACCTGGTATGATGGAAATTAAAGTCACCAAACACAAATATGTTTGCAAATGGAGATGGGCTAGTCTATATTATCGGAAATATTATCGAGCACAAAACAGTCTTGAGCTGAAGAGGAATAGTAGAGAAAGAGATAGCTGACTGAATTTAGGAGAGAGAGATGGAGACATATATAAATGGTCTGGAGATTTTTTAAAGCAACAAGCCAAAGCAAAAAACTCAATTCTGGGCTTGGCATCCAGAGAATTTATTACAAAGAAGTTTCACACAGAAAACTCATCTGGAGATCCTAGCTGAGAGCCACAAATGCCTCATATGCATGAGTAGCTCACTCCTGAACTAGAAGACTAAAAAGACCCATTGTGAGGAGGAGAGGGTAACGGGTTGCATGGGGATGCATGTGCATCCACTACCCTCCCCCCACTTATGGATTATTATACATGGTTACAGAGTGTGGGCATGTAGTTGCCAAGTTATCTATTTGAGAGAGAGAAAAAAAAATTGAGAGCAAGCATACAAAGGCGAAGCATATCAATCGGGGTGGGGGTGTTATGGACAGGGAGTCTGAAACTGTTATAAAGTTTTAAGTATGTTCCAACATTGACTTTCTGAGGAAGTGAAAAAAAAAAAAAAAAACTCTTGTCATTTGTGAACCATGCTAGAAAATAATTTGTGTCCAAGTAAATATACGAGATGAAATGAAATCACCAATGAATTAATGTACAAAAAAGTTTTGAAATAGAGGAAATAAGAGTAAAATTAATTGAATTAAAAAATAGTAGGGAATAAAATTTATATAAATAATTTGGACAGAGAAAATGAAAAAAAAAATTTAAATAAAAGAATGAGAAATTTGTAAAGGTGATTAACATTACCTTCATACATTCAAGACTGGTGACAATCTTTTTTGGGTGGCAAAAAGTACAGCATTTATGCACTATATAATCATGTTTTTTTTGTGTGTGTGTGTATATACATACACATGATATATGCACACACACACACACACACACACACACTGTGGCAGTAAGGGTTATAATTGTCTATTTTATTACACAATGTCTAGGATAACATGGCTTAAATTGCAGTATAAATGTATTTTTATTAACTTGAGCATAATCTCAGTTAATTTTTCATTTTTTTTTTTATAAATATTTTTGTTAACTCCTACCAACTAATTTCTAGTGAAATTCAGTAACTTTGGGGTTTATAAATTGTTTTGATGCATGTACCAAATTTTGTTAAGAAAATACAACAAAATGGGAAATTAGATAAATTTCACAGGTAACTGGATGTATTTAAAAATCATGCAACATTTATTTTTGTTAATTGTTTATTTTTTATTTTTGTTAATTGTTCTATTTTTTAGACCGTTACATTTGATTTTGGCAACTTTAATAACTTTGAAACTGAAGATAAACATGTTGACAATGATAACCTGAAAAGGTGAGTCTTTCTTGGCTTGGAAAATTAAAACAATCTGTTATGTAAAATAATCAGAAGAAAATTATGTAATATCCAGAAAAATTTTTTTTTTTTTCAAAATTTTTAATTAGTTACGTGTTTTTATTTAAATTTTCTTGTTCTATACTTCAGATATTTTTATGAAATTATGAATTAAAAAAATTGATTTCATAGTTATTTCTTGCATTGTACTTGGTTCACATATTTTTATAATTTTGTAAATATAAAATTATTCATGTAAATAAGCAATCTAATAAATAAATAGTGTTTAATATTTTTTTGTCAATTTTTGAGAAAAAAGAAAATGTATAAATCCAGTTTCATATGTTTTGGGTTTTATTAAAATAGCTTTCTAAAAAGATAAAAAAAATGGCAATTAAGTACACAGTAATTAGCAGTGTCAAGAAAAAACATCCTTCTGACACATTATTTTTATTTATTTATTAGTTAAACATTTGCCCCCCCCCATCTCTATATTCAAATGTCTGTGGATAATTCTGTGTTGATTCAACTGATTTAAAAAAATATTTGTGCTGTTCACAAGACTTGTTTAGATATTTACAATTTATGACTTAAATTGTATGTAGCTCAATTTCAGATTTGTTAATGGTTTGAATTTTACTTTTAGAGTTGCTTACATTTTGAGAAGTGGTGATATCAAGAGAAACATTTCATTCTTACTTGGATATTCAGGACAGGTTAGTTAGATGTTTTTCTTTTCTTTTTTTTTTGTCATCCACATTTTTTGTCAATCCATTATCCAGTTCAGTCCATGACCCATTATAACAAGGGCATCATGCTGAGTATTTCCACTTGATGGATGTTAACAGTGTCCATCTCTATTCTGCATTATGTGCAACAGATTGTATTGGGTTATATGGTATCAGCAACAGGTAGTAATTGCTGACATTACCTGTTGAAAGAAAGTAGTACTAGTCTGCCTAGCATTTCTGGTTTGGAATCAGTTCTCCATCTCTTAGACTGGGTGCCAACCAAGGCTAGAAAACCCAGTTTTCCCTGATATTTATGCCTTAAGGAAGAAGTGGGTTCATACCTGTCTCAAATTCATACACTGTCTTAGCCAGAATCTGAATTCTATTCATCAAGTCCATTTTTTATGCCATTAAATCTTAGGTCACCCATACCTCCATATATCGTACTCTTCACAAAAATGTAGAGACTAGTAGAGACTTAGAAAAGTAGGCACTTTGTTTTTGATTTCTAACTTGAAGGATTATTTTTACAAAGGAAATGTTCTGTTAATTGCATTTGGAAAGAAGTCGGGTGGACATTTAATCCCTTATCATAAATCTCAGATTAAATATTAAAAGAAACCACAAACTGTAATTTTGCGTTTGCAAAATCAAGTTGATAAATTTTTTTTCTCTATTTCCTTCTCAAAATATAAACTAAAAATTTTGAACCATGACATTAGTTCACTTATGTAGTAGTAATAATAAAAATGTCTTGTTTTTCTAGTTACGTAGTACTACTCAAGTTTCCCACATGTGCCAGTTGCGTGCTCTTTGTTGTTTATTCAATATGGCTTCAATGAATGAAATTTCTTGCACCACCTCAATGACTTCTAATCAAATAAGGTTTGTACATTTCAATATTTTTTATGCATCCAATTTGTCTTCAAATGATTCTGCAATTCTGTCACAAAGATAAAAGTACTGAGCATCACATTTTCGCTTTTTTCTACAAAAAATTTAAATTGATTCCTCCATTTCCAAATTCAGTTCATTTAACTTGGATTTTTGTAATGCTAATCTCATACCTGCAATAATTAATTTATATAAGAGTTAGAATATTATAATGACTATTACTCTATGACAATGTGATCTTGATATTTAATTTGTATTTATTAAATTAACTTTGATCTGGTTCAAGTGTAAAGCATTCAGTGAGGATTTAAAACTGGCTAATCAAATAACTGAAATTAATTCCTTTCAGCTGAAAGGAAATTCTTAATACTGCTTTGAAACTTTCAACAAAAGCTACAACAGCAGTTTTATAAATGATAATATCTGTGAATGGAATTTTCTAATTTCTTTTTCAGTAAACTCATTCAGGTTCAGAGGTATTTGGTTTGCTTAGAGAAGCTGAGTGTTGCTATGACAGCCAAAGGTTTTGAGGAATGCAACAAAGAGAAATTGACAAGAAGCATTTGGAAGAATCACAATCAGGAGAGAAATGTAAAACAGTCTTTTAATCACTTAACTATGTCTTTGATGAACTGGAAAATTTTGTTTGTGTGTAAAAAAAAAAAAAAAAAAAATTTTTACACACAAGATTAATAATTGTCACTTAGCTGATTGATGTTATATTCAGCACCTTGACTCTGGGGTTTTGTACACAAACCCTTTTTGTGATTGTTCAGTTCACTCATCAGGAGGTTTCAGCAACTGACTGCTGTTTTTCTCACTATTTGTTATCTTTATACCAAGTTTGATGTATTTAATTTATGCACTAGTTAGGTGTTATTATTGGTGTTACATTGATTTTTTTTTCCTGTGTGTGTGTGTTATATAGAGATTTTAACTTTGCTATGTTCAGTTTTCTCAACGGTTGATATTTGATGAAAATTTGTTTAACTATTAAACAAATTTTCATCAAATATGATAGAAATGAGGAAACTGATGTGGTGATTATTTTTTAATCAGTTTCCTCATTTCTATCATATTTTGGCCAATATATCCTACAGGCTTTCTCCTACATCTCTAGTAATTGGCAACATTCAAGAAATCTCGAATAGGAGTTGTTATTTGATATGCTAGAACAGGGGTGCTCAACCCTTTTTGTGTCATCATCCACTTTCACATGAAAAAAAATTTCCACTACCAACCTGTATAGTAAATATTCAAAAGTATATCAAAATTATTTGATAAAGTTTGTTATTGGTGTGGTAAAAATACCAAAGGAGGTGGCAAACAAATAATGTTGACTTGCAACAACTGCTGTTACTACCAAATTAAAGATCAAATGAAACCAAATTTGACCATTGAAAACTATGTATATAATTTAGTTTTATGGTCAATGTTAATTAATTATTGAAAAAAAAAAGAATATACACTATGAAAAACTAATAAAGATTCAGCAAATATTTTTTTTGAATATTTTTTGTCTTTCCTTAACTTATTGCTTTATAAAAAAAAAACAAATCTTTATTTTGTCTAAAAAAAAACTACTTGAATGCTAAGGACCTTTCTCAAAACTATAGAAAATAGCAAGACATTTGTTGTTTGTATGGATATTTATATCTTATCTAGGAATTTGATTGGGAATAACTGATTCCTAATTAACCTCCAGGTTTTTTGGGGTTTTTGTTTTTATACAATTTCTTTGCATATCTCCTTTGAATATTTTTTCAGTTAGCATTTGTAAAAAATATCTTTTTAATATCAAAAATCCTAATTGCCCATCAAAAATTCCAATAATCACCCAACATTTTCTATTCATTGTTCATTGTCCCCCAACAGTAGAAAAAACCTGTATGCCGATGAATTAAATATTGCCCAGATTCAAACCCAAACATAAATAATATATTATCTCATTCTTTTTATCAAAAACATAATGATTTTTAATAAATGATTATAACTATTTTTTAACTGAATTTTACTATTTAATTTGGAATTGTCCTCATCTTTGTTCTTGTTACATTTGACCAGTCTACATGAATGTTTTTGTTTTGGGTAACTCAGGAATTGAACTTGCTTTTCAGGAAACCAGATGAAATTTTTGTTTTTGGCAAGGCAAAAAAGATTCAATTAATATATCATTTATCTAATTAATAGTAAATGAATTTAAATTTAAAAAAAAATTAATAGATGCTATTCCATAATGTTTTGATTCCTTTTTCCTTTTTCAACAGATTTCCCTTGTTGCCTACCTTGTCACTAGTCTTTGCTTTGATTACAAAATCTATGATCTAAACCTTTGGGATAACAACAAAGATGCTAACAAAAAAGAAATATAAATGGTAAGATTTTGAAAAGATTTAAGCTGACACAGAAATATTCATTTGATTTCATACCCATTTTACAAAAATGGGCTTTAAAAGATTTTAATGAAAATTCCAGATAATAATCAACTTTTTATTTTTTAGTTTTTTTTCTAAAAAAATATTTTAATTTAATCTTTTTTTTACATGATTTTATGATTCTCACATTTTAAAGTTACCATTAACAAAAGATTATTGTTACAATAGTATAAATTGAAAACACCAAGACAAAAGATGAGACATTCTATTTTCTCAAACTCTTGTATTGTACAATAATGATACTGTTATACAAGAGGAATTTTTGTGTAAAAGTTGTTTTTTTTTCTTGGCTACTCTTGTACTAAATACAAGTGCTGTCTATAATATAATTATTTTAGAAATTTTTCAATTTATAAAATAAACTGTTCTGGTAATAAATATGTAGTCTTCAGAGAATTTTTGATTTTTTTTTTTTTTTTTTGTGACTACAGAGAGAATTATTTGAAAAGCAAGAAATGTGCTGTACCAAATATGTGCCATTCCAGCTGGGGAGGAATTGAAGGAAACCATTTAATGATACCAGCACATGTATTCTGTACCTAAAAGTGCCCAGTGATATGGAAAAATGCTAAAAAATTATAGAATATAGCTGTTGAACTGCCTCTAGTTATGTATCATTGCATATATTGAGATCAACATTAAGTTCTTGGAGCTTTGAATTATTACAAACCCAATTTGTCCAATTTCATCAATTAATATTTTACTTTCAGCTGATAAATAAAATCACAAGGATAATAATGGAATGTTGTCTTATTTATTTTTTATTGTGATATTTGCTATCATAAATAAAATAAGAGTTCATGTTGAAACCATAAAGTCGTTCATTTTTATTGATGTCTTTTCTCATTTTAGATGATTGAACTGGAGAATGTACTGACAAGGGCCAATTCTATTCCAGCCTTGTTTCTGATGCCATCTCTTGCTAAAGCATGGTCAGCTGTTATCACATCTCATTTAACAAAATGTAAAAATCCTTCTAAATTCTCTTATTCATAAAACAGGTTTGCCAATGAATATATATGTTGATTAAAAAAATAATTTTTATGGCAGGTATTTTGATTTGATATGTTACATTTGGATTAAAAACAAGGTAACTCAGATATTGTTGGAAAAATACTGAATAGTTCAGTTGACAATTATTATATATATATATATATATATATATATATATATTTATGTATTGTGTGCAAATATATAGAAAAATGAAAAACTGCATTAGGTTGAATTGAGTTCTTTAATTATTTTTTTATTTTTTAAAAACAGACAATACAAAAGTAGAGCCTAAATTATAATTATTTTTTAAAAAATGATTCCTTTGCTACATAAGAGTTCTGTTTTTAAAAAAACTTCAATATAGGAATAAAATTAAATTGAATTAAAGTATCAAGCTCTGTTTCATCCTCAAGCTGAAATTTTGGAATAACTAATGAAATTCAAAATAAGCTTTATTAAATATTCATTCTTAAAATTAATTTTTATGGAAACGGCAGAAGCAATTATTTCAATAAAAAGAAATATAAGGGTTAATTTTTATCAACATATTAGTTACTTTCGGAAAGAGGTCATGTCAAAGTGACTTAGGGAGGTGTTATTTTAAAGCAAATGATGACAATCAGTTCATTGTATAGATAGTCTAATCTGTTTGATAGACAGTTATTTTTTTATTATTATTATGTTTGTTTAAATGTCTAAATATTTTTTTTTTAAGTGTATGGAATTTGTATAAAAATATTTACTGTGTACAATTTTTTTTTTTTTTTCATATAGGGTTTTTTATTTTCTACAAATTATTGATATACTTTTAAACCTTTTTTTTGACTGAATTTAAATTTTTTGTTTTTTATTTATTTTTTTTTTAAGCAAATTGAGGGCATGAAAACTTGTCGGCAAAAACTGTTAACTCATTAACCTTGTTTTGTTTTCATGTAAATAGTATTTAAGAATAAGAAATAAATAATCATTGGGATTTTTTTTAAAAACTTTGTTTTATTCCCTCCCCTATATGGGGACTATTTAAATTTCATAGAGACATTCAAGTATCGACCATCATGGAAAGACTGAAAATAAAATAGGAAAGAATGTGTTGTTTTTGGTGATAGGACTATTGTTGGTATTTTTTTTTTTTTTTTTTTGACTAGCTAAGTTTAGAATAAAGACAAAAAAACATTTTTCCCAATCCGTTTTTGGCCTTGTCTTTTGTACCATCGATGAAACAGAGCTTGATTTTAATTCAATTTAATTTTAATAATTATATTAATTTTTGGCTCTTCTTTTTGAAAACATGAAAACTGCAAGACAATAAGAAAGGAAACATATGCCAAAAAAAAAATTATATATGTTGATAAAAATATAGTTTTAATGTATGCAGTCTTTTTCATGTAACCTTATGACAGACCACACTCAACAGCATAAATAGATCATAAAAAAAATTCATATTTGTTACTATTCTCAAATTAGAAAATGATTTGAATATTTCTTGTTCATGTTTCTAATAAAATATTAAACTCATTTTCTGTTTATTAATTTAATTCCTTGTGTTCTAGCTTAATAATTAGTAAAATATTGTTGTTTTTGAATCAATATTTAGGTTCATTTTTAAATTATTTCTTAAGCTTTTTTTTAAATATTAATTCATCTTTTATTGAAATATTTTGCCTTAAACCTCACCTGAAAGATTGTCATCTGTGAGAATAAATTTTTTCTCTGTGTGTGTGTGTTAAATTCTTCTGATATGAACCCCTCCTTCCCAGAATCAATGCTTTTGATTTTGTTTCAATTTTTTTCTATTCCCATTGCTTTGTTTTTTTTTTTTTTTTTTTGTCGAATTGGTCAAACTCAAACAAAAACATTGTTTTCAATGCGTTTCATGAGTTATACAAAGGAATTAGAATTTTATTATAAACAATTGTCTTGTAAATGGAATTTTAAAGCATTCTGAATGTCACTACTTAATGGATAGCTGTTTAAGAATTCTTGAAATTCACAAAAAAAAAAAATGGTGGATTTGTTTCATCGGCTGAAAAATTATGAAATTCTCTATCCCATTTTTTTTTTACACACACACACACAAAAACCTGGGTTTTTTAACATAAGTCAACGGAATCGCTAAAAACATGTTAGTCTGATGAAAAAGACGCCAAAGTTTATGAAAACAAAATTTTATCGTCAAAATGCTTATGTTTTTTATGAAGAGGATAGACCAAATTTTTTTTAATTATTTTTTTAAAAATTTTTCCATCTTTTAGAATATTCTAAATTTTGATTTAAAAACCTTGTTTCTCTTTTTGTACCAACAAGGGGTAGTAAATAACATAGATAATTTTTAGCGCGTTTTTTTTTGTATTTACACACATTAATTTGGAAAATCTTGCAAAAATAAAAATAATTGTCAGATGTTAATGAAACTTTCAGAAACTATTCACAGATGATCGAAATTATTATAAATGTTTTTTTTTTTTTTTTTTTTTATTAAAGTCATGGCAGAAATATTTTTTTTTATATTTATTAACACCCCCATAACTAATTTTATGAAAAACTCTAGAAATTCGAGACCATTGGTTTTAGTGATTACAATAGTTAAAAGCACAAGGCTTTGAAGAATGCAAATCATGTTTTTTTTTTTTTTTTTTTTTTTTGGATCAACGTACCTGAAAATCAGCTGTGAATTGTAACATACAAAACTCAATAAAACAAAATATTATTTAGTTTCAAATGCTTTTATTTGTTTTAATTTGTTTTTTATGAATATGGACAATATTTTCTGAAAGCAAAAAAATTTTTCAATGAAAATTGAATTTTTAATACAATTATTTCTTATTTCTTTAATTTTAAAAAGATTTTAAAAAATGTTTAAATTTTTTAAAAAATATTTTAACATTAGTTAAAAGCAACATCAACCTTTCAAAATGTCCGTGTGAGATTGTCATTGTCTAGCGCTTTGAAAATTGTATAATTTGGACCAATCAGATTATCCATGGTAATTAAGAAATGTAATTTTTGTGTTTATATTTGGACAGTAATTATCAAGTATGGAAGACCAACCAGAATACAATTTAGTTGCATTATTTGAGTTCAGCATTGTTCTCCGCTGTTAAGCCCTTTACTTTTTTAAAAACACGTATGGAGAAGTTAATTTGAGTTTTCAATTTCAACTGAGAAGGGTACCTACAAGTAACAGTATCATCTTATGAAATTTAACTACTGCTAAACTTTAATTTATATGATCTTATTTTTATATTAATCTCAGTTATGACATTTTTCCATAAATGAAATATCAAAACAAAATAATAAAATGAATGGAAATACAAATAACACAGTAAAATGTAATAAATGTACATAAAATTATAGTATTTTATGTACACTTTCTGATAAAATTTCATAAGAAAGGTACCTAAATAAATTAGATACCTTTTTTCTTATGAAATTTAATCTCACTATTAACAGTCTTATTTTTAATTTCTTTATATTTTCCATAAAGCATTCGTAAACGTAAAAATGAAAGCTAAGTACAAAAAAAAAAAAAAAAAAAAAAAAAAAAATTAGAGCGCTTTCTTTTTTCCTTAAAAGTAATGAGGTAAATAATTTGTTCACTTAAATAATTTCACTTCCTTCCATCCGTAGAAAGAATTATCCTCCCGTAAATTATCTAAACATCATGAATGTGCCTTTTCGTCAATCGTCGAGCGTGAAAGGTTATGACCTGCTTTGTTTTATTTTCAAATTACATTTTTTTGGCGCAGAAGCTAAGTTAAGCTTGGTTCAAAATATTTTAAATAAACAGTATAATTTCTGTTTTTTTAAAATCAGTTTTGAAAAAATAAATTTTAAAAAAAAATCAAATAAAATTTTGATTTTTTTAAAAGAAATATTGTCCTTTTTTTTTTTTTTTTTTTAAATGACCAAAAAAAAACAAAAAATTTAACGAAAAAATGGGAACGATTAAAAATGTAAAAAAAATACCCCAAAATCTTTGATCTTTTTCTTCTTTAATAATATGAACATTAGACGATAAAATTTTGTTTTCATCAAGTTCGGTGTCTTTTTCATCATGCTATGTTCTTTTTGTTTACATTTCGTAGAGGTACCTATATTTAACCCACACAATCATCACATCAGAATGTTGATTGATGAATTAGGCTTGCAAAGAATTCCCTAAAGTCATTTCTTTACATTCTTATTGGTTGTTTTGTGCCCAAATATTGTGACATTGTACCAGATTGTCATATATATATATATATATATATATATATATATATATATATATATATACAGCAAAGTCAAATTGCTATATGAAGTGAAGAAATGACTTAAAAGTGATGGCTGTATTTAATATTGTTTGCTCAAGAGAAGATAGTTTTAATATTTTCATTTGATTTAAAAACAAACACAAATTGTTAGTTTTTGTGTGTATTGTTTATTTTTTTTCATGATATAATTAGTTGTTCCCATGATTTAGATCATCAAGGTGCCATTCTTGGTCTTTGATGAGTTACTTTGGTGTACTTTTCTCCAATGTGAGACAAAAAAAAAGGTTACATGGTAAGAGCAGCAGGCAAGAATCCCTCACCAGATTACAAAGAAACATTCATACTATGTCATCTATTCTATTTGATTTGTCTATATTTCTGAGATGGGGTATTGTAACTATTTACACTATTCAGACTATTATCCTCATCTTTATTATCATATTCACAACGTTTCAGCATGGCATGTGGAACTAGAACAATCTACCCCAGTGGACGAAATAAAGGTTTTGGTTTGAAATTTCAACATATATCACCTGAAGAAGGCCAGAGCGTACAATGGCCAAAATGTTGTGAATATGGCAGCAAAGATGAGGAAAATAGTCTGAACAATGTAAATAGTGTAAATAAGAGATTGATCTTCAATTTTTTTTAGTCAGTATAATCATATTAAGATTTTTATTCTTGAGATCATTTATTTGTTAATTAGTTTTGTTTTTTATTTTTTTTGCTTTCTCTAGTTGCCCAGTTGTCCATTCTCTTAACCTGAACACTTTATCCAAGTATTATTGCAATATGAATCTATATGTATGTGCAATAGCCTGTCTCCTTATGAACACCTCCATCAACAACCAAACTGTTCTCAAGGTAGGTGGACACTTGGCCTCTACAGGGCATAACTAAATTTTAAATGTCGTCTTCATTGTATCATGATAAACAGTATAGATGTGATTTGATTTTGTTTTTTTGAAATTTCATTTCTTATTTGCTTATTTGAATCTTATAATCCATCTTGGTATTCTTTTGAGAACTCATTAAACCAATGATTGAATCATACAATTACAAAATGTTCTGAAAATAGTCATGTTCACAATTCAGTTCTGTATATGGGGAGATGCATTGTAGACAGTGAATCCTGATTGAGGCTTTTTCAAATAGAATAGTGATCAGTTGTATGCACGTGTGTGTGTATATATATATATATATATATATATAATCTTATTTATTAAACAGTATATTTATTTTTGTCTGCCCTGAATATTCAAGAAATCTTATTAAAGAAAAATATGTGCTGTCAGGATTTGAATCTGACAAGTATACATTTTCTTTAAGATTTCTCAAATATGGGTATCTGTTAAAAATAATGTTTAAGCAATAAATATATAAGTGTTGAAAAAAAATCTGTTTGACCAAAAACCCTTTCCTCAAAAATTCCATTTAATCTTTTTGTCAGTCAGCCAGGCTCAGATTTTTTCAGTAACCCCTTTGTGTGTGTACACGTGCACACATATATATATATATATATATATATATATATATATATATATATATATATATATATATATATATATATATATATATATACATATATATTTAGTTGGATAGATGTGAGTTTGTGACCCTGGGTTTCACGCTTTAGCGATCATCAGACAAACTGATTAAATTTTTAAAAATTTTGGGTTTATATAGATTGCGTGTATTGGTGTTATTATGGGGAGTGGTGGGGGAAATAGTAATCACTTCTAACACTTTACAATAACTATTAACTAATAATCTTATCATTACCACCAACACCCAATACCATCACTTACACATCACATCTACTATTAACATATAAATCCACTATAATCATTAACGTATATTACTCCCCCAGCATATTTAATACCTTAAAACAATAAGATCAGATATAATTTCCACATGTAACCATGAGAGTAAATACTCATTACCAGGATTCATACCAAAATAAATAAAAATAAACAAATAAATATAGAAAACAAAATAAAACAAAACACCAACAACCACTCTTTAGTTCAAGTTAGCACCACAATAATTACATTTATAGGTTTTTATTATTCTCCCACCAGCATTACTAATCACTACTAACAATTTACAATAAATATTAACCATTTATATTATCATTGCCACCAACCCCCTTACACATTACTATCACATCTGCTATTACCATATAAACCAGACATAATTTTTAACGTAAACTACCCCCCATCCCAGCATATTTAATACCACCATAAAAATAACCAATAAGGATTACAAACTGAAATTTCTA
>CAHIKZ030003226.1:77500-120713 GCA_903632075.3 Acanthosepion pharaonis
GGTTTAAATCAAATATTTAGTTTTAAGTATGTATATTTGAGCTTGTCATTTCTTTTCTAAACCTACGATTACTTTTGTTGTGATTATTATAAATAAGATTTAAGTCATATTTCCAGAGTTTTAAGAAAACATTACCAGCAGCTTGTGTTTTTTATTGTCAGTTCATTTATAAACTTGTAAAATGTGTAATACATGTACTATCTGCATTACATTGGTTGGTTGATTGCTGGAAGAGCAAAGATTGTATAAATGTAAAAGGCTGTGTAGCAAATCTGAACAATGATGATTTGCAATTTGCTCATCAGCAGAATAAATTGTGAAAAGTAAAATTTATTTCGGAAAGCTTACACTTTGTCCTTGTTGATGAATTTTATCTTAAGGGTAGAGAGATAGAATCCAATTAATCTACTGTAAACAAGAAAAATAAACTCAAAACCTTTACCCCCTTCAGCCTACACTCTTTCCAGGTTGGCTGCCATATTGAGGTAATGCTGTCATAAAAAGATATGTAATGAAATATCACAGTCTTTATCATCACTCCTGGTCTTGTCCCAGGAATCCATCAGATAAAGAGAACATTCTCTCAATAGTGATAAAGAAAATCTCAATTATTACATTAACATTGGGAAATGATCCCCCTGTTCATAAATATATTCAATAATATTAACTTTATTTAATAATACTCTTTATTTTTCTCGGGATGCAAAATAAAGCAATATAAGTGAATTTTTTTTCCTAAAATTTTATTCATCATCTTTTCGACTTGTAGTAACATAACCTCTGTTTAAATGCAACGCCTTAATTTTCTTTTTGTTTGTTGCTTTCTCATAAATAAAACAAATATCAAACCAAAGAATTATAGCAATTGTTAATATTAAGTCTCACACATAAAAGAAATGGAATTAGCATGTTCCACTAATTTTTTATAAGCAATAAAGATTGTTAAACTTGTGTGAAGAAAAAATTATATAATTTTATATAGGTACCTCCACGAGATCGCTAAAAAAAAGCATAGCATGAAGAAAAAGACGCCAAACTTGACGAAAACAAAATTTTATCGTCTAAATGTTTGTTATTATTAAGAAAGATCAAAGTATTTTGGGGGTATTTTTTTTTTTTTTTTTTTTTTCCATTTTATAAAAAAAATGGAAATCTCCCTTTGAAATTCTTTTAAATATCAATTATCATTTTTTCAAAACTTATTTTAAGAAAATCAGAAATTGTTTATTTAAAATATTTTGAACCAAGCTTAACTTGGCTTCTGTGCCGAAAAGATGTAATTTGAAAATAAAACAAAGCAGGTCATAAACTTTTGCATCACTTGACAGGTGATGAATGCCATATTGACGGATTCCGTGAGGATAATTTGTTCTACGGAAGGTGAAAAGTGAAATTATTTACATTTAAGTGGACAAATTATTTACCTCGTTATTTTTAAGAAAAACTTTCAGCGCACTAATTTTTTTTTTGTTTTGTACTTAGCTCTTTTCTTTTTAGCTATTATATGATGTCAGCTTTTCTGACGTCATCTTCTGCTTTTTAATTTTTCTTTCTCGGGGAAATTTTGGCCGACAATTTTCTCAGCAGATAGTCAAGCCGGACATCTTTCAACAGCCGACCTTAACCTCTGCTAGACACAGCTGGCAGGTCGTGGGACAAAGTCACGGTGTGTAACTTTTTTCCAAATCAGATAGTGTCGAATTATTTTCATTAGATTTAAATTAATTAGTACTAAGTCGAACATTCAAAGTAACATGCTATTTTACGTGGCAAACTAAGTTTACCACGGAGCCAGAAAACAAAGCGACCAAGAAAAAATTTCTGACTGAGTCGTCGTCGTCGTCTGCAGCTTCCAAATCCCAAAAAAGAGCAGCTACAAAAAAATTATCGTCTGTTTTACCATCAGACGCATATCGTCCAAAATATCAATACATCATCAAATATTTTATTACTGAAGTTATTGAAAAGATCTCTCTCTCTCTCTATATATATATATATATTCTAAATTTTTGTAAATAAAAATTTTCAAACTTGTTTCTTTTCAAAATATAAAGAATGAAAACTGAAAATAAAATGGTGGCTGTTCTTTATACCACAAGTGACAGCAGTAAAATAAACATGAGAAAATTAATGAGTGAGACTTACCATTCTGATTCGTTTTCAGATTATATGGAAAAATATTAACAGGTATGAAACTTAAGTCTCTAATAAAAAATACATTAATACTTTTTTAATTAATACTTTGCTAATCAAAATGATTACTTTCCTACATATTATGATCCCTAGTTAAAGAGCACTATTTATGGTCTATGGGGTTGTGAGTTCAATCTCCCAACCGAAATCGTTAGCTCCTATAAAACATCATTTTGAGCTTTCCCCCAGCTCAAAAATAATATGGCCAGGCATTAGTTATAAGTATGTGTCTAATTCTTGGGGTTCAATTTCTTAGGCAGTACTTCATAAGCATTGAAAGGGAACTTTGGTCTGTGTGTGGGAGAAGATAATTACCACTATCCACATACATGTAAAACCACATTAAATCGTCTCTGTCACATCGTGAGACTCAATAAATACCTAGTTAGTTAAATCTCAAGAAAGAGTACTGGCTAGGACAAAAAAAAAAACATTTTGTGATAGAGACTGGAGAACCGAGCGACCGGAAATTGTCATAAAATAACAAAATCGTGCATGCTCGTCGGGATTTCTCTTTACAGAATCTTAGTCAAATGTTTACTAAATGTGCTCCTGGTAGTAACTTCAACGAGTCTCGAAAATAAAATGGCAAATAAGAATCTCACTAATATGAATAAAATCGATTTGAGTCACAAAGATTTTTTTGTTAATTTCATTTTTAATGCTTTATAATGGTTATGACCGGGCCATCAGGAGCCCAGTGCACAAAACGAATCACAGCCTCTATAGAGTCAAATCACGGACAATTTCACATCGCTATTCTAAAATACACACGCGGATATTTCGTTAATCATTTCTACGTTTCTTCTCAGTAGGATTGCATTTTCTTAAAAGGATAATTCTTTCAGTTTCGTTATCTGAGACTTTTTCCGAAATAGCTGCTCGTTCGATAAATGGAAACCTTTGACTTGCTTAACGCACAGCCCGACCACGTCTTGCCGCACGAACGGGTTGTAAATAAGTCGGATTGTTCGCCTTTCAAATTCTTTAAGAGCTTCGTTGACCTTTTGAGCCGAGCCAGATATCGATATAACATTATATTTAGCCAGTCGCCTCTGGATGCGCGGTTGTAATGGAGGCAAAAACTTCGCGCTCAGCTTCAAACAATTTTTGTGACATCCCGAGACTTTCTTTCGACTATGCAGAACGTCTGCCTTTAAGACGAGAAAACCTCGATCAAGTTTTATATCAAAGATGATGTCGTTGTGTCTGTAATCTAGCATTTGTAAGTTCGAGATTAACCTCATTCCGTTGAAGGTCTGGGTCTGTAGACTGAGCATTGAACCCAATTTGGTGAGCTTTCTCAGCTGAGAGCTGCTATTGGTCACAATCCCCTGAATGTCGCCCTTTGCTCGAAAGAGGGCGCTTGTAGTACACAGACATAACCAGCGAAGTAAAGTAGCTTCACTGTCATTCAGCAAATGGGTGTCTATCACATCTGCACATTGTAGCATCACTTGTTTAGTTGTATCTGTAGCGGACATTTTCCAAATCACATTGGCCAACATCATCGGATAGTCAGATTGTTGTAATCTGTTGCGATAAGCAATGGCATAGCAGTTTCTGGACCAAGGCTTCACTGCTGAATTAGCGGGGATCAAAGAAGATTGCATGTCAGTTTGCCGTGGTAAGGGCTTAAGCCGACGATTGCGAAGATGAGCCCGTCGAATTTGCTTGGTGTTAATCTCCCTATTTTTATTACTACAACAGTGCACCCATATTCGTTTCATCTGAGTCCCGGTTTCAATGGCAACGAGGAACGGCGTAAACAAAATTACTTTATCAATGAACATTAAAAAGCAGTCCGGGACTTTTGGGTTGATTTGTCGTTTTGGCACGAATTTGATCTCTGAGAAAAGAGAAGCAGCCATTTTCAAAGCAAAACTTGAAATGCTGGTTACTGTTATTTTCCTGAAGACCATCCCTTGAATAAGAATAAATATGCCGATCAAAGATGAAGCGAGGACGATGTACGGTTTGCGGGCTTTACGCTCCACGGTCGTGCGACGAGAGACGAAACAGATAACCGAATCTAAAAGGATAACGGCCATAGAACAAATTACAGTGTGCTTCATACAGGCGAGGATGTCGCCGAGTAGAGAGTCGAGGTATTCAATTTTTTCACAGAGTTCCCAATTGGACATAGTGGCTGGATCAGGTAGTAGTGGAATGTTCATTTTCTCACACATGGGGTTTTTGAAAAGCCCCCAATAACGCAAGGCCCACAGTGCCAACAGTGGCAGAAGAAAGTGAAGAACAAACATGGTGTCTCCATCCATTGTGGCTGAAGAGAGATATTAATGAAATAAGGCGTTAACGATTTCAAAAGCCGATTTTCACTTGTCGCGTCTACATCATCAATTGTACGTCTCGAGCGTGCTGTTGCTTCGTAGCCTGATCAAAACAAAACGCAGTAAGCGACAGAAAAGTATAATAAAGACATATCATGATTGTAATATCTATCTATCTTTGGCGTTCGGAACTCAAGGAAAGATGTCGCGTTTTGTCGAAGCTCCAAAAAATTAACGGATTTTAAGTTTAACTTAAAAACGTAAATATTGCTTAAAAGTAATAATTTCAATTTGCAATTATTATTTTATTTCAATTAGTATATATATTATGATTATTATATTTATTTGGAGTTATATATGTATTGTTTATTATTATTTCTTTCAAACTTTTTCACATTTACCGGATTTTTCTTTATTAGTAATTATTTTTGCACAACTAATGTCTGTCTTATTTTTACTTTGTTTTTGCTTACCTAAAGCAACATGGCATTTTCTACACTCGTTCATTTTTTATTCATCGATAGCTTATTGTCAAAAAGGCAGTATAAATGATTTTATTATATATTATAAATAATGATTTCATAATCTCCGAGTATTTTAGGCTTAAATCCCGATTTAGATTTTCATTTTTTTGTTCCTGCCATCTTTTCTTGAAATTAA
Organism: Acanthosepion pharaonis; assembly: GCA_903632075.3. NCBI lineage: Eukaryota > Metazoa > Mollusca > Cephalopoda > Sepiida > Sepiidae > Acanthosepion > Acanthosepion pharaonis. The sequence continues at coordinate 82,645 of CAHIKZ030003226.1, forward strand.
GAAACTTTTCGATATTTCTGTTTATTTATATACGACTCTTTCTTTGTCTTGCTTTCTAGTGATGTTGTTTACGTAACGTTTAATATATATAAAAAAAACTTAATTTCAAAAAAAAAAAATTTTTGAGATTCTAATTTACTTAATGTTTATATACGTATATTATATATGTTTCATAAGTAGTCATCACCGGGGGTGATAGTGGGGGGGTACGACTAAGTCCAGTTTCAAACCGGAGAATGATTGAAAACGGAAAACTGGCATCTCATAACCCGCTGCTTCTGGTAGATGGAGTTTGACAGTCCAGAAAAGCAGGTCCATCTAGAGGGAGGAAAACCTCCGCTGCTGCCTTGCTGTCATATCAAAACACAGAAAAGGCTATGGAAGTAAATCCAGACAGAAAACCCAGACTGCACCCCCGAAGACAGTTGGTCAGGAGTCAGCAACCTACGGCCTGCGTGAACCGAAGTCCAATGAGTTGACTCAAATCATTAGACTTACGAATCGAGGCGAGTCACGACCAGAGGTTGAAGTTAGACTCAGTTGGACCGCGCTAGTCCAGTTCGCCGCCAAAATTTACTTGAAAATATGGTCCAAGTCTAGGTCCAATCCCTCATTAGTAGCTTGACAGAAAACGCATTCACTCAGGCAATTTGGTGCTTCGGTATGCAACTAAAACTAAAGAGAACAGAAGAGGAAACAATTTTAGGTTCAATTCAAAATAATTCGATCATATGTTTGCTTTGCAAAGAATATTTTTTTGTCTTTCCATTCTTAAAATATTGTAAATAAATTTTATTGTAATTGGTCATGACTCGACTTACATCATTTTTTTATTTTAAAATTTGACTCGAAGTCTTGCGTGTTAGTGTCTGTGAGTGAACACAGAATATTGGGATTTTCCGGCCACGACTTTTGGTATGAATATTTTTGGTCGACCATATTGTAATATGAGAAACGAGGCTTTCGAATACAATAAAAGGTCTGCTGTTACATGCTTCCACAAATCTTCTTTTGATTCACCTTCTCCCCCAACCTAATGTTCACCATCAACCAGGTGTGAACGCTAATGACAGCAAAAACAATTAAAAGTGCGTCGTGTACACAGGGCTCAACACATCATTTCCGCTCACACAACACAACACAATAATAATAATATAGACGTTATTAGCCATAACTAACTGGTATTAAAAAATTTATAGGGACCTCTACTAATTTTCGATAGCTAAGGTTTAGAATGATTTTTTTTTTTAAATGAAAAAGCCTTCCTGAAGCTTTCAATTTAGCTTTAAATGAAAGCTAACGGATTAAATTGGCTATATCCGGTGAGCAAAATATTTTGGTATATTTAAAACAGAAATTATATTGATTGGACTAGACTTGCATTTTTTTTTCAGTAAAATCTATAACGTCAGCCATATTTTAGATATTTGTAAACAAAACTTAATTTTCCGTTTTAAAAATCTTGCAAAAATAAAATATTTCTGAAACGTTATTCGAGGAAAATTAGCAAATTTAAAGTTAAGACAATCTGATTTGAAACAAATATTACTTGAATGTTATATACAATCTTTTCCTAACCACGGGGTCTTGTTTTTCTGAGGTCTTATTGACCACCGAACGTGTTCATAGTTAAGTATGGTGTAGCAGACGACAAATTTCATTAAAGTTTTTTTTTTTTCCGTAAGGGGGAAACAACCCTTAAAACATGTGACCTTTTAAGAATAGATTTATCAGTTTGCACATCCATAATTTAAGAAGTTCTGCATCTATATACATGTATAAAAACAAATCGAAATTCTTTTAAAAATAGTCGGGGGTCTATAGATTGTGATGAGCTTTATGATTAGTCAATATAGTTTTACTTAATAACAATATTCCTTAAAAATTATCTCTTCGCTCTTGAACTTTAAAAGATTCAAAAACTTTATAAATTATTCAATTTTAAATTGTAAGAAATGAAAACAAATCTTGTAAAAAATTCATTTTTCATCGAAATTTTTTTTTTCTTCAGGCAGTATTGTCTATATTATTCATAAAAGCAATTAAAAGCTTCTATAATTAAATAATGTTTTAGTTTTATTGTGATGAGTTACTTCAACTTTTCAGATCTTGGAAGAATTTATTCAGTTAATTCCCATGAAGGAAAGCGTAATCGGGGCAGACATATTTGAAGCTTTGTTGAAAATCATTTTCGACGCTAATTGGCATCACAAATGATTGTGTCCCAGCAATGATAAGGCAAAAAAAAAAAAAAAGCTTTGTTGCACTACTGCAAGAATATATACAAATCCTTGGAATCACACATAAACTTGTTAAAATTCATTCCATTATCCATCAAGTGATATTGTGTGCCAAGTCTTTGAAATTTAAAAATGTTATGGATATCGTTTTGAAGGCATTGAATCCTATCTTGTGGCTTAAAAATCATCGTCAATTTAAACCGTTTCTGTTAGATCCTGAGGAAGAATATGGTGACCTTGTTTATTTCTTTAGCCGAGGATCAATGCTAAAAAAAAAGTCAAATGCTTTACACAAAGAGTTGGTGATATATCTTGAAAGTAAACGTGTGGATAGTGTGTTCACATTTTCGTGATTATCTTGAAACTTTGGCAATTATTGTGGATATTGCGACTCATTTAAATAAATGTACAATTAAAGAGGTAAAATTCAGCGCAAATGAAATATATAACCATATTGTGAACTTTGAAAAAAGATACAGTTGTAGGAACATCAACTTCGAAATAAAAATTATGCGCATTTTCCATCATTTCAAGGAAGGAAACCACAGGATTCAGAGATATTTGTAAATATAATCCAGGATCACGTTTTGCTGACTTTCGTCTGCAAGCAAATCAGTTTAAATTCTTTGCGCTACCATTTGAGGTGGAGACGGTATCAATGTTTTTAAATGGAATGTTTCATTGATTTATTTCTATACAAAATATTTTCTTCCAAGTGGGAATAATATCAACTTAGTGAATCATGCAAAAAAAGATGGCATCCTTGTTTGGAAGCAAACTAAGATCAATTTGAGAACAAGATTAACTGATAATCATCTTGATAATATTTTGCTTTTGGCATCAGCAAATTTGAAGCCTAATATTGAGAAGTTTTCAAGGAACAAAAAACATAAAGTTTCTCATTAAATTTTTGGCTGCTATGTATTTTGAAGATTTTTTTAAATAAATGATTCCAACAATGTCTTAAATTGAATAATGGATGCTTTTCGATTACTATATTCTTCTGTCGTTAATACAAAATATTTTTAAATAAATAGTTGTGATTAGATTTTAACTAACATATAATTATTTTAATTATTCTTTGATGGCCTTCGTCCGGTTCATTATCCGTCATTAATACTCAATTCGGCTCATGGAGGCAAAGAAGTTGTCGACCTCTGCAGTTGTTTGTTAACACTGAATAAATTTCTGGCAATTTCTGTTGCCAAGTGTCATCCCCAACAAATGTAATGTGACCTGTACCCCTTTAATCAGTACGCCTAAGACGATGTGAGAGTCTGGGAAGCACATTGTCCAAGCATGCGTCAGTCCAGTCTCACTCCCAAAGGCGCTAACCTTATCTCGCGAGATTAACGGATGCCTGCTTTCTTTCTTTGCTTTTTTTTTTTTAATGTAGAATTGTGTCAACAGTTTTACCGAGGCAATTTATTCATTGTCAATTCGTGGTCTTTAGTCACATTGATGATTTGGGGGTCACTTCGACATGGTGTAGTGTTTAAGCAAGCTTGTCTTGCTAGATCAATTACAATTGAAAAGTGAGTTCGATCCTCACTGGGTGCCCCATTCTTTCGGCCTTGTGCCACATCTAAGCTACGCTTAGAAAATCACCATATTGATAATTTGGAGAGTTGCCGTGAAAAGCAAGTAAAATTAAGATGAATACGAGTAAAAAGACTAATAATAGTTAAATGTCCCGGTTATATCTTAGTTATGACAAATGAGGGTGCCTCATTATCGTATGAGAATTCATTCGGATTTTCACCATACCTGTAGCCGTGTACTAGTGAATAAGTTTAGAATATGGTGTTACAGCGAATAAAAGCAAATTTAATCCGATTTATTCAGTAAATATACACGACCGATTTTTTCAGCATTCTTTGTTCCAGAACCGTGTCGAATTGTTCATTCTGCTTGGTCAGCAGAGGTCATAATAACTCATAGAATACACACCTGAATCACTGATGCACACCTCATAAAACATTAGGGAAGTGTTAGAAATTTTAAATTTAAAAAAAATCTCATGCTAAATTCTTTACTACATGTCTGAAGAAATTTATCACGTGCTAACCATACAACACACCATATAGGCTGATTATATGACGCATGTTTCTTCGCTAAAAATATATTCACAACTTACAGTATGAATATTACACGAGTGGAAATTGATAGCGTATGACGGCTCTTCGTATCCCCGAATTCAGCTAAAAATATTCGATAATAAATAAATAAATAAATAAATAATAATAATACTATGACTACTCAATGCAGCCGTGGATTGATTCCTGTAAATCCTTTGATAGTGTGACACACTCTTGGATCCTTAACACTTTGGAAATGTACAAAGTGATACTAAATTTCCTTAAACACAGCATAGGAATGTGGAACATCACATTATACCGAAATCACACCAGTGGCACCGCCTGGATAACCGACTCCCTGTCGCCCCCTTCTGTTTTGTCTATCTTTAATCCCTCTGACACATGAACTAAACAACAGTAGCTATGGTTACAAACTAAACAAAAAAGTATTCAATCACCTACTCTACATGGATCATCTCAAACTCTTTGCTAAAGACGACTTTGAGTTGAAAAGTCTCCCCAATACTATAAAATGCTTCAGTGACGACATAGGTATGGATTTCGGATTAGATAAATGTGCAAAAGTAACATTCAAGAAAGGGAAAATTACAGAAACACACTCAACAGATTTAGATTTTGTCACAAAGATTAGGGAAGTGCAATACGATGAAGCCTATAAGTACATAAGAATTAGCAAATGAGATGGAATACAGCATCCCCAAAAGAAGTGGAAAGTAAGAAGTGAATACTACTGGAACTGAATATAGAGCTGAATTAAAAAATACAGAATATCAGTCATAAACACCCTTGGCTGTCCCTGGGACGCGCAATACAGTTTCAACATCCTTAACTGTGTAGCAATATTTAACATGGGATACGGACGAAAAGGGTTAAAAATGATTATATTTTTTTAATCAAAAAGGGACTCATTTTCCCAGGATATTGAGAACAGATGTACGAATTCTGTGGAAAAAGATATAAATTACGATTGTTACTGTTCGGCGAGACACAGCTGGCAGGTTGTCAAGTCTGGCCATCCTTAGAGGAGTTAGCCGAAATTTTCGTTCCGTCGCCAAATATTAGAAACGGGTTGTGAAAAGAAAAAAAGAACTGTAAATATTTTTTTTATTTTGATATAAATATCATCCAGTGACTTATTCGGGCGTTCGTTTGTTTTATTTTCAATTTTGTGTGCGTATTTAACTCCTTGGTTTAGCTTGGTTGAGATATCCCAGTGATAATTCAGCTTGACCCTCTTAAGATCAAAAAATCACAAAGTGGGTAAGAGAGGTCATAGTTGAAGAGGTCAACTTAAAGACCAGCTGCTGTGTCAAACGCCATCAACGACCGACGAGTGTGGGCTGACTGCTTGTTCTCGGATACCAGGATCGATCCTGGCCAAAGACCGCAGGCTGCGGCCCCGGCCCCTCCACAACTGGACCATAGCTGGCATCACGCGAATGGACGCCAAAACGAGAAAGCTTCTCAACTGGCATCGCATGCATCATTGCAAAACTGATGTTGATTGTCTGTATGTACCCAGATCCGGAGGAGGCAGAGAATTAGTTCAACTTACAAAACTACTAGAATTGGCCTTCAAATATACGTGGAAACTACAGAAGACTGGCTGTGGGGAAAATTGTGAAAATGGTTACCTCGGAAACGCGTTCGAATCTGCGCAAAATTATTTATTGCACAATATGCAAATGTGGCACAAGGCTGATGTACAAATGGGGAAAGATGGGGAAAGGATGGTCATATTCTGTCTTATCTTTAAACTTAGCTAGCCACAATCACTGACCCAAACATACAAACAATGTTCCTTTCACCAAAACAACACATCCATTACATACCATTCTTACTACATCCACCAAAATGCCTCAGAGTCTCTATGAAGTTCTAACTAGTCCCCATATATACAATACATGTGTCTGTGGGGGGGGAATAAAATAACAAAAAAAAAAAACCCCAATGAATATTTACAATGAATACAAAACTATATACAAGAAACTAAACAAAAAATTTTGTTAGTAGTAAAACCCCCCACAGCCCTAACTGTGGCAGAGACATCAGTTAACTGGACGAAAACAATGCGGGACTTAAAAAAGTTAAAATAAAACATTCATACCATCCATGCACTCACTACAAACACACACTCAATCGAACACAACAACAAATACGAAAGACATACTCGAAACGAAAGGCGACCCGCACCCACCAGAGAACTGATATCCCTAACCACCTAACGATGGGAGGGATGGGAATTAAACAAAAAAAAAAAAAATAGGGCCAGAAAAAAAGGGGCCAATGAGCATACACACCCTAGCTAAGTTAACATGAAAAAAAAAAGAAGAAAAACTAACTAAAACAAAACGGACCTAAACTAACCTATACAAGGGAGGGGTAGCCAATGTTCACCCCAGCGATCCCAAAATTCTTAATGCCTAACCGGCATCAAAATGCCACTCCGAGTCAGCACCTTTCACTCTGCAGAGACGCGCAAGACTCACCCACCTTTCGCCAAATTCCAATGGATGGAGTCGCTTCCTTTCCGTCCTGATCTTGACTTTAAGCTGATGCTTAAAGAACAAGATCAGTTGGGAAGAGGAAAACTTCTCGCGCCCATGAAATTCCTTCTGTCGCGTCGTCCATATCACGACTCGCATAACACCCAGTAAGCAAAGGAACACATAGTGCTCAGCCTTAGTCAACGGCGGTACTATATTGCTACAGACGGAACTGGCCTCGAGGACAAAGAACTTTCCACGCAGCATGCGAACCATGATATCTTCAACAAACTTGCACAACGGAGCTACGACACTACAATGAAAGAAGGCGTGACCTATGGTCTCCACCTCCCCACTGCAGCGAACGCAGTTTGGCGACTTAGCCAAACCCGCTGCGCGAAGTCTTTTGGCGACCCAGAGGGCTCCTCGAATCACCAGCCAGGTGAGTGATGCCTCAGGGTTAGTGAGACATTTCAACCCGGGCGCCCAAGGCCATATGCAGCGAGCCTCCCGCTTCGTCAGACCGAGCTCGCCTATCAGATCATCTCGAACGTTCCCCCTAACTAACACCTGATATAATGCCTTACGAGACAACGGCTGGACGTCGGAGAGGCCATCCTTCGCCCGTAAGAGTCGCTTGAGGGCAATCCGACATTCACGATAGAAAGAGCCCTCGCATCGAGGAGTACGACCGGCCTCCTCCTCACACGAGCGCACATTTCTCAAGGATGGAAAATGTTTACGGGTGTCTTCCTTCCAGAATTCGCCGTCCTCATCTAGTTGCATACACATCCGGTCTAGATAAGTAATGCGAAGCGTATGTTGACGAGTCTCAACGCAAGGTACCCCCAGACCGCCATCAGAGGGATGGAGGTAACAGATCTCGCGACTGACCATGGCAGCCTTGCCTCCCCACAAGAAGGAGAACAAGAGCCTTACAAAAGCCAATAAAGTGTCAGACGGGAGTGGAAGCACGGAAAGTCGGTAAAGGAGAATCGGGTAGATGTGCGAGGCACATACTTCCGCCCTCCCCTTCAAGGAAAGATTCCTCCGAGTCCACAGACGTACTGCGAGCTCGGCCTTCTCTCGCACCTCCGACCAATTCATTTCCAACTGGAGGTCGGGACCGAACCAGACGCCGAGTATCTTGACCGGCCCGTCCGTCCAGAGGAAAGGTCCGGGAAGAGAAACTCCCTTCCACGAACCCAACCGCAAGCCAACAGACTTATCGCGGTTGATCTTGGCCCCTGTCACCATCTCATAACCCTTGATTTCTTTGCTGACTTCGTTAATTTCGGCCCTACTCGACACCAGAACCGAAACGTCATCAGCATAGGCGGAGTACCTGGCCGAGGTGGTAGCACCAGGTAAGGAAATTCCGCGAAGGACCGGATTCGTCTTCAACTTACGCAGGAAAGGTTCCAACGCAAGAACGTACAGCAATGGAGACAGCGGACAGCCTTGACGAATGGAGCGAGACAAAATGAAAGGTTTCGATCTTACCCCATTCACTTCTACCAACGCACCGGGGACGCATACAGCAATCGGATCCAAGTGCGAAAATGCGGCCCGAAACCGGCGGCCGAAAGAACAGCCTCCAGAAACCGATGGTCAACCCTATCGAAAGCCTTGGACTGATCTAAATTGATCAGCGCGGCATCACTGTCGACTTTCTCGATGATCAAGCGAACCAAATGAAGGTTGTCCTGAATAGTCCTGCCCTTCACAGCACAAGTCTGCTCGGGACCAATCAGACTAGAGAGGACAACCTGCAAACGGTCAGCTAAGACCTTGGCTAAAATCTTCAACTCTGTATTTAACATCGTCAAAGGCCGATAATTATCTATCCCATCCCCACCGTCTTTCTTCTTGCGAAGCAACTTGATCACACCCCTGGTGAAGCGTTGAGGAATAGACCCCTGCTTCATCCAGTTGTTGAAGATCAGTGCCAGCAAAGGGACAAAGACGGGCGACTGCCTCAAGTACATTTCATAGGGAAGACCATCTAATCCCGGAGTCTTGTCCAGGCCAACCTGCTTCAGCGCATCCCAGATCTCAGACTCTGTTATGGGCCCCTCGCACCTAGCCGCTTCAGCCGCCTCAAGGCAGGGAAAGTCGGCTAAATAGGCATCGAACTGAGCAGAGCTCAGACCGGGCTCCCTGGTAAAAAGCTCCTGAAAGTAGTCACGAAAAGCCTCGCAAATGCCCGCGTCTGTAGTCACAGTCCGCTTATCCGGCAATGTGATGCTCGCGATATGCCGACTAGTTGCCCTACGAGCTTCCTCTGAACGCAATGACGCGGCCATATTCGTAGCCTCACAAGACATTCTTTTTTATCCTAGCCCCTAACTACTAGAGCTTGATCCTTCTTGATAAGCAAGGAGGCCAGCTCCGCCTTAGCTACGGCTATGTCCCCACTATCACGGGATTTTATCGCCCGATCTACTTTGGCCTCAAGAGACTTTTGCGCTGCTAGCCCTTCTAGATTGAGTCGACGACTAAAATCAGCAGCAAAAGCCCTAAGTTTAGATTTCAAAGAGCCCCACCACTTATTCCCAACCACAGCCCCGTCAATTCCCGCTGTAGCATTAGTAAAGCTGGTCCCGGAAATCTTGCTCACCAAATAATGCTGAGTTCAATTTCCAGTAGCCAGCCATCTTAACCCTAGGCTTATCTAAGTTTACCCGAACCCGGACAAGCCTATGATCCGAGTAAACTATAAAATGGAAACTTGGACATTCTAAGAGCCCTACGTCGACTCTCTTAACTAGAACTCGGTCGATGTAGCTTGCGCTAACCACCGTATCCGAGCTGCCGTTCCTAGTCCAAGTCCATACTACCTCCCGGGGGTGCTCATTTCGGTACTTATCGACGAGATCAGACCCGTCGATAAAGTCCCGAAACGATTTCACATCCGGATTGTTAGTACCCGGTTTTTTTCCTATACGATCTATATCGGGATCAAGGACGGCATTCCAATCACCCGCTAAAACTACCGAACGAGAAGTCGTCAAAAACGGCTCGATCCGCCGAAACAAACCAGGCCGCTGCGAATGGTCATTGGGCGCATAAACCCCAATGAGACGAAGAGCCTTGTCCTTTATGGTAACATCCAGCACACAAAGCCTGCCCGCCGGATCCGCGAAGACAAGAGCACACACCGCGTCCAGAGACTTGCTCACCAGCCAGGAAACACCCTCGAGCGTCCATCAAAACATGCTGAATAGAGGACGAACCTCTTAGACAGAATGTCCTCATGATCGCGAGATAAAAAACGGGTCTCCTGCACACAACATACATCCACCCCGAGGCGCTGAAGATCGCGATCGAGCCTCGCCCTTCGAGACTCCGACCTCAGGCCCCGGACATTCAAAGTTGCTAACCAGAGAGCCATTATCAGACCTAATTAGGGTTGGGACACTGATTTGAACATGGTCGGGGTAAGGATACCGACCGTCTCTCCCATAGACCCATGGCCCATCTCATTCTTGATGGTGCCATCTTGGGAGAGACCGCCAATATCCCAGGGACATGTCAGTTTTAAAGCTCTGTAAAGGGAGGGATGAACTAAAACTGGGACCCTCCCTACACAATTTTTTTTTAGATGATTCAAGTCTTCACTTTCAGTGATGGCAATTGGGGGAGACATTTTATATGATCTAATCGCCTCCTCCAACATGGCCCATGCTTGGCTAGACCCAGATCCCGTTCTTTTACAGTAAGAACTCTCTGGGCCTTGGGGAAATTAAGAGGATCTTCCACGTCCTTATCGGCGTACTGCCTTATCGATAGAAGGTATTTTAAGTCTTTTATCCTATTCCCATAGTCTCTAGCCTTTTCAGCCTGGGCCGGGGAAATTCTACAGATATCCTCTCCAGTATTGAAGAAATGTTTTGATGTTTTCTTCTTTTTTTCTTTGGAATCCTGGGTAGGACTTCTATGCCTTTTAGGTGCGGGAGGGGGCATTTCAGGGGTTTTAATAGGGGAAGGGCTGGGAGTATGTCGAGGGGTAGATGAGGGTTTTTTTTGGTACGGGCTGGGATCTCTGCTGCGTGGAACAGCTTTAACGGGAGATGCGAAAGGGGTGGAATGTTTTTTTGGAGAAAGATGTTTAGGAGTCGCAGGTGGGGACAAGGTAGATGACGTTGAGGGAGTGGATTTTTTCAGACTGAGATAGCCTCTCCTTGTCCAATTTTTCTTTTAGTTTTTTTATTTTCTCCGATTTTGCAAATCCTGGGTCATATTTTGTCTTTTTTTCTCTCTCAATGTTGCATCAGAAGCCGGGGCATCGCCCTTCACGTTGACAGTGGGAGTGGGGCTGTTAGTGTCTTTTGCCCTTGGGGCTTCATTGGACTGAGGTCCCGCTGTCTGGCGCTTCCCTCTGGCCTTACCAGCAACCAGCCATTCCCCCTCCCCCTTCTCCACAACTGCACTAGCAGCGGGAGAAGGCTCTTTGGGTAATGTGGCCTTTGTGCCAACCGGTGGATTTTCCGAACCGGCCCCGGAAGCTGGCATGCCCATTACAGGCGAGGCGGAAGGTAACGACGCGGTCAGAGGGGGATCTTGGTCGACTGGCGCCTGAACTCCAGAGGCCTTCTTCTCTGGGCAGGAAGAGGAGAGGTGACCAGTCTCTCCACACTTCCAACATACCGGTTTGCGGCCGGTCACAATGACCGGCAGTTTCAAGCGCCCTACTACCAGACAGTTGGGGATGGAGCGGAAGGCCTGTTCGTTTAACATAATTTCGAAACTCCACCCCCCTTTCAGGCTATCGCAAGTAGCACCCAGGATCTCGCCATACTGCGAAAGGAACGCAGCCAGGTGCTCTCCGATAACCTGAGGAGGGACCTCGTATATTGCCACACTGGTCCTTCTTCGCCCTTCATATTCTGTGCGCAGTATTAGATCTTTCGTTATCAAGTCACGACTTGAAGCGGCGACACAGTCTTCCGGCGTGGGTAGCAATACGTCCCACATGAAATATCTCGCTCCCTTCACAATTCTGAGGGGCTTAAACCCCAAGGACTCCAGTGATTTTAACACTGTGTCTTTTGTCGAGCGACAAATTTTGCGCGAGCGCTTGTCCACGACAAAGACCGACACAATTCTTTTCTCAATTTTTCGTAATTCCTGGGCGTCTTCCAAGAGTCCACCTTCCACGACAAGGTGAGCGTAACTCTTGGCTCTCTCCAAGAACTCCGCAACATTGATCACACAACTCGGTGGGGACGACCAACAAGAAGGCAATTCCCCGGCTTCTGCATTCTTATTTTCCTCGACGTTGCATTGGTCATTGGTTTCCTTGGTCTCAATCTTTTCTTTCTTTTTATCCTCTGAGGATGCTGCTGCTTTTTTTTAGAGTATCCACCATTTCCTCATTAGATGGAACCAAAAAAGGGTACTCATTTGTATCATTTTTATCTGGTGGTAGTTTTTTTTATCGAAAACAAATGCTTTTTTGTTGATTTTTTTAAAATCCGGAATTATTGGCTTCTTTTTTTAATTAAAAAAGAAGGCGCTGTTCTTGATTTTTTTCCATTTTCAAAAGAGGAAAGGGAAGGGGAGGGGTGATACGAGAAAAAGGAAGGGGAGGGGTGGTACGAGAAAAATGGAGAAGGGAGGGATATACGAGAAAAATGGAAGGGGAGGGCGATAGGAAAAAATAAAAAAAAAAAAAAAAAAACCTTTGGGGGGGTAAAATGTAAAAAAAGTTTCGCTTAACAGCGAGACAACAAATTTAATTAACAATTAAAGGTCGACAGACAAAAATAAAACAGAAGGACGTATAAAAAATTAAAAAGACAAAAAAAGAAACAAGTTATGCCTAAAAGCAAAACAAATTTAAACAGATAAAACGTAAAAACAAGTGGACGTAAGACAGGAGAACAAGAGAACAAAGTTCACAAAAAAATAATTAAAAGGACGACAGACGAGAAAGCAACAAATTACACAATAAAACGAAAAGTTATAAACGGAAAAATAAGAAAAACGCTATACAAAATAAAATACGAAACTAAAAATGTGACAATTTACAATATGGCTGCCGCTAAAAAAACGGTCAACCCACAAAACAAAACGTTAAACAAGGGAAAAAAAGGACAGAAATTACAAAATAAACACAAAATTTAAAAACAAATACTATATACACGAAACGAACTTTACGGGTTTTAAAAGAAAAACAAAGAAATAATTAACACGTAATAAATAAAGGAGGGGAAAAAAAAGTCGGGCACGAAACGTAAGAGACGAAAAATAATTCCGGGAGGAGGGCACGGGAAGAAAATAAATTTAAAAAGGAAAAAAAAAACGTAAACGAAAATCAAAACGTCAAATAATAAAGGACTAATAGCAAAAATAAATAAAAATGGGCAGTGAAAATGAAAAAATCAAAAATTTAAGAAAAGTCAAAAAAAAAAAAAAGAACGTTAGAAAAATCAAAACTTTAACAAAGGAAACGTTAGAAAAATCAAAAATTTAAAAAATAGTCAAAAAAAAAGAAACTAAAAAATAATTCAAAACTTAGCTAAGTAAAGGCAGTCAAAGTTCAAAAAAGTACTCCAATAGACAAAATAAACGTCTCACACGGTCACGAGAAAACTGAGTGAAAGGTCCTTCCAACAGTAAAAGAAAACCAAAATGGCGGCGCCCACGTTTTATGCCGGGCGGTCTCGGTTAGTTAACGCGAAATCTCGTTGTCTCGTCATTCGCATGCAAATCGTGGTCGGTCCGCGGCTGTATAAAGCAGGCTCGTTTTGCTGTTTCGAATCAGAGAGCTTTCGCCTCGTGAGAGGGGCATTACACCCGTCTAGGCTTCTCACTACTTACATAGTATACCCACCCCCAGGTTTTGTGGATAATTGCGACGAAGTTGTGGAAATTGCCTTGATTTGATAAGTTTTTGCCTTATTTGATTTAGTTTGCTAAAAACTTGTTTGAATTTTTCAGTTGTTCTTTTCAGTTTATTTCATTTTCATTTGTGCGCTTATTTTTTCTTTCTGTTTAATTTTTCTTTTTTTTTTTCATTTTTTTCATTTTTTCTTTTTTTTTTTGTTTTTTTTTTTTTTTTATACCTGTACTCGTTTTGATTTTTTTTTTTACCCTTTTGTGTGGAAATGAACAAAAATAAGTGGATAAAGACAGTCAGTATTTATTCAGCCGTGGTGGTTTTCCACCATGGCTGAAGATCCAATTTCACCGCCGGTGAATATACAAAATAAGTCACCGGAGAAAAAAAGTGCCTGGCTAGAGAACAGGCCAAAAAAAGACCCCGCATACTATGTGGAACAATCCAAGGAGTATGAGAAATTCATAAAAGGGAATGAATTTATTACCATTCCCGAAGCTCGGGATGCCATTACTGCAAGAACAATTTCCCTGCTGACCTCTGACGTAAAAAGTCGCAAATTAATTGGGGTCTGCAGGGAAGCCATGGAAGAGGCAATTAAGAGCCTACGTATTGCACCCCAAATTTTGGCCAGAAGGACCAATGCGATGTGGGACATATTGCTGGCCACTGAGCAGGAAGCGAAGGCGCTCGCCGGCAAAATACTAACTACAGCGAAACTCAGAATTCAGACAGAGTACATGGGTACCCGTCGCACTAAAATAACAGTGCACGGAGTGCCTGTGGATATCTGTGAAGACAGAATGGGGGCGTTCTTCACAAAGTATGGGCCGGTGGACGAAGTCGATTCTGTAAAGAGCAAGGCTGGAATAGCGACCGGAGATATGGTCCTATACGTGACCTTGAATCGGGAGACCTTTACAGACGTCCCAAACACCTTAACGTACCGAAATAGACGGATGCTGGTGGTGGTTGTTGGGGCGCAAGCCGTACTGTTGGACTTGTGGCGTGCTGGGGCACATGTCGAAGGAGTGCCCCACAAAGAAGTCGCAGGCTCCACCCAAACCAGTGGCACCAACAGCAGCGGAAACGACAGCAGCAGCAGCAGCAGCAACGAAGGAGGCCCCAGAAGGAGAATGGAAGAAGGTGAAGGGGCGGAAAGCTGAAGAAGCACCCACTACCTCTGGACGAAATGAGAGGTCTCCCCAAAAGCAGCGTCAGGAGCAGCAATTAAAGGGGGAGAAGAGGCTGCCCCCAAAACAACAGCAGCAGACTCAAAAGGAGCAGAAAAAGGCACAGCAGCAGCCAGAATCAAAACAGGATCTGCAAAAACAAGTACAGCAACAACCACAGCAAAGGCAGCAGCAGCAGCGCCAACAGAAACATGAAAAGCAGCAGCAGGAGCAACAAGTACAGCAGCAGCAAAAACAGGGTGAAAAAGACGAGAATCAGCAGCAGCAAGCCGAAGCGGAAATGGAGGTCGAGATCATGCCTCCCCCTCGCGCTTCATCTCTGAAAAGATCCAGAGAGGAAGACGAGGAAACAAGTCAACCTGAAGAAAAGCAGGCCAGTCAAAGTGAGGAGGAAAAGAATATGAGCAGAGGCCGGGCCACATCCGTACCGGCATCACCAACGAAGAGACAATCAGCCAGACCCAGGAGCTTTCCTTCCTCACCAACTCGAGCTCCATCCACCACCCCCTCCACTTCCCCTGCTAGTTTAGCATCCACTCCCCCCGACTGTTCTACTTCTTCCCCTCCCCACCGTGCCAAGGAAAAGAAAAAAAAGAGGAGGGTGTTCCCGGAATCAGAGAATATCTGTAAGATAGACGGGGAGCAGGTGAATAAAAGCATTTCTAATCAGAGGAAGAAATCTTTACTTGCTCTGTTACTAAAATTAGATAAAGTAGATGGGAAAACGGTTGAGGACCCGAGAAACTTTCCTGAGGTACCCGGGGTGGTCACATGTGTCAGAGACACAGGTAAATACCTGAAAGTGTGGGATCACCTGTTTGAAGCCAGGGAGGCTTTCCCGAAAATCAGAATGTTCTGTATGGACGATCCATATGTTAAAAAGTTCAGACAATTTTGTGCGGGGAGGGTCCCTGTTATACTCCATCCCGCTCTATATAGGTGTGTTAAATTAACATACCCCTCGGACGTTGGCGGAATAGTCCTGGATGGACGGATGACGTCGGATCTGGGTATAGGGAGCCTGGGACATTCCGTCGGGGTCCTTACCGCTGCAGATTTCCGCCCCGTATGTGGATAAGGTTTTTGCACTAATTCTTTTCTTTATTTGCAGGCCTAGAAGATGTCAATTAAGATAGCTACATTGAATGTGAGGGGCTTAAGGGATCGGGGTAAGGCTGCCCGCCTGCTCCGGGACCTTCTGTCCCTGGATGTGGATGTTGCCGCGATCGAAGAGACCCACTTTGTTTGCAGTGCCGATGCGTGTGTGCTGGAAGACGACTTTGTTGTTTATTCAGCATATGGGGACCGGTTTGCCAGAGGAGTTTCTTTGCTTGTCAGACGGACTCTTGATGCGAAGGTGGACCTTGTGCATACCGATGCCGAGGGCCGGTTGATCGTGGCCGATATTGCCGTGAAAAGTGGTTCGTTCCGAGTCGTTGCGGTTTATGCGCCCAATGACCAGGAGGAGCGGGTCTCGTTTTTTCGGCAGTTGGGGCCGTTCCTAGTGGATTCAACGCGCCTAGTTTTAATGGGGGACTGGAATGCCATCCTGGACCCCAAGTTAGACAGGGGGCGGGGTGCTAGTGGGAGAAGGGACGATCGTAGCCTGGTTGATCTGATCGACGATTATGGTCTGGTCGATAGATACCGGGTCGATCATCCCGGGGGGAAAATGTGGACGTGGGCTCTTAGTTGGCCTTCTGACAAGGTGGTTAGCTACCTTGACAGAATGTTAGTTAGAAGAGCCGACATAGATCTACTGGATTGCCCTACGTTCCACTGGGTAGGCTACGCGGACCACAAACTTGTTTGTGCCCGGGTGGCGTTAGACCATAGGCCTAGAATGGCTGGCTACTGGAAGTTCAATCTGTCTTTGCTGGACAGGAGGGACTTCCAGGAACAGCTAACTAGATTAGTGCAGCGGGAGCTAGTGGGGGCGGTTATCGGGAATAGGTGGTGGGAGCGACTTAAGTGTAGGATTAGGTCTTTCACCACTGATTTCAGCAAACGGCTCGCTCTAGATAGAGCTGAAAAGGTGAAGACACTTAAAGCTAGTTACACCCAGGCGGTGGCTGGGGGGATCCCCTAGAGATAGCCTTAGCTAGGGCGGCCCTGGATCGTTTGAATAGCGAGCGGTACATGGGCCAGGTAATTAGACATAAGTTAAGCAAGATGTCTTCCGAAGCCGTGAATTTGGGCGCAGATCTGCGCAGGGAAGAGGTCCGTCGAGGTGGCGATCGTTACATTCGTGAAGTCGAGTCCCCGGAGGGGCATACTCTTCGGGCCACTGACGACATGTGCGAGGCGTTTCGGCGCCATTTCGAGAGCCGGTTTACCAAGGAGCCTGGTCTCCGTGAGGAGGAGTTTCGTAGCTATTTGGCTGACTTTCCTCGGCTTTCGCCGACTGAAGCGGCTAGCTGCGAGGGAGAGATCACGGAGGGCGAAGTCTACGCGGTATTGAAGAAGGTCGGCAGAGGCAAGTCGCCCGGTCTGGATGGTTTGCCCTATGAATTGTACTTGAGGCTGTTGCACATCTTTGTTCCGATTTTGACAGCAGTGTTCAACAGCTGGTTTCGGTCGGGGTCCATCCCCGATCGGATCACCAGGGGTGTGATCACCCTGTTGAAAATGGGCAAAGGTGGTGGGGGGAAGCTAGATGATTACAGGCCCATAACTCTGCTAAACACAGAGTTAAAGATTATGGCCAAGATCCTGCAGGAGCGTTTGCAGTCAGTTGCCGAGTCTCTGTTGGGACCTGAGCAGACTTGTTCTGTGAGGGGCCGAACAATTCAGAGCAACCTGCATCTGATCCGCACGATCATAGAGGGTGTAAAAGACGACGAAGAAGCCGCGCTGATCAATTTGGATCAGTCCAAGGCATTTGATAGGGTTGACCATCGCTACCTTGCTACTGTCCTGCAGGCCGCTGGATTCGCACCCAACTTCTGCCGCTGGATTAGCCTCCTGTATCGCTCCCCCAGCGCTGTGGTACAGGTGAACGGAAGGTTGTCGGACGCGTTCGTGCTGTCTAGGTCGGTTCGTCAGGGTTGTCCGCTGTCGCCTCTCCTTTATGCTTTGGCGTTGGAGCCTCTCCTTCGCCGGCTGAAGGACGAGACCGGCAGTCCGGCCCTACGTGGAATCGCCGTCCCTGGAGGGTCTCGAGCCAGGGTTTCCGCGTACGCCGATGACGTATCTGCTTTCGTGTCGTCCCGCAGCGACATTGAGGCGGTACAGAAGGCGCTTGATCGGTACGAGAAGGTGACAGGGGCCAAGATAAACCGCGACAAGTCGTCCGGCTTGCGGTTAGGTGCCTGGAAGGGGGTCGCTCTTCCGGGCCGCTTCGGTTGGACGGACGGTCCTGTCCGCATTCTTGGAGTGTGGTTTGGGCCCGACCTCCAGCTGGAGAAGAATTGGTCTGAAGTACGAGCAAAGGTCGATTCTGCCGGTCGGACTTGGAATCGACGGCGGTTGTCCGTGAAGGGCAGGGCGGAGGTGTGTGTTATATACATTTTCCCCCTGATTCTTTATCGATTGTCCGTACTTCCTCTCTGTAAGGACCACAGGAAGGCGCTCGAGCGATCGCTATCCTCCATTTTATGGAGGGGACGCGGGAACAGGGTCGACAGACGAGTCTGCACTAAACGTCCGTGTCATGGGGGGCTGGGAATGCCGCACCTGTTGAGTCACATCCGTGCCTCTAGGTTGGCTTTCCTACGCCGCGCATTGACTAGAGGAGATCCGATTCTGGAGGGGATTGTTAGGGATGCCTTCCCTAGCCTTACCATCAGTCCCCCCATCTCGCGGGTTGAGCGCCGTTGTAAACCCCGGGATGAATCGGAGTTCCTTCGCGAGTGTCGGTCGGCCTTGAGGGCCATTCCCCGGTCCAGTGACCTTTCTCGGCCTAGGAAGGTCTTCTATCGTGGATTAGTGGAGGGTCGCGCCAAGGATTCGCTACGTGATACGCTCGGCTTGTCGGAGGAGGAGTATCGCTCCTATTGGTCTTGGGCGCCAGCGGCGGATTACCTCAGTAACCCTGAGTTTTCGCTTACCTGGCGATTGGCTCGGAATCGGCTGCCTCTCAATGACAAGGCTTTCATATGGGGTTTGGCGGATTTGCCAGACTGTGAACGGTGTGGTCTTGGCTTAGAAGAAACGGCTTCGCACGCCTTCTACCATTGCTCCCGGGTCCGCCCCTTATGGGACCATGTCGGCGAGCTGACGGCTCGTCTCGCTCCCGAACAGCTTGTGTCCATTGATCGCGCATACGCGTGTGACAATGTGTCGCCCCGTATTCGGGGTGAAACGAATGGTGTTTCTGACACTGATGGCCTCGGCTAGAATGGTGATTTGGACGACGCGAATGGAGGAAGTCTTGCGGGGCGACCGTCTTTCTTATCAGCATCTAATCCAATTCTTTGAGCATCAGCTCAAGATGAAGATTAGATCTGATAGAAAACGATTGCATTCGATAGTCTTTAGCGAAAGGTGGGTAAAAGAGGCGAGCTTGGTTCGTGTGACCGGGGCTAGCCTTGATTTTCTTTTCTAGATCAACCTATAGCACATCGGGGTGGCTTCCTGTGGAACCCTCCCCTTGGTTAGGTTAGACAAGCTTCAGTGTACCTAGTTAATGTGAGTAAGTGTTGTTCCTGGCCTGTATCCCGGCTGTTCCTTGGTTACGGTCCAAGTCGAGATTCCCAACCTCCCCAGTTTGTTTTGGCCCCTTTTCATCTCGACTGGGTCAGCTTTACATTTTCCCATTCCGGCATAATATTTTCTCCTCTTTCCCACTCCCTTAGCGAGAGCGTCTCTTGATTCTGTCCCCTGGGCAGAATACAGTGGCCTCTCTGTTTTGAGGGTTGGACGGTCCCTACTAACATTTGTTATGTTTAGTTTGTATTTTGTGTTTAGATTTATTTATTGTTGGGTCCATCTCCCTCCCCTTGCATTCTATCATTGTTGGAATTTTTATGTATAGCATTTATGTATCATCATATTTTTATGGATTGGGGCGCGTTTTGGTAGGTTCCCTTGGAGTGGATGTGGTATTATGGTGGTTGAAGGATTGAACGGTGATGGATGAGTTCTTGTGGTGAATGAGTAAATTGTAATGTATGAATGGGTCGTGAGTCAGATTAGCTAGGTATAAGATAGTTAGTGTTGACCAGCCGTTCCTCCTCCCCTTTTTGGCCTTGTGCCACAATTGTAACTCTTGTTGCAATAAATCTTGAGAGCTTTCGGCTCGTGAGAAGGTTGGACGTGCGACACCGGTTTTGGTTTGTCCTCACGGTTTCTTTGTTCCTACCTGCTATGATCAGTTGAGTTGTTGCATTACCTACCACAAGCTATTTCGGCAATGGACAAGTTCGATCTAAAATTGATCCCAGAATTTGACGGCTCCCCCACGGGCCCAACTATCGTCGAATGGTTTGAAAAAGGCCGAACGTGTTTGCAGGGTGTCCAAAATAAAGGAACCTGCACTGGTCATCCCACTGAGACTCACGGGGGGAGCCTACGCCGTATATCAACAACTCGGGGACGATGCTGACCTAGAAGAGATCAAGGGCGCCCTATATACGGCCTTTGGAATAGACCCCTTCATCGCTTGGAAACAGTTCGTCGGACGACGGCTCGAGCCGGGTGAGACCGTGGATGTCTACCTGGCTGATTTGCGAAGGCTGGCAGTACCGTTTGGCGGAGCAACGGACCGCATACTGGGGTGCGCCTTCCTGGCAGGACTTCCCGACGACACCAGTCGGCTCCTGCGAGCGTCTTCAAGATTGGACACACTGGGAATTGACGAATTGCTAGCCAGGGCCCGAAACATCTTGAAAGACACGGAACAGGTCGCGGCAGCCGTGAGAACGCCTGAGACACCGTGGGAGGGCCCAAAGTGCTACAAGTGCGGTGGACCCAACCATTTCTCTAGGGACTGCCGGAGCCGAAGTGACGTAGGAGGCGGGAGCAGCCGACGGAACCGAGCACGACTACGCTGCTATCGCTGCAAAGAGTTAGGCCATGTAGCACAGGATTGCTCGGGAAACGAGTCCGGGGACAAGGTGCTGTCGCAACCCTTGCCCCCTCTCGGTCAGTAAATGCGGCATTGCCTGTTGTCAACGTGTACGTTGAGGGTAAACGATGTTCGGCGCTCGTTGACACTGGATGTTCCCGATCGATCGTTAGTGCGGATCGATGCGTGACATGGAGCAGTCAACAAATCGAGATTCGGACGATTGACGGAGTGTCCCGGGCCTGTTGTGGTGTCGGGACTGTATCAGTCCTAACAGACGGAGGGAATCATGCCAAGGTCGACGTTTTGGTGGCACGTCAAAGGCCCCTCGGGTACGACCTGCTGCTTGGGATTGATGCGATCCGAGCGTTAGGAGGCATGATAATCACGCCAGCCGGAAATGTGGAACTGGGTAAAGGAAGAAAGGTGTGTGCAGCCCTTTGCATTAGTGAGCCGGATTTCGACGTCTCTTTCAATTCCGACGAGAGGGTGTGGACCGCCAGGTGGAAATGGGCCAAAAAAGACCCACCAGTTCAGCTTCACAACAAGGTCGCAGAGTACAAAGTTCCCGACAGCATCAGAGGAAAATACAAGAAAGAGCTTCAACAGTGGATTGTGAATGGCTGGTTGATTCTGTACCCCCAGGAAAGACTGGGACCTCCAAAGGGTCTGATTCCCTTGATGGCAGTCGTGCAGGAGCAGGAACAGAAGGTGCGTCCAGTACTCGATTACCGTGAATTGAACAACTTTGTGGATGCTTTTACTGCCGATGCAGAAGTGTGCACACATAAGTTGAGAACGTGGCGGCAGGGGGTCAATGTGCTGCTTCTGGATCTGCGGAATGCATATCTTCAGATTCACATCGACGAAGCGCTGTGGCCATTTCAAATGGTTATTTTCAAAGGCCAACGCTTCTGTCTTACGCGGCTAGGATTTGGGCTAAATGTAGCGCCACTCATTATGAAATCCGTTATAGACGCCATCGCATCGCAAGACCGCACAATTGAAAGTGCCACATCAGCATACGTTGATGATATCTTCATTAATGAAAGTTTGGCCTCTGCATCGCGTGTAAGACAACACTTTTCGGATTACGGTTTGGTGTGCAAGGATCCGGTGCGACTGAGAGATGGAGCAAGAGTTCTTGGCTTGCAGGTCTGGGAAGAAAATGGCACCCTCCGATGGAAACGAGGAAGTCAAATTCCGGAAGTCCCTGATGTGTTGACCCGGCGGCGCGTATTTTTTGTGTGGGAAACTTGTTGGACATTTCCCGTGTGTGGATGGCTCAGGGTGGCAGTTGCATTCTTCAAGCGCCTGGCAACCGCAGCAACCAATGGATGGGATGATAACATCAAAGATCCCTCTCTCTGTCGCATACTAGCGGAGATGTTAAGTAGAGTGCGGGAACTGGATCCCATTGGAGGAGACTGGTGCATGAGTGGTGACGAGATCACAGTCTGGGTGGATGCGAGTTCCGTGGCGACAGGAGTGGCATTGGAAGTGAACGGAAATGTCATCGAAGATGCGTGCTGGCTGCGTCCGACTAATGATGCCAGGCATATTAATTTGGCTGAACTCGATGCGGCGCTTAAAGGAGTGAATCTAGCTCTCCAGTGGGAGGCGACAACATTGCACTTGGTTACTGATTCGGCGTGTGTGCACCGGTGGATTTCAGACACCTTGACCGGGAAGGCACGGGTGAACACAAGGGCGGCTGGCGAGATGCTGGTTAGGCGACGGCTGGGCATTTTGCGATCGCTGGTGGAAGAATATGGATTGACCATAGACGTGACACTCGTACAGTCCTGTCAGAACCGTGCGGATCGCCTCACCAGAGTACCGCACAGGTGGCTAGAACTGCTCAAGAGAGGAGAACCGGCACTCGAGAGCTGTGCAGTGGTAGGGAGACGACTGGACGAGGACCAGGTTGCCAATACCCATCGTCAATGCGGACATCCGGGCGTGAAACGAACTCTGTACTTCGCCAGGTTAGTCGACCCGCAGGTGTCCAGAGAAAGCGTTAAATCCGTTGTGAAGGCCTGCACAACCTGTCAGTCGATCGATCCGGCACCCGTTCACTGGGAAAGAGGAGAACTGAGCGTGAAGAGCAACTGGAGCAGACTGGCGATGGACATAACTCACTACAATGGTGAGAATTTTTTAACGCTTATTGATTGCGGTCCCTCCAGGTTTGCGGTATGGCGGCCGCTGCGCAGACAAGACGCGAGCACCGTCATTCGACTGTTGGAGAATGTTTTCCTGGAGCGAGGCCCACCCATGGAAATACTGACGGACAACGATACTGCATTCACCAGTAAAGATTTTAAAGAATTTGCGGACAATTGGGACGTGCATCTGCGGTTTCGATGTGCCTACTCGCCAAGTGGAAACGGCATCGTGGAGCGGAACCACAGAACCATCAAGACCATCGCAGCCAGGAAGGGCTGTACAGTATCGGAGGCGGTTTACTGGTATAATGTCGCCCTGAAAGATAACGTTTCACCATCCACGGCGCCGGCTGATGCACTGCACAAATATCATGTCCGTGTGAAAGGCATCGAAGCCAACCCGCTGCCTGAACTAGAAGTGACTGGAGGGAGATTGAAAAAAAGGAGACGTTGTTTGGGTCAAAAACCCACGCGGCAAGTGTACGACAAAATACGGCACTGGACGTGTTACGGAGGTGATCAGCCCGCAATCTGTGAGAGTTGATGGGGTGCCTCGTCACATTAAAGACTTGCGACCGGTGATGCAATCACTACCGTTACTGAGCGATGAAAGCGATTCCGAGTCTGAGAGTAGTGAGCGTTCGATCTGCCTTGAGTTAGACCTGCAGGGCAGTGATTCTGATAACAGCAGCCTCCCGGCGGACACAGTGTTTACCGACACTCAAACCACAGACGAGAACACACATGAGGATGAAGCTTGTGTTGTCCCCCTTCGGGGGGGGACTCGACGTCGACGATTGCCACCTCCTTGCCCTGTTTGTGATCATGAGAGGGGGGGTGTGGGGAAAATTGTGAAAATGGCCCGTTTTACCTCGGAAACGCCTGCGAATCTGTGCGGTGTGCAAACTCTGGTCCTCCCAACGGTAAAAGGAACCAAAATGGCGGCGCCCATATTTTATGCCGGGCGGTCTCGGTTAGTTAACGCGCGAAATCTCGTTGTCTCGTCATTCGCATGCAAATCGTGGTCGGTCCTCGGCTGTATGAAAAAGCAGGCTCGTTTTGCTGTTTCATTCTGTGATCAGAGAGCTTTCTGGCTCGTGAGAAGGTTGGACGTGCGACACCGAAAAAGAAAACTGGGGTTTTGAACACCACCCCCGGTTCGGAGACGGGATTTCTTTGTTCCTACCTGCTATCATTCGGGACCGAGGGGAAAGGAAAAAACCAGTACACACCAGAAATCAAAGGAAATAAAATCATAATAATAATAATAAAGTGGAAAAGTTCCATTAAGAAAATATGTATCTACTGAATCCATCGAAATTGATTTTCGAAAATTTTTTTATATTGAAGTGTTTTCGATTAAAAGCTTTTCCATGAAAATTCGAAATTATTACGTTTTTGTTTACAGGCAGAAAAAAAAATCCTCCTTATAACTTTTCACAAATATCTTCAGTTTTGAAAAGTGTAATAATTGTTATATTTTCTATATATGGAAAGTGGCGCCCATACTAATCCCTAAAATTGCCCTTAATCTAAAATATCTGATATCTTACCAAAGTGCAAAGTAGATCCTTATTACAAAGGTACAAGTTAAGACTGCTGGCATTATTACATATAATAAATTATAATACTTAAACAAGAATATCTTTTATGTGATATTTCATGTGAAGGAAATTTAAATTTTGACAATATAGTGTTACCATAAAAACATTCTTTTATGAACTTATGGCAACACAATTATCACAAAAATAAAATCTTTTAAAGTACATAATCTCAAACTGTAGACAACACTTGAATCGTCTTTTAAAATGTCTAAAAACTTTATTTTTATAAAGAAATTATTTTTTCTTTTCATACGGAATAGTTTTATACTGTTATCGTTCAAATAAAGGCAAAATTTAATTAAAAAGGAAGCATTCAATTATTTTTAATTGCATTTTTCAGTTTTTTTAGGTCAAATTTTGGCTGTACCTAATTTAAAAGCTCTTTCAAAAGTGTTTAAAATGCAACACTCTTAAATATATTTTCTTAATTAATTCTCTCCAAGCAAGGCGAGCCTCTGTCTGTCTTTTATAGAACTCCTCCTAAGGTTTTAGAGTTAGACCCCATAACCGTATATATTCTGAAACTACATTACCCAGGGTACATGGGTAAATATAATTCATTTTGATCACTCCCACTGAATTTTTTCCCTTTGATTTAAATTAAATTTAGATTTGAACAAGGGAATGACTCTTATCCAAAATATAGAAGGAGAAAACCAGAAGATGGAGGTCACATTGGCAAGATCATTGAGTCATATTGAAATGCATCATTTTTCACAACAAATTAAAACACGATTTAAGATCAATCATCATTTTTTTACAAAAAAATATGTGTGACACGCAGCAAGGCGCGGGTAATTCGGCTAGTATATATCTAAGAAGAAGAATATATCATTTGATTATTTATTTGACAGTGAGTAGCGATTGTATAAAAAACGTTAGTTAATGTCTTTTGAATGGTGCTGAGAGACGAAAAAAAGACATGAAAAATCGAAATGATCCGAACAAGATATAAGGTGGAACCGACGAGCCTCACCCTAGCTATAGGTTAAATAGAAGGGTAGACTAGGCTCTTTTACCTTGGATGGCAGTCAATCTAGGAGAAAGGTTATTTTGATATAAGAAAGTGAAGAATGCAATGGGAAACCATTCCACTATGTTTCCCGAGATTTTATCGCAATTTGCAAATAATAATAATAATGATGAAAAAGGAGGGAAGCCAATGGCATACGGTTTGAAATGATAAAGCATAAAAAAAGGAAGAAAATTGACTAGATATTCCTCTAAATCCACCTTGGGAATCGAATCTGTAACATTCGCGTGATGCACTAATCAAGCAAACCGGTACGAGGACGCAACTAAGCAAATCTATTTGTATTTATTAGTCGACACTTCGATATTTTTCCCTACCATTTGAATGAGGGACAAAATGATTTAAATTTCTCTCTTTTCAAAACTAAGCACTTGCATTTTCCTACTTCCATTAATTCTCAGAATAAACTGCTTTATTCACTCATTCCATTATATATTTCATGAAAAATCATTCTGTATGTGAAATATACACCCTGGAAAAAATAAATACCATATGTCCCTTCAGGGCTATAGGCGATCCTAGCTCTCCACAGATTCCTTTTATTTATTATCTGTGAATTACCATTCATTCTTGGGAAAAGAAGAATAGTGGAGTGCTTTGCTGTTTCAGTTTTCCTTGACTAGTTACCACTCAAGGCTATAAAAATCTAGTCTACTCTGCTATTTAATTATAGACGGCGGGGGTAGAAGAGATTGATTGATGACGCATACCTTTCCAGGGAAACATAGTCGATAACGAACGCCACAGATGGAGACGGCATTTGAACTTGGTTCAGTGATTCGATTTCCGCGCCAATAATCGCCATCACACAGACCAGAGGCGTTAATAATAATAATAATAATAATAATATGACGCAGTAATTGCTTTTTATGATACGAGAGAAGAAAATATATATATATATATCCGAACAGTGTCGTTCCATATCACGTGACGTCCGCGTCTCGCGAAAGACGCTACTTGCTAACAAACAGTAATTTTAATTTATTTGTAACAAACAGCTATTTCTGATGAAAAATTGAGGACAATTTGAAATATCTATATATATAAATAAATAAATACTTTCATAAAATAAAACATTATTATTTTTTAATTTGAAACTTTTATATATATATATATATATATATATATATATATATATATATATATCGTGCTGGTCACTAACCGAAATGTTCTGCTATTTTATCATCTATATATATATAAGATAATAAATGTTAATGATAAAAAAGAAAGAAAAGTGGTTCCATGACCCTAAAATGTTTCACCGTAAAAGTATTTTAAAAATTTCTTTTGATTACTTTTTGATTCATGATGAAATGTTTAAAAAAACTGAAATCCCGAAGTGACTGATATTATTTATTCATTATCAGTAGCATCATCATCATCATCATCGTTATCATCGTCATTTTTATTTCCCAAACGTAATTAAATGAGAAGAGAAAATAAAAAGTAGCAAAGAATAACAAAAATACTACATCCCCGATGGGATTCGAACAAACGACTTCGAAATTAGAAGTTCAGCGCACTATCCTCTGTGTTACAGGGACGACATATCCTACAGTTCCTCAAGTTAATAATCCAATAAATTTAGTTTAAAATCAATTGAAACTATAAATCTTGTTGCAATTTCATCTTAATTCATTTTGTCACTTAATTATTTCTATCTTTATAGAACAAGGGATACTTTTACTAAATACTTTCTGGCAAATTTACAGTTAGTGCTCCAGTAACCAAATAATGTTTTTTTTTTTTTTTTATTGGTCAGTGGAGTTTTTTCGGGGAAGCAAAAATAAGTGTGTGAAAAGTTAGAGAGGTCCGTGGTCAACTCTCAGTCGCGGAAGAGAAGCTGAGAAAATGTTTCTTCTACCGGCATTTTGGGGTTGAATATTCTTTGTCGCTATCACCAGCCTGTGTCCCGGTCGTTCTATATTTGGTCGTCGCTACTCGACGAAATTCCCTGGTCAGGATACCAATATGGGACAATGGCCCGTCCAGGGTTGAATTCTCGTCGTCGATGTTAACGGCTTCACCAGCTGTACCGGTTCAATACCAACTCTATCGTTCCCAGCTTCACTTACAACGTTTGGTTACTGGAGTAACTGCTTCGATCTGAAGTCTAACCTACCCACGTTGTGACTTTGATCTTATGTAGACGAGATCAATCTAGTGTAAGCTGAGGTTCAAGTATGTTAAGAAATAACAAGTTAACTTTATCCTTCTGTTATATACAGGAATGTGTTTTTCTCCCAGCCTATTTTCTAGGGAGTGTGACACTTTTACGCTTCTTAGGCAAGTTCTGGTCCTCTAAGTCAACTGGTTTAGTTTTTAGGTGTTGGCTTGGCTTCGTTCATCAGCATAACTTGCTATTGGTAGGATAGGCGAAGTCGGAGGTCGTGGAATTTCTCGGTCAGCTTCTGCGAGGCAACACGCTGGTTAGCTCTGACACCAACTGCAACTTAACTCGAACTCAGTTGGAACTAATTGACTCAACTGCCGAACGACCACAGGACGTTCGTTTATATGGGTACCGACAAAAACACGGCGTGGGCCAGACGCGGCCTGGGGTTCTCGGTAAATCTCGATTTCTAACAAGAAATCTCTTTGTTGTCAGACCAGGAAAATTGACTACTTCCCATTTTTGGAAAATTAATCACTTTCCATTTCGGGGGGTTCTCCGTCGTCGGCGAGGGAAGGTCGGAGGAGAGTTATCCTCCTAGACTCTTTCTCTCTCACATTGATATCTCATACCAATCCCTTCAGGGGGCGTTAACAACTTTTCCGCCTTTCTCATCCATTCACCTCCGCTTATAACCCATGCTACCACTCGACCAATACCGTTCCGGCAGTGTGGGCGTGGCTAAGCTGGCCTCCTTAAAATTATAATTTAGAATTTTTGTTTACAAAATTCTCCTTTCCCATCGGCCAAACTTTTTACGAATTCCACATTGCCAATTAAATTCTTATCACATCTTTCTTTTAGAGCCACCCAAAATTCACTTAACCAGCACTCTTTACCGACTCATCAATCATCTGGCCTAGCTTTATAATGGAATCCTTGACTTATTAAAAAATTAAATTCTTTTATCTCGCCAATTCTCAATTTTCCCTCTATTGTCTATCTCATGCAAAAAATGTTACAATTAATCAAAATATTATTCAACGTCATAGCGTCTGTTGGTAAAGTAAATGATAAAAATCCTCTGACCTATATCGAGACAATGCCAAAATTTTATAATCGTTACATCAGCCATTCGCCTGTATCCAAAAAAAAAAAAACGATATCTTGGAAAGATAATTAACATTGATTCTTCCTGCCTGTATCGGCGATCCGATCGTCTCAAGCTGAATTTTTTTGACCGCCATGGTCTGGCCGGTATCTTAATATTTGCCTTTCTTTCTATCTCACTCGGCGAGACATTAATCAACGAGTCCTCACGCATGGCTTCTTATACGGCCTTTACTGTCTTTTTTTTGTAAATAAAATTAAAATCTTTTTTTTTTTCATCGATCAGTCTGTCTTTCGGGATAGCTCTTTTCCCCTTTAAGAATGTCTATTTTCTGTTTTAATTTCTATGGTTAATTAGTTAGCCAATTACCAATCATTTTAAAGAATTTGGTTTCATTACTGGGAATTTTTGCCGTTCAATTGAGTGATTTTTTTTTAAAGTCATTTGAACCCAAAAAAAATGTGTAACAACATTTAGGTGCAAAAGGCACATTTCTTAAATGGGGTTAAAAAACAGAATTGGGGTGGCCCTAAAAAGGAACTGCGAAATAATAATAAATAATATTATTCTGAAACTGTTATTATTTTTATTTGTCAACTCTATTTCGCGGCGTGAATTTTTTGTGATGTATCACCTGAAAGCGATTTTGGGATTGCCTGTTAGTCGAAATTGTTTAAAATACCCGGTCGAGCGGCCGTAAAACAAAACGGGATCTTTTGGTCAGAGTACCAAATGGGATGGTCGGTCGATTCTAACGGCTTCACACCAGATGCAACCGGTTCGACACCAGCTCTAAAAAGCTCACTTCCAATGACTGGTTACTTTGAAGTAACATAAAACCTCGATCTCAAGTCTAACCTAGAATAATTTTTGTGATTAATTTTGATCTTAGGTAGATGAGATCAGTCATGGAACGGGGCCGTAATGCAAGATGTCTAAACTGAGGTGATGTCGCATTAAACAAAAAAGAAAAAAATAAAAGAATAAAATGGTTAAGAGTATGTTGAAAGAAAGCAAATCAACTTTTATCAGGCTGTTCTATACAGGGTGTGTTTTCCCAACCCGTTTTTCTGGGAGTGACACTTTTATTTTGTAGACTAAAGTTCTGGTCTTCTAAGTCAACTGGTTTAGTTTTTAAGTGCTGGCTTAGCTTCGTTCGTCAGTATAAGTCGGAGAAAATCATAAATTTAGTATGAAAAGCTTATCCTGCGCCCGAATTTCTGCAACTCTGACACGAACTAGGACTCAACTGCCTGAGGGCGCTCGCTTATGTGGACATCGACCAATAACCGGTGCCGGGTTAACGCAGGATTTCCGATTTCGACAAAGGGACCCTTTTTGTTTATTTTCTGAAATTATTACTTTTAATTTGGAAAATTAACAAATTTCCATTTTTGGGGATCTCTTCGTTCGTGGTCAAGGTTGCAGGATAGCCATCCTCCTTTTCCCTTATTCAAAACATTGGTGATTACCAAATCCTGTCGGTGGGCGTTACAAATTTCCCGTTTTTAAAATTTCACCTCCGCTTTCACCAAATACCAATGATATGGTTTCAGACTTCTTCTTTTTGGAAAATTTTTATAAAAACATTTTTAGATCTTTGACATCCCTGCTTATTCAGGATTTTCCAGTTCATAAAATTATCGAGACATTCATTTATGAAATTAGTTTTTCGTCAGAACTCTTTTAGGTGAACATGGATGGCCAACTCATAAAATATTTGCGATTTCGAATGATATCTTCGACAATATCTGGTTATTTTGTATTTAAATAAAAATTTTACTTGGTTTTTCATCAGATAATCAATTGTCAAACTCACGAAAATATTTTTTTTTTTTTATGTTGTATAATCTACTTAAGAAAGCCTTTTTGATGAATAACTTTTTAAGAATTGTTTCCTTTTTTTCTTGAGAAAATTAAAATAAAATTTTTTATACTGAACGGTATATTTTTAGGAATAGCTATAATGCCAAAATTCTTAGTATTAACGTCATGGCTTTGGTCTTTCATTAAAATTTTTGCCGTTCTTGAGCAGTTTATCTTCGACGCTTCTGGTTCTTGAAATTTTTAACCAGTATTTTTTAACAATTTGAATGGGGAATTACTGAATAACTAAATAGTAATATTATTGTAATAATTTGAACTATTTATTTTTATTAAAATTTTTATAAAAGATATATATCCAAGAACAGATCGTAAATAGTAAAACGTTGCTGAGAGTTATAATGAACAGGATGTAGTGGAGAGCTATTGTCGCCAACAATTTGGACTCAAAACCGGCACTGACGAATTATCTATCAAACAAAAAACTTTCATCGAAATCGGATGAAAACTGTGGAAAAACATAAACATCTAATCATACGCACTCACGCACACACACACGTAAATACACACACACATTTTGAGAATTATGGATATAGATACCTGTACAAATACATACGCAATTTTACTATTTACTGCATAAGTATCACATTCTATTACATATGTAGGGATTTTAATTGTTCATTCTTCAATGCGTTATTTTCTAACTATATATATATGTAGAAAAAGTTTATTCTTAACATATTCTGTTGGTCGTTACGTGGAAATTCCACGGGTACCGCTAGTTAAAATAAAATTTTCCGCCCCTATTTTTTACATTTCTAGTGAGATAAAACCGAGAAAATGACTGCTTAAAAAATAAAAGTGTTTAAAGATTTCAAAAAAATAAAAATATTCCCAAAAAATGAAATGCTTTTTCTTAAAACAAATTTTTAAGAGAATCCCATTTGTGTTGTGTTGAATTCGTTGTAAAACTTTTTTTTTTCAGAAGAGATGCGTCGGTGAGTAATCTTTACTGAAATAGACAATTTGCGACTTAAACATTTTTATCGAATAAAATTTAGTCATAAAATTTTGGTTATTACAAAAAGAATAACAATTTCTCACATTTTTTTAAATAACAAAAAAATCTTCATTATAAAAGTAAATATTTAATGAATATGTACAGAAATTTACCTTTAAATTTGATAATTCTCTGATTTTCGGAAGTTTAAAAAAAGCGCTGCCCTTCGCCACCAATTTTCCTTCGTGTGATTGTGGAAATGTCATATCTTTCGAAATATAAAAACGGCTGCCCTTGTA
This sequence comes from Acanthosepion pharaonis, assembly GCA_903632075.3. Classification (NCBI taxonomy): domain Eukaryota; kingdom Metazoa; phylum Mollusca; class Cephalopoda; order Sepiida; family Sepiidae; genus Acanthosepion; species Acanthosepion pharaonis. The sequence continues at coordinate 114,666 of CAHIKZ030003226.1, forward strand.
GCGCAGTGGATAGCGCGCTGGACTTTTAATGTGATGATTGTGCGTAGAATATTCGTCTTACAAGTGTTGGTTCCACCCCGTATGGGTTTCACATTGGTTAATAGCAGAAAGCAACGAGAGATTCGTTCTGATTAAAATGAAGCAAAATAATCGGAGTTAAAAGACAAGAATCTCTTTCAAGATGTAATGAAAGATGATTAATGAAATGACCAACGAAAAACTAAAATAGAGATACATTTTTGATTTATTGTAAATTTTATAGTTTAGGACTAGGAAGATTGTTTTTTAAGGAAAGTTCTGAATTACTGATAGTTCAAGAGGAATAATTAGAAGTTTTGAATGTTAATTGGCACTGGTTATGCGAATAACGTGAATGTTATGGGATCGAGGCACATATGATGTCACAGAAAATGGTGTGTCGCAGTCATTTATTTAAAGTTATTTTTATTTTTTGTTTTTTTAAAAAATCTCTATACCAAACACATGGTGTAATAAATGTGTAAAGTTAGAAAGTTTTGAATAATATCTGTTCCTAATTATTTTATTTGAAACTAAATCTGGAACGTTCTTTTAACAAGAGTCAACTCAGTTTTGGGAAGCTTAGCTCGAATTTATTGCAAACTGGTTCTCAGATTTGATATGATATTACTTGTACATATTTCCAAAGGTATAGCATTACCAATTACTAGGGTGATGATTCATGTTCAGTTCCGCAAAATGTAAGTTTTGTAAACGTATGTTGAGTCAGGTTCCTTGTCATTGAGAAAAATATAATCTGATAAAATCATGTGATTAATATGTATTTATAGTGGGCTTGTGTCTGGGTATTTGAATAGCAAACGTGCTCAACAATTTGAAAAATAGTTCCGATTTCAGGCCATGTATGCTTGCATATTGAAGCGAATATACTTTTCGTCTTACATATATAATAGACATAGGTTTAATGAGTTTCGACAGAAGGCAAGCAAATTTGAAACAAGAGTGAAACTTGAAATTAGATGAGGAAGCATTTCGTTGAGACAATGCGGACGACGTCTATCCCTGTAGCGCAGTAGATAGCTCGCTGGACTTCTAATCCAGAGGTTGTGGATTCGAATTCCACTTGGGATGAGTGTGTGTGGAATTACGTTCTTGCAGTTTCCGTAACACTATATTTTTATTCATTTACAAGGTAAAATCCGCCGTGATATTACGATAATTTCAATTGAAACGAAATAATCTATTCGCAATAAGCGAAAAATTGTATTCTTCGTGTAATCTTATGTTTATTAACGGAATTAACGGAGTGTGTGTGCGATTCGGCAATTCGAAGAAATATTGCATTTTAGAAAATTTCTTGCTATCTGAAATACGAATCAATATAGGTGCTTTGAATATTAATCCTCAATGGGCCGAAATTTAGGGTGTAGCGACATTGAGGTGATACAGAAGGCGCTTGAACGGTACGAAAATGTCACGGGTGCTAAGATTAACCGCAACAAGTTTTCCGCCTTGCGGTTAGGTTCTGGAAGGAGGTCGATCTTCCGGAGCCCTTTGGCTGGACGAACGGCCCTGTCCTCATTCTTGGATTGTGGTTTGGACGCGACCTCCAGCTGGAGAAAAACTGGTCAGAAGTACAGGTCGGAGCGTCGGGCGCGACTTGGCTTCGGAGGCTGTCCTTAAGGGTAGAGCTGAGGCGTGTGCCACTTACGTCTTACCTCTTATCCTTTAACGCTTGGCTGTACTTCCTCTTTGCAAGGGCCATCGGAAGGCAACCGAGCGCTTGTTGTTCACCCTCTTGTGGGGTGGTCGCAAACAGAAGGTCCGCAACGAATGGTGTGTCCAGCGTCCGTGTCATGGGGGACTGGGAATGCCATACTTGGTGAGTCACCAACACGCCTCGAGGTTGGTTTACCTACGCCGCGTTTTGACTGAAGACCCGATTTTGGAGGGGAGTGTTAGGGACGCCTTCCCTAGCCTTACTATCACTCCCCCCATTTCTTGGGCTAAGCGCTGTCGTAGGCTCGGGAAATTGTCGACTTTCGTCAGCGAGTGTCGAGCGGCCTTGAGGGCGTTTCCTCGGTCGAGTGACCTTTCCCGCCCTCGAAATGTCTTGTATCGTGAATTAGTGGAGCAGGGTCGCGTAGGATCCTCTCTGTGGGTGGTTCGGCTTGTCGTTGTGCCGAGTTCTGGTCTTGGACGCCAGCGACGAATTACCTCAGTAACCCTGAGTTTTCGCTTCCCTGGCGATTGATTCGGAATGTGCTATCTCTCAATGACAGGATATTCAGATGGGGCTGGGCGGATTTGTCCGACTGTCATCGGTGTGACCTTGGCTTAGAAGAAACGGTTTCACACGCCTTCTACCATTGTCCTCAGGTGCGCCCTTTCTGGGATTATGACGGCGAGTTGTCGGCTCGTATCGCTCCCGATGTTCTCGTGCTCATCGATCTCGCATACGTGTGCGATAATGTGTCGCCCCCGTATTTTGGGGAGAAACGTATCGTGTTTCTGACGCTACTAGCTGTGGCGCGAATGGTGATTTGGATGTCGCGGATGGAGGGAATCTTGCGATACGAACGTTATTCTCATCAAGATCTTGTCAGATTCTTTCAGCACCAACCAGCTGAAGATCAGAACTGATAGAAAACATTTGGTATCGACAGATTTCAACGAAAGGTGGGTGAAAGTAGCCAGATTGGTTCGTGTGAAAGGGGCTAACATTGGTCTACTTGGTCACAACGGTGCGGTTTCTTGTGATCCTCCGGTTAACCTAGACATTTGAACAAGTGTTCCTCCCGCCCTGTTCCCGACACTCTCTTTTGTTATGATCCATGTCGAGATTTCCAACCCCCCCCCGGCAGTTTTTTTTCCATTTTTTTCTCATCTCGGCTGGGTCAGACTTTGATTTTTCCCATTCTGTCATTTACTTTTACCCTTCCCACTCCATTTGTGAGTGTGCTACTTGATTCTGTCTACCGGCAGAATACAGCAGCCTCTTTGGTTATTTTGACGGGTGGACGGCCCTTACTAACATCTGTATTGTTTTGTTTTGTTTTTGGTTTAATTTTAGTTTGTTTCCGGGGTTCATTCCCTCCCCCTCATTTCATGTTTCATGAAATTTTTATATATTTTTGTATTTAGTCATTTTAAGATTTTTATATCATGGAGTGCTTTTGTAGGTTTTCCCCTGTGAATATATTACGATACATGTAGAATTGAATGGTGATGGATGAGTTCTTGTGGTAAATGGATCAAATGTATTGGATGAATGGGTCGTGATCGTGATTAACTAGGACTAGGATAGTTAGCAAAGACCAGACTCTCCCCATTTCCCCTTCGGCCTTGTGCCACAATTATTGTCTATTTTACAATAATAAATATACTAGCTGGAATCTTTTCCAGCTGTGTTGGTCAAACTCTCTGTCTCCATAGTCTCGTTTTGGGAAACAGCTACTCGACCCCGTTTTATACAGTTTGTCCCACATTAAATTCGGCCTTGTGCCACACCCTACCTCGTTGAGGGGCTGGTAAATATTGTTTAGCTGGGATCTGTTGAGTACAACTCAGACTTATGCGAGAACTACCGACCTTCCAATAGCTTGCGCATAATTGTTACCTTATTTCTTATACTGGTTTTTACAGTAAACCTTTACTTATTTTATCCACTGTGTTTTCCAAGTATGTATTCCTGTTAGCACGAAATATAACAATATCCAACACGAAAACAATATTCGCTTCCAAATCCAACGATACATGGCCTGTAGGGGCGACAGTGGGCAACTCTGACGAACCGACCGAGACAGCGCAAAAGCGCACGGTCGCTTTCCGTTCACCTGTACTACAACACTGGTGGAGAAGGCTAATCCACTTGCATATGTCGAGTTGGAATCCGGCGGCCTGCAGGACAGCAGCCAGGTACTGATGATCGACCCTATCAAATGCCTTGGACTGATCCAAATTGATCAGCGCGGCCTCATTGTCGTCTTTTATTCCTTCTAGGATGTGCGGATCAGATGCAGGTTGCTCTGAATTGTTCGGTCTCTCACAGCACAAATCTGATCGGGTCCCAACTGACTCTCGGCAACTGACTGCAAACGCTCTATCAGGATCTTGGCCAAAGTCTTTAACTCTGTGTTTAGCAGAGTTATGGGCCTGTAATCATCTAATACCCACTCTCCATCCATGCCCCTTTTCAACAGCGTGACTACACCCCTAGTAATCTGATGAGGATGGACCCTGCCTAAACCAGTTGTTTAACACGACAGTCAAAATCGGCACAAATATGAGCGACAACCTCAAGTACAATACATAGGGTAAAGCATCAAGTCCCGGAGACCTGCCACTGCCGATCCTCCTCAATACTAAGTAGACTTCACCTTCCGTGATCTCACGCTCGTAGTTAGCCGCTTCAGTCGGCGTAGGCCGAGGAAAATCAGCCAAATAGCTGCGAAACTCACCGCCACAGAAACCAGGCTCCTTGGTAAATGGGCTCTCTAAATGCCTCGCACATATTATCAGTCGACCTCAGAGTACGCTCCTCTAGGGTTTTGAGCTTACGAATGTAACGATCGGAACTTCGACAGATCCCTTCCTTGCGCAATTCTGCCACCCATGTTCACAGCTTAGTTAGACATCTTGTTTAACCTATGCCTAACTACCTGACCTTTTTAGCGCTCGCTAGTCGATCTCTCAAGAGCCTGCCTAGCTAAACTCACCTCTAGGGGAACCCCCCAGCCTCCGCTCGGGACAGACTATCTTTAAGTGTCTTTAACTTATTAGCCTTATCTAGTGCGAGCCGCTGGCCATATTCGGTGATGAAAGATCTAATCCTATCCTTAAGCATCTCCCATCTCTATTCCCAATACCCCCCCATTAGTTCCTACTGCATTAGTTTAATTAGCTGTTTCTGGAGGTTCCGTCAGTCCAGTAAGGACAAATTGAACCTCCAGTGTCCAGCCATTCTAGGCCTAGAACTTAACGCCATCCGGGCACAGACGAGTCTATGGTCCGAATAGCCTAACCAGTGGAATATGGGACAATATAATAAGTCTAGATCGGCCCTTCTCACTAATATTCTATCCAGGTAGCTGGCTATCCGGGTAGACGGCAACTTACGTGCACACGTCCACACATCCTCCCTAGGATGATCGACCCGGTATTTATCGATGAGACCGAACTCGCCAATCAGATCAACTAGGCTACGATCACCCAATGATCTCCCATTAGCATCCCGCCACCTTTCTATATCGGGATTCAGGATGGTATTCCAGTCCACCACTAAAACTAAGCGCGACGAATCCACCAAAAACGGGCCCAACTGCCAATAAAACGAGCGACGCTACGTCCGGTCGGTGGGCGCATAAACCGCAACAACACGAATTGTTCACGGCAATATCAGACAGGATCAACCGCCACACCACCGCATCGATGTGGATAAGGTCCACTCTGGCACCCAGGGTCCGTTTAACCAGCACGGTCTGCTGGTCCCCGTATGCTGAAAAAGTCGCTAGACAGCAGACGCAGATCAACTTTGCAAAAAAGATATAATACATACGTAACATTTGATATTTTTGAATAATATCTATTCACTATGATTTTGATATTAATCAAATCTAAAACGACCTTGTAACATGAGGACGTCAGTTTTGGAAAGCTTAGCACAAATTTATTCAACACTGTTTCTATGTTTTGATATTCTTGAACTTTTTCCTATTTCCAAAGGTCTGTCTCACTAATTACTAGGCTGAAGAACAATGTTCAGGTGAACAAAACAAACATTCTTACCCGTAACTTGACTTGGTTTCCTTCTCAGCGATATGCATATAATCTTATAAAAACTTTGTTTCCAGACATATTTATAGTGTGCATGTATGTGCGTATTTTTAATAGCAGACGTGATCAAGAAATTGAAAAAAAAAAAATACTTCGATTTCAGGCAATGTATCGTTTGAATTGGAAGCGTGTATTGTTTTCTGGTTTCGATATGTAATAGACATATTTATAAATATCGACATGACATACAGAAGCATATTTGAATCTGTATCGAAACTTAACATTTAGATGAGG
>CAHIKZ030003227.1:0-52500 GCA_903632075.3 Acanthosepion pharaonis
CAGATGATAAATTATATAAAAACTGTCCGATGTTCTTTTTATGCAGGCGCTTTTGGTTATACATTTAGCCATTTTCAAGTATTAAATAGGTAAAAGATTGAAAATGGCTAAATGTATAGCCGAAAGCGCTCGGGAAAAAGACATTCGGACAGATTTTATACAATTTATCATCTGAAAAAAACTTATTAGATCGCATGAACTATATATATATATATATATATATATATATATATATATATATATATATATATATATAACGGAGAGAGAGAAAGAGAGAGACAGCAATAGAGCGGGGAGAACAATAGAGATAGATGAGATACATCGTTAAAAACGTCAGTATTAAATTTTGAACTAAATGAAGTGTTCTGAAGATTACTAAGTACGACAAACGCTGGCCGTGAACAAGAAGCTCAAAACAACAAAAATAACGATACTCGTTCAGATATGAAATATGGATCTCAGTTCCTTCAATTGGTTCAGATGATATTTCGGATGTTAATAGAACGACAAAGACTGATGGAGATCATCCCTGAAATATAGACGTTAGTTTGAAGAACTATTAATATGATAAGAGAACTTACCGATCAAAATCTCGTGGGGGTGGGAATACAAAATAAAATAACATTTCAGTTAAAGAATATAGCAATGTGCATTATGCATTTTGGAGTATTAAGGATGGCCGAAAAGCTTAAAGGTCGACACTTTATAACTGCTGTAACCTAGGGAAAGCTATTGAATTGAATAATAAAATGAAGGTTGGTAATGTACGATAATACACAAACAACGCATATAAGATTTGCCAGCGGTGCGTAGAATAGTAGTCAACTGCTAGAAGTGAGTCAAGTGAATTCCACAATGAATTTCCAACTGCAGGATATCTACCAACCGCCCCACGCGGTCAGATGTGGCGCAAGACCGAATTTAATTTGAGTATCCGAACCCCCACCCAAAAAAAAACCCAAAACAAAACAAAAAAACAAAACAAAACAAAACCCGTAGACTCCATATAAAATGGGGTCGGGTAGCTGTTTCCCGAGACGAGACTCTGCCCTTCGACATAGCCTCGTCTGGGGATCCTCTCTGCTCGGAGGTAGAGAGTTTGACCAGCACAACTGGAGACGAATCTCCAACTGCAGACCAACATACAGTATTTACTACTATATTTATGTTATCGTCTGTAGGCATGCTACAAGCAGTATAATGATGAGGATATTCGTAAAAATAATAAAAGGAATAATGTCAATCTTTTTCACACTACATTCGATAAGAAGAAAGGCCGGTGTAAGCCAAAATCACAATGTTGTTATAAAACAATAAAGGTAAAGATATTCTTTTGAATAGTTTTTAAGATAATGAAAATATTTAATCACAGGCGTTCGATACGCATAGACGGAATATTTATGGGAGAAATCGTAAAAATGAGGACAATACGAATTCATGGTTTATTAAAATACTTAGTTGCACAAATTAAAACAGTCATTTATGTACCATAAATGATACACGTTTCGGCGATCTTATCTCTTTCGATTCATGACTAGCCATAAGGTGTTCCCGCAGTAGAGTGCCGTTTTTCCTGCGGTAGACTGGTTGCCAAACAAGGCTATAGGACCCAGTCTGTCTTGTTAGTCAACCATGATAAGAACAGGCAGTGAGTTTTGAGTCATACGTGGGACAGTCTTGGGCAAGCATATCTCTTTCGATTCATGACTGACTAGCCATAACGTGTTCCCGCAGTAGACTATCGTTTTTTTCCTGCGTTTGACTAGTTGCCAAACAAGGCTATAGGGTCAAGTCTGCCCTGCTATTCCACCATGATAATAACAGTCGGTCACTTATGAGTCATAAGTGATACGTGCATGGGTGATCATATCACTTTCGATTCATGACCGACAACCCATAAGATTTTTTCCGCAGTAGTCTACCGTTTTTTTCTGCGGTAGACTGGTTGCCAACCAAGACTATAGGACCCAGTCTGTCTTGCTAGTCAACCATGATAAGAACAGGCAGTGAGTTTTGAGTCATACGTGGTCAGTCTTGGGCAAGCATGTCTCTTTCGATTCATGACTGACAAGGGTCTATCCTAATATTCTGTCTTATAGCTGATGTGTGCGGAGGGAGATGGATTCAGATATTTCCATTTCTCCATTGTCTCCTTCCGATCCGATAGCAATTATACCATCAGCACGTCCATTAGTCTTAAGATTATACATGATTAATTAAAAGGATCTTACATTATTTGCTTGTCACTAAATTCGTATGACAGTTCCGAATATAGAAATGAATTAAAAGGCTAAATGGGCACTTTAAATATTCATATAAAATCTAGCTTAAAAAAAAAATGGAGCTGCTCACTCAGATTTCGCTCTTAATATTTACATTAACATCGATTCTTCGTTTGTGGCGATGGCAGGACCCACAGACCAAAGCACTAGACAAATCTAGTGTCCTTTTCTTACCAATTCCTTACGTGGATGTTCCATTTATTTATTTTACTTGTAATTCTGTTATAACAAAAGTCTGCCTTATTAAATTCCAAAGAATGAAAATTGGATGAGAAATATATGACCAGCCTCAGGGAGAAAATGGATAATATTTCAAAGCTTTAAGTTTTGGTTGGTGACTTCTTATTGATTAAACTAAAAATAACAAGAGGATCGTTTTCATCTGTTCATCTCAAAGTCTTTGGCAGGGCGTTCAGCACAAATGCTCTCTAATCCAACCTGTTTACTTTGTATTCTGTCTAACGGAACGTATAGAATCTTCTGCAGACATGAAATTGGTCTTTGAGAAACATCTGAGAAAAACAGAGAAAATATCAAACTATTCTGAATACAGAGGACACACGTAATGTCTGACATTGGCTTCTCGAATTTCGCCAGTCGATTGTTCGCCGCAAAAAGAAAACTTTAAATTTATAGAATATATATATATATATATTATATATATATATATATATATATATGTACAGTAGCATTGAAAATAAGGGGATATTTACCAAATATTAAATTTTGTTGATATTTTGTTCACAATCAAGTATTAACAAGATCGTTCCTTAACTTTTGTCCAGTAGCTTATTTCCTTTGTTCCATTTAATCTTTATTAAAAAAAAAACAAACTGTTATGTAAATTTTTGTAACTTTGTATAATATTTCTGCATTACATCCTAATCTTTATTCGGTAAAAATCTCATTGCTAATCATGCATAACTTTTAAGTAATACACATATTTATGTCTTTGTTGTCTCCGTTCCTTATATTATGGCCGCTACTGTATATATATATATATATATATATATATAAAGGGAATGTTATGGTCCGGTTCCTTGTACTACGGTGATAGTCCAAGGTAGAACCAATAAAGAAGAACTGGAACACGTATATGGAATAACACAGATATATTACAAACAGGAATATATACAGAGAAGTAGAAAGTGTTAGTACGAACAATCAGGTTTAGTAGTAATTGTCTGAACGCGACTCTGTTTCGGACTGCCTCTGACTCGACTGTCTGACTGACTCGCTCTGACTGACTGACAGACTCCTGACGGACTTCACTCCAGACTTAAGACTGAACGGTATTTAGTCACCCACCCACGAGGGCATCATGTGGCACAAGGCCGGTTTAACGTGGGATCTCCGAGCCCGTGGGCTCGGCCAAAAATATGCCCTTTGAACCCGTATAAACGGGTTCAGGGTCGGTTTACCTCCCCGAAAGAGACTCCGCCCTTCGGCGTAGCCTCGTTCGGGTTCCTCCCCGCCCGAAGGCAGAGAGTTCAACCGGTCGCCCGACTTCAGACTGAACTCCCTGCTTCCTCTTGAGGCGCAGTATTTATAACGTATGTTATTATGGGTAAGGTCCCATAACAGGAAAAAATGCAATAAGAAAACTGTGTACGTTTAGTCGACGCTTTTCTTCTCAGTGTGGACTTTTTTCAAGGCAAAAAACGCCATGAATTTATTGAAACAAATAATCTCTAGTATACAAATATTAATCTACGCTCGGGTTTTTTCCCCAATATCAACTTTCCTAACAGAATCACTATTCTCCCAAGCCTACGTACACAAAACTATATCAAGAAATGACAAGAAAATGGTTGAATCCATCAACACAACAATACAAACAATATTATTTCTATATGTGAAAATATTCTTTTCAGATATAAAAATAATTGACATAATTTTTCAGTTGACCAAATAAATAAACAATGTGGTTTCGAAGTTGTTCTAGTTATTAACAACTTTTTGTTTGTTGTTTATATATACGTTGTTTTAATAAATTAATATCGTTTTATTGCCTTAAAATGTCGACATTGTATGAAACGCGTTAGCTAAAACTACACAGTTTTCATATTGTCTTTTTTTCTTAACTTTATACACATTGCCTTTTTCTACTGGTTAATTTCTGAGAATTTTTCCACAATTGAGACAATGCTTAAAAATTTGGGTTGGGCACACACACACACACACATATATGTGGCCTTTCTTACATAAAGAAAATACCGAATTCTTTCAAATAGATTTTAACAAGACAGAAATTAATTTACATTGTTCGGAGTGGTGTCAGGTTCACAATGTTTCGGCCGTTGCAATCTCCTGCTTTCTTCAGGTGACTGGAATTTCGAACTAAACTCTTTATTTCCCCCATTGGAGTATATTGTTCTGGTTCCACTGCCATACTTTTTTCGGATTTGTTTATTATTATCATTATTTATTTCGAGTATACAAAATATGGCTTAGGAATAGTTTGTTTACACGCGTGAACTGTCGCAGTATAATTTCCTGCCTTATTTCATCCAGTATACAACAAGAATTTATACACACTAGACCTGTCACATAAATCAAGAAGGCCTGTCACATCCATCTTCACACATGTAGATGCATTTATCATTTATTCTATACTAACGCAATTCATTCATTTGTATAAAAAAAACATTTAAAAATGTACAAAACATTTTGTCAATGAAGTTGTTCATAATATTTTTGTAATTCATTTCTTTCAGTTTGAAAGAAAACTAATACTGCAATAAATAAAAATTATTAAGATTTGGAGATCCGTGTTTGAAGATTAATTTAATTCTTCGTTTATACACTCATATTTCTTTGTCTCATTCTCTCTCTCTCTCTGTCTCATTAATTGTTCTCTCTGTCATTCTCTCTCTTTCTTCTATATATATATATATATATATATATATATATATATATATATTATTCGTCCTGCATTGAACAATGCTGCCATATCTTGTCGAGTGCTAATGCTGTGTACTTCTTCTTTCATATTCTTGGCAAAATTTAAAGAGTCTGTAATGTAATTAATCCTAATCAGGTATCTCAACTTCTGCCACTTTTTCACAGACGTGACGAGACATCTTTTTTTTTTTTTTTTTTTTACACAAATATTGTCATTGCAACTGTTCTAATGTTTTTTCCTTCTTGCCTTTTTGAAGTTTTTAGCTATCAGGGAAGCAAGAAAACGAAAGAGAGTTCCACAGAAAGGAAGTGAGTGAAAAGAAAATGTTAGAGTAGAAGTGGCGGTTCAATCTAGGTAGTTCAATAGCAAAACGGTGTGACTTGGTTGCCAATCTTGTAACTCGATTAAATTCATATAATCGACAAACCAGGGAAAAAAAGTTCTTCAGAGAAGTTGCCATGAAAATATTTGTAGAAAAGACAGAGGGAAGTCATGTCTAATGAGGATCGGTTATATTTATTACAGTCCCTTCTTTGTATTTTATCTAGAATTCCGAGATGCCCAGCGGGAACAGTGACATTATCACCTAGCTTGGGATAGAATGATTAATATATATATATATATATATATATATATATACATATATATATATATATATATATAGAGAGAGAGAGATAGAGAGAGATGAGTGTATAAACGAATAATTAAATTAATCTTCAAACACGTACCTCCAAATGTTAATAATTTATATATGATTAATAGAAATATAACATTGTTCCCTTTCAGACAGTTTTAATTTGGCGTTGCTTCTGTTTAGTTTACCCTGATTTTCTTAGAGACGCCATGAATGCACTTATCCTTGTACCCTTAGCAATCGCCAGTTATCTTGATGGACGTTCAAGTTAGTGTAATGGTTACATGGAAAACAGAAAGACAGGAATCCACGTCTCCCTGCGCTTTGTTTTATCACCTTATATTTTTTACAAACTATAAAGTCAGAGTTAGATTCCACTGGTGTTGTGTTTAAATACGTAGTCAAATAATATCCCAATACGGTGTCAATACTTTTCAATACGTTTTTCTAAAAATTTTGTCCTTTCAGGATATGATCATGGATCTCTACAATGTCCTGTAACTTATAGCTTTTAATAGATGCTGTTTTTTGGTATCTCTCCTATCTTTCGCAGTCTCCGGTCTGCGAAACATTCACATGTATGTTATGCGCTTCCTTCCTTTGTAAATGAGCTCTTTCTCTTACCCATAATAAAACTTAGGTGGTATAAAATTTTTGAAGGAATACATATTTTATTAATATTATGGATGTACGTATAATTGACAGAAAGGTACTGCTGGAGAGTGAGGACATTGAAGGAAACGGTAGATATCGAAAGAGTTACAAATTACAAACTTCTAGATTTTTGATTGCCTGTGTTGATTAAATGAGAAGTTGGGGAACTCCTACGTGTATATTTTGGAAATGATTTTCAAATTGAATGATCTAACAAATTCTACTCTAAATTGTTGTCCAGGATTCAATTAATTCTTGTCAATTATTCGGTAACGGAAAAGTTTGCTGCTTTTTTAATGGAATATGGATCAGATTGCGGAATATTCTGTAACAATAATAGGTCAGCTCTAATGTCAATAGACGAAGAAAAATGTCAGTTATTCAAACAGCAACTGCAATTAGTTTTTTTCTCAGGAGATTAATATTTTGGTGGTCAGATCTTTGAATTGAGAAAATGAAACAGAACGAAGGTTACCGAACGCAACATAAATAGAATGGAAGCCACGGTACAGATCGGCCGAAATATTGTGATAGAAACAACAATGATGAAGATATTGGTTTGAATAATGTATAGTGATCTTCAAAATTCCACTTGATGCAACATACATCTTGAAGAACGCATCTGCTGAAATAGAGGGATAAAAACAATCACAAATAATAATTGTTGATAACACCAATATACTATGAAAATAATAAACAAAGACTTCAGAATACTCGAGCCCTTCTATATCAAAAGCGCCCAACCAGCACTGAACAAAATTTATTACGAGTGTAGCCGCAACAGGATCAAGTGCATTTGACTGGTGTACGATTTTTGCGTAGATGACAAGCATGACGTAACTTTATAAGTGTCCCAATACACTTAAGAAACTCCTGAATTCATATCTTCTACTCCCGCATGCTATGGGTTAAACTGCATTGTAGACTGGCTTCTCAAACCTTAGTTGATAGCTGATCGAGAGAAATAACATTCTGAATTCAATTCCACGGAGAGCACGAAAATTCATTCATTTCATTCAATGTCATTCTGCATTTCTACAAATTTCTTGCCATCTTCCTTATATTGGGACGCTTGTTTTGCAATAATTTCCATAGCTGCAACGGATAAATTTAATATATTAATTTAAATATAACAGAGCTCATGTTTTTAAAAATCACCACCACAACGATCACAGTTTCAAGTTTGTCTTTGCAATTCACCCCTGAGAATAATCTTGAAGGGGATTGAAAAGTCCTTGGGTAAGAAAATCTACCACACGCCTTCCTTGGATTTCAACTTAACCTCAAAAAACTGATTAGAGAATTAAATAGAATTACGATAAAATAAATAGATATTTCAATAAAGATGTGTTTCAGAAATATATATATATATATATATATATATATATATATATATATATATATATGTGTGTGTGTGTGTGTGTGTATAGTAAGGTAAAAATATCCGTTGGTATATAACCAAAGTGGATCGAAATAATATGAAAATATTGGAACTGATTCACAACAAAAGAGCCAGATATAGTTTATTTAATTTATACAAATCAATATAATTAATAATCAAACAATACCCATTTGAGGTAAAAGGATTTGTTTGATTATTAATTATGTTCAAACACACACACACACACACACACACACACAGACACACACACACACTCACACACACATATATATATATATACATATATACATACATATATATATATATATATACATATGTATATATATATATGTATACACGTATGTATATATATATATATATATATATATATATATATCAGTGAACATTGAAATCAACGCTTAGAGGCGAAAGTGTTTCATGCTGGACGCAATCGTCAGGTCTGAAATTGACTGTCGCTTGTTGACTTCAATAATCACTTTTATATTTACACACGCTCTATCTCTAATATTGAGCACTTTATCTCATAAATATATCACCCCTTAAGATTATATTTCTTTATATATATATATATATATATATATATATATATCCATCTTGAATATTTTTATCCATTTCGCAGAATCTAATGCCCGTATGATGCCAGATTTTTTTTTATATATTAATAGGCACAGAAGAAGGTAAATAAAACACAATGCTCAGAACAATAGTTTAAGTACAACAAATTTGACAGGCGAATTATTCAAAACATGAAAAGACAAAATTATTCATACAGTATGACAAACAGAAAAAAAATAACAATTTCATGAAATTAATAATCAATAGACTCATCCTTATAACTTGATGTAGTCGGGTTCTAATGGTTTTGATGAGTTGAGCAAATCTTTTCTGGGATTTTCTTCCATCCTTCAATAGTTACACGTTCTAATTCCTGAAGGTTTTATTTGTGACCGACGATTTATTCGAACTTTCAACTCTTGCCATAGATTTTCAATACGATTGAATGTAAAATAGGCAAAGGCAAAAATATTCGTACAGTAGAAAATATCATTTTAAATTGATTGATTCGTGTAAGGTAAGTATAAGAAATTTACATAATTATTTTATCGGTGAAGACTATTCAGTAGAATATTTGTGATAATTCCAGAAAAGAACATCACGTGGTTCATAATATGTCACCATTGTTATTCTTACGTTAAAAACACGATTGAGAAGATAAAGTAGTTTAGCGTTGATTTGAGACAGAGAATTATAAACTTCAACAAGTCGGAAAATTACAGCTCTATTTTAAACCGGTTAGCTATCCCCAGATCTATAGTACAATCCGTTATAAAGAAGATTAAACAGTTTGTTACGACAGATAATTTGTCTGGGCGTGGAAGAAAACTTAAATTGTCACTGAAAACTGCATGAAAACAGTATCGTCTCGTTAATATAAACCCAAGAGTTGTTTTGAAAGATATCGCCAAAAGTTTGGATACGTAAGTACCCGCAAAAACAACGTTGTTTAAATAGAAATGGGTTGTATGGAAACCGATCATGACGAACCCCTTTCACAAAACATGTCACATTGTTGCGAGAGTTTAATATTGTCAAAACGTTCTTGGATAAAGAAAATGGCTTTTGGCAACAAGTACTATGGATTGATGAAGCAAAAATCGAGCTTTTTGGACCTAATGATGTACAGAAGATTTGGCACAAGAAATGCGTGGATTTCCACCCGAAGAACACACTGGCAACATTAGAACATGGGGTCGGCTTGATTATATATTTGGGTTGTTTCAGCTCAAAGAGGACTGGAAAATTAATTGCAATAAGAGGAATAATGAAA
The DNA here is from genome assembly GCA_903632075.3 of Acanthosepion pharaonis. Lineage (NCBI taxonomy): Eukaryota > Metazoa > Mollusca > Cephalopoda > Sepiida > Sepiidae > Acanthosepion > Acanthosepion pharaonis. The sequence continues at coordinate 9,706 of CAHIKZ030003227.1, forward strand.
TCTGCAGACTGTTTCAAAATTCCGGGTGAAAATCTACAACAACCCACACAAAATCTTCATCTAGGTTGGCGTTTGACTTTCTAGCAAGATAATGATCACAAACATACATGTAAATCAGTGAATGCGTGACTTAATAAAAAGATTACAGTTCTCACATGGCCTATAATGTGTCCTGGCTTGAATCCTATTGAAAATCTATGGCAAGTAACCAAAAACAAAAAAAAAAGCAATTAGAAATGTAACAATTGGCGAATGGAAGAAAAACCCCAGAAAAGACTTGTTTAAATCTCATCAAAAACTTAAGAAAACGATTGCAATAAGTTATAAAGATGAGAGGCCATGCTATTGACTATTAATATAGTGAAAATGATTCAATTTTCTCTATTTTTCATACTGTACGAATTTTTGTCTTTGCCTATTTCACATAATTCGCCTGTCAAAATTATTGTATTTAACCTATTGTTCTACAAATTGAGCTTTATATTCCTTTTTTTGTGCTTATTAATATATAAAAAAACTGGCATCATACGGGCATTAGATTCTGAGAAATAAATTAAAATATTCAAAATTGATGGGTGTACGAATAATTTCGTATTCTCTCCCTCTCTCTCTCTCTCTCTCTCTCTCTCTCTATATATATATATATATATATATATATATATATATATATATATATATATATATACATACACACACACACACACATATACATATATATATATATATATATATATATATATATATATATAATTTACTGGGAGGAAATGGAATATTGGAATGAATGTAATGGAATTTTCGAATAAAAGCAAAAGTATATGAGATGGGGGTGTTAATATTTATCGGTTCTTTGCACACAGGAAATCGAATTTTCTGTTCCAATACATCTGAGAAAATGCATATTCACTGAAGGACTGAGAGGATGAGATTCTTTTTCCTTCCTGTCGATTTTAATTGATGGTGAGTTATTGAATAATTGGAAATCTTGTTAAATTTATCCCCTTTCAAACCTTGAAAGCTAGAAAAGTGACATAATTTACTAGACTTCCATCCCTGTTAATCATTTAAAGATTTAGACTGTATTCCTTGGAAACCGAAGCGTTCAAGTAGATATTCCAAGGATTAACGATAAAACGCTTCTCCAAAAATTGCAAAGCTCAGATATTCCTAAACCAATGACGATGCAGCTTAATGCTGAAATAAAAGTTTACACAATTAGTATTTTTTACATTAGAACATGCACATATCCACTACAAAATGGTACATTTTTCTTTCAACGTCAAAAAAAAAAAAAAAAAGGGAAAACCTTTTATAGACGTCTCATCAGATGTACATTTTTTTAGTAGATATGTGCATGTTCTAATGTAACACTGCATACGATAAATAAATATTTACGGCACCACTTTTTGCAGTGACCACTTTTTTTTATTAATGTTTTGAACGCTGTAATTCTAATGTTCGTTCTTCTACACTTTGATATATATATATATATATATATATATATATATATATATATATAATTATCATCCACAGACGGACTGTGTCGCAGTATCACAACTCATCAGTGTGACTAGACATCCGATTGCCCCACGTCATGATCCTCTGACTCAGAGTGCTCGATTCATATATATATATATATATATATATATATATATATATGATTTGAACAATAAAAAATATTAAAAAATTAAAATCTTCAGACACACTATATTCTTTCGTTTTATTATTCATTTATATTCCTCGACTAGTTTCGGTCAATATATATATATATATATATATATATATATATATATATATACGTATAGGAACATAGGTAAAGATCGCATTGGCAGATTACCTATTTTTACCTTTTTTTCTCGTGATAACCCCCTCTCCATGTATGTCCATCTGTCCTTTCGTGATTGCGACTTTTCTTTGCAAACGAAACAGAAGAAAAACTGAGATAAACAACCCGCAATTCAAGTTGGTAATCTTGCTGTAGTGTTAACGGCTGCTGCGTGATGAGGTCGCGGACGGTCCCCCCTACAGGCTTCTTAACCCTGGTTATAAAAGACCGTTACCCAATGTGCCGGGTGAATTTGCGTGGACTTTTGAACACCTGCATCATTCGTAGGAACAGTATGAGAATTAAATGTTAAACCAAAAATTCCAGCATGGCTCTTCCACTGGATAAACAGGGAGCCCATCCCTCAGGAGGGACCCTATCTGTGTTAGAAAAATCTGCCTTAGGAACAAACTCCTAAATAAACAATGAATATTCCCGTCTCCACAACATATGACATTTGGCGAGAAAAGATTGGACAAGCAATTAGAAAGTACATTGACGAAAATAAACTCGCCAATGTAAAAAAAGGTACATCGTAAGCTATAACCGCCTGACAGATGCTGAAATTAAAGAAATAAAAAGAACTGTAACCCGAATAGGCGAATCAACAGACCATGAATGGGAACCCGGAATGGACACAAAAGAACAAACATCATACAAATTACAGATCCTAATGAAGAAACTAAGATACAAACCATTCACTGTGAAGATAATGCTGAAAGACTAGAAAACTTGGAAAGGCGTAATCTTAGTCGCTCACAGGCCGGCAACAAAACGAATCTAAAACACATTGAACCGAATTAGTTTAAGGAAAACGAGATTCGTATAGAAGAAGCCAAGGAATAAATCATGAGACATATAAGTCAAACATAAATTATTGAAATGGAGGAACGAGAACAACTCTCAAACTGAAAACAAACAAAGCAGAACCTCACAACTATTAATTCTTGATTAGTCTCAGCGAAACGTCAAAAGAAATACAAAATTAGAAATGAAAATAAATTCCTATCAGCTTAGGTAAAAATATAAATCAAACAATACAACTGAAAGCTCAAAGAATCAGATGAAAAAAAAAAAAGGCCAAGTTTCCACAGACAGAACAAGATCTTCCAAAGAGATGTGAAGAAATTTTACAGAGAAACAGAAACAAAAAACTGAAGTGACATCCCCCATACAGTTCTGGGTAAAGTATGGGTTTGCCGGAAAGAACTTAACAAAGAAGTAGATTGGTTTGCACAAGAGGTAGGAAGGATGAAAAATAAACCAGATCAAACATGGGGGTGGAGAATACTAGAAAAGGATATTAAATATGCAGTCAAAAAAGAACACAACTGGATAATTGGCTCTATTATCTAAATACATCAGACAAAAAGAGAAAGATAACTTCAAGAAATGGTCAATAATTCTACTAAAATTACTGCATGGATAACCAAAGGAATTACCTTCACAAACGTTCCAAAAACTACAGAATAATTATATCTCTTCACACTACTTACAAACTTTTGATATCTATTCTGATAAAGCAGACCTAATGCTTCATATAAAAAATGGCATACTACCTCTTGAACAAAAAGGGTGCAAACGTGGCTCTTACGGATGTAACGACCAATTACTTAATAAGATGAGCTTGAAAAATTGCTTCAATACAAATAAAAATCTCCTGCCTGGATAGATTACCGTAAGGTACTCGAAAGTGTACACCATTCCTGGGTCTTAAAGTCTTTAAATATAAACAAGGTATCTGACGTCATCATTAGTTTCATCAAACAAAGTATGTCTATAAGGACAAAGTATGTCTATAAGGTCTATAAGCTCTTCAGCTCAATCATATAAATGGAGTCTATAAATCCTGGTGAAATAAACATCAACAAAAGAATATTACAAGGTGACTCTTTGTCTCTCTTACTACTTGATATATCCCTAATAGCATTAACCAGCGATCTTAACAGGACAGAATATGCCTATAAGATATCTCAAAAGAATTATAAGCCATCTATTTTACTAGGAATGACAGTGAGCTGGAAGGTCACCTGAAAACAGTAAAATGTTTCAGGGATAACATTGGAATGGAATTCGGTTTGGATAGATGTGCCAAAGCCACAATTTTATGATGATCACTGCAAGAAAACTCCTCTATTAGTTTAGACTCTTGGGTAACAATCAAAGATTTAGAGCAAAAAAAGCTTATAAGTACCTCGGTGTAAATAAGAGTGAATGAATTTACCATAAAAAAATGAAAGAAATAGTGCGAAAAGAGAACTATACAAGGATGCATTGTGCCATGTGTCCTTAAAGCGTTAGTTAAACCCAGTGGCATGACCCAAAAGAGTATGAGTTCAATACCCGGTTAAGGCAGTAGAGAACTTTCAGAGGGAAATTAACAGGAGATAACTGATAACTGACATCCATTAGAAACATGGCACGTGGAACTAGAACAGTCTACCCCAGTGAGCGAAATAAAGGGTTTAGTTCGGCATTCCAACCACCTGAAGAAGGCCCGAGCGTACAACGGCCGAAACGTTGTAATAAATATGGCGACAAAGATGAGGACAATAGTCCGAATAATGTAAATAATGTAATCTCATGATGTTCTATAGTTGCGCCAAATAAATATAAAAATCGTCACGATAGAATGGCGGTAGTATATAAACTAGACAATGTGCAAACACTTTGGTATATAAACATTGCCTAGCACAGGTTTTAAAAGAGTAGAAGCCATCACAATTCTGTGGGATTACACCATCTTTACAGACAGGAAGATTGAAACAAATAGGCCGCACATAATTGTTAAAAACCGAAAAGAAAAAATGTCTAGTAATTGATAAGGCTGGCTCAGCGGACTGTAATATAGGAACGAAGGAATTTGAAGAAAAAAAAACTATTGAAGTATAAAGACATGGAAATCGAAATTGAAAAACATGCGGAAATTGAAGACAAGAATAGTACCAGTCATAGTAGGTACGCTTGGAATGATAAAAAAAAAAAAAAATAAACGCATCAACACAATGAAAAAAAAAAACCCTGGAAATCAACAGCATAAAAGAAAGAGAAAAACATTTCTTGATAAGTAAAACCCACACACGGAAAAAAAACTTTGTCAATCTAACGCTAGTGATATTATGGGAGTTAGAAAAACAAATCATGAAATATAGCAATGACAAACATAACACTACCTGCTTTAGGTCTTCCCGCAGACTTGCTATGTAAGGTGACCATAGCAGAAATCGAAATATAATAATAATAATAATAATAATAATAATCTCCTAACTTCAGCGATAAATAAAAACGATAAAACTATTCATGGAAATAAAAGAAATGGATTTTAAACTAGATTTAATTTAATTTCATGTCGATAATACATGCTTAATGTCAGTCCGAGTCATATTTACGGAATATTTGGGTATCTCGCCGTGGTGTAATGGTTAACAAGCTTTTCTCGCTAGATCACTTATGACTGAAAACTGAATTCGATCCTCACTAAGTACCCCATTCTTTAAGTCTTGTACCACATTTAAGCTGCGCTTAGAAAATAACCTTATTTACGGAATATAGATCAGCTTACTTTTATTTTAAAAATAATATTTTTTCATTTTAAAGAGTTTATCTCAAAGTTGACATAAAAACAATGAATGAAATCCAAACAAATCCCTTCCGTTTTTGTTCAATAATAAGCAATTACTATGTGAATTCAAACAAAAACAAATGAAGCAATGTTGAAAGTATGGGGCACCCAGTGAGGATAGAAGTCACTACTCAGTCATAATTGTTCTAGCAAGAAGAGCTTTCTAACCATTACACCAGGCCGAGGTGCCCAAACAGCAGATATATGAAGTGGCGGGAATGAAGCACTATGATACTTGAAAAATATTTAATATAATCCTAAAGCTTATATTTGGTTCCAAATTGACACAGATGTTGTATTTTATTTTGATATAAATTTACAATTATTATTATAAACTTATTTTATTCACTTATAATGCAGAATTAAATTATTTGTAATGACTATATTTCTGAGATGAGGTGTTATGTACACTATTTACATTATTCGGATTATTGTCTTCATCTTTGTGCCATATTTATCACCCTTCAGTATCTGTCTATATTTCCGAGATGAGGTATCATGTACATTATTTACATTATTCGGACTATTGTCCTCATCTTTGCAGCCATATTTATCACCCTTCAGTATCTGTCTATATTTCCGAGATGAGGTATTATGGACACTATTTACATTATTCGGACTATTGTCCTCATCTTTGCAGCCATATTTATCACCCTTCAGTATCTGTCTATATTTCCGAGATGAGGTATTATGGACACTATTTACATTATTCGGACTATTGTCCTCATCTTTGTAGCCATATTTATCACCCTTCAGTATCTGTCTATATTTCCGAGATGAGGTATTATGGACACTATTTACATTATTCGAACTATTGACCTTATCTTTGTAGCCATATTTATCACCCTTCGGTATCTGTCTATATTTCTAAGATGAGGTATTACGTACACTGTTTACAATATTCAGACTGTTGTCCTCATCTTTGTCGCCATATCTATCACAACGATTCGGCCGTTGTACGCTGCATCCTTCTTCTAACTAACGCCTTTATACACTGTGCCATGTGTCCTTGAGGACGCACAGCAGAGTGGATAAAGGCGCTAGTTATATCCAGTGACAGGACCCAAAGAGTGTTAGTTCAATACCCGGTTAAGGCAGTGGAGAACTTGTAGAGGGGAAGTAACAGGAGATAACTGATAACTGACATCCATTAGAAACATGGCACGTGGAACTAGAACAGTCTACACCAGTGAGCGAAATAAAGAGTTCAGTTCGACATTCCAACCACCTGAAGAAAGCCGGAGCGTACAAGGGCCGGGATTTGAGGATAAATGTGCCGACAAAGATGAGGACAATAGTCCGAATAATGTAAATATTGTTATGTTTTAGTTCATATTTTAAAATTTCGTTTCATTGGCCTGGTTTGCAATCACTACAGAGATACTTTGTTCGTAACGCTTGATCAAGTTATTCGATGGCGGACAATTTATAAAACGTGCGAACATATGAGGATGATGGATAGCCTGTGGAATGATTCCGTAATAAACCGAGACATGGAATGATTTTAAGACACACATCTGAAAAGACACATTGTAGCAAAACACCCCCACACGATATCGTTTATTACTTGTACCGCTCCAGGATTAACCCTATTTTCTATTTACAAGAGTCAGATTAGACCAAATTTAGAGCATTGATGCCATATCTAGGATAAAGTTGGTCAAACGTCAGCTTCCAGCCATGACAGAATTTAAAATCGTTTACGAGGCCTTCTGAAAGATTACATTTTCCGCCCTTTTTCCAACATGGGGCAATATTGCAGTCCTATCGTTACGTGATCGCTGCTTCCACGGCAAATGTTCTTTGATGCTACCAGCTCAGATCATTACAGCCAAGTCACGCCTTGCTCCGTTCACTAGGTTAAGTCACCGTCATTCTGCCGTCTCTACGTAAGTGCGTTTTGAAAGCTTTTTCTGAAAAAAACAAACCAAAAAAAAAAAAAAAAAATGGCGACTTTGTGGAGCACATATCCGTGAGGATACGTCCCGAAAATTAATCTTCTTCGAGTATACTATATTATTTAAAAACTGACTTCTAAATTTTACAATTTCAAGAATAAATCCATATAAAATTAATATCTTTTGTATTAAATACACTGAATGGAAAATATTTACTATTTCAAGAATAAATCCATATAAAATTAATATCTTTTGTATTAAATACACTGAATGGAAAATATTTACTATTTCAAGAATAAATCCAAATAAAACACATTTATAATGGCCGACATAGTTTCTCTTTCGTCGCATAATCCGCGATCTTTCTTTAAGGTTTTGCAATGTGTTCATTACAATTTTCGTATGCCTACTTGGAGTATCGTCAATCGTAGACAATGGCCGTAGGACAACTAATCAGCAGTCGAGATAATAGTATATTCTCTCATATCGTCATAATATCTAATTCATACTTCCGCTTTACATTCATATAACACCCACTAACCCAGGAAACCTCTACTTTGAGTCACTCTGGCCTTTTAAAGTATTAACTCTTCCTTTCAAAAAACTTCAATTAATGATTTTTTAGTCGATTTTACAACTTTGATATTACAAGCATTGCCATAAATTTTCAATTGGATTTAAATGAAAGAAATTGACGAAACAACTGAAGCAATTATATTTTCATAAGTTACACCCTTGTGCAAATTAATTGAAAGAACCACTTTAGTTTCCTTTTTTCACCAAACGGTCAGTTTTAGACCCACTGGAGTGATAAGGTGTCATCGATTTCTAGTTTTTCCTCAGATTACATCATTTGCTGTGGTGTCCAGTAATATGAATCTATTTTCGGGGTGCATGATGCAATTTGTTTGGCATTGAAAAAATATTACGTCAGCTGTGATTGCCTGATATTTTTATCACGCTCAGACACTATTAAGATATTAATTTTATATGGATTTATTCTTGAAATAGTAAATATTTTTTCATTCAGTGTATTTAATACAAAAGATATCAATTTTATTTGGATTTATTCTTGAAATAGTAAAATTTAGAAGTCAGTTTTTTAAGTAAAAACCAGCGAAAATTAGTTATTTCATTACATTTTTTTCAGACAATTTTAAAACTAAATGCCAAAAAATTGGTAAAAAGATATGAATCTAATTTTTAGCTCTCAGTACTCATCACATCAAACCACAGATTTTCACACACAGTGCAATGCTGACTTTATAAAAAAGTGAAAATTCAACCAGCTCCACTGTTAAACAGACATTAAATTTAGAAAGTTGGCTTTGTCGAAAGGAATAACATCCATATACACTGGACGAACAACCGTAGTATAAACATTGAACAACGACATTGATAGAACTCATAAAAACTGGGAAGAGCTTGAAAGACCTGCAGCAATTTCGTGAATGTTTCGAGTTGACTGATAAGGGATATTTGCATATAAATTGCTGTAGGTAAGGAAATCACTACATTTTGCAGTCTGCCTTCAGGCCGAAACATCTTTGATGATGATTTCCACGATTTGGTTACTGAATAAAATAAAATTGGTTCCTCTAGGGACAAAACGCTTTCGCATAAAAGGTTTTTCTATTTTGATTTCTTTTATTAGTAATGCCTTTACAGACATGGTTTACTTATATCTGAATTATATATATATATATATAAATTCAGATATAAGTAAACCATGTCTGTAAAGGCATTACTAATAAAAGAAATCAAAATTCAGAGCTAATAATCTAAAGAAAAACAGACTACTTTAAGACTCCATTGTAATAGTTTATTTCACCAGAGCCCTTTTAAAGGACGCTGGATCTTCAGGCATCACTTCAAGAAGGTGAAACAAAAAATGAAATGAAAATTTACACTTTTGACGGCTAGTATTAAGTTTATGTAAATTAACAGAGGGGGTAGCGAGGAGTGGTGTGAGAGACATGGTCGAGTTTAGAGAGAGTTTATTTTAATATATTTTTCTATCATACTTAGTATTAAGGAAGGAGGGGCCAGACATTGACTTATTTAATCGGTTAACTTAACGGAAATGATATTTTGAAAAGGAAGACGAGAAAAAAAAGAAAGAAGGGGGAAGTAAAGAGAAAGAAGATGTATTTAGGGTTTGCGTAGGAAGAAGAGGGTGATATAGTTTTAGCAATTTAGGTAAAAAAAGGTGGAGCCTTAAAGTGGTCTTTTTTTATATATATATATATATATATATATATATATATATATATATATATATATATATAATTATTTCTTATATGATACCATCTCTATATAAGAGTTCTCAAGTTTCTAAAAAACAGAAGCTAAAAAACATAGAATTTAAACTGAATTAAGGTACCCAGCTCTGTTTCAACCTCAAGCGAATTATTGGAATAACTAATCTTGAAATTTACGGAGCTTTAGAAGCATATATATTCCTAATATTAATTACTACAATTATTTTAATAATCGGTGTAAGGGTTTATATTTTCACTGGCAACTATTGTATCAGTATTGTAGTTACACACACACTTTATATATATATATATATATATATATATATATATATATATATACACTGGAATCTTCTGTTGTTTTCGACGCATGAGGGACAAGCAGCTCACTTCTTAGAACCAGCAGACAAATTACCCACACATTTCATTAATGAGGTGAAAGATTATGCAGCACCAACGACACTTTTTGGAAGGGCCGAATACAGGGAACTGGTGTACAGTATGCTACAAGGTATAATTTTGAAATTTACAGAGCTTTATAAGTTTATACATTCAATCAACAGGAAATCGACGAAATGGATAAATGTAGGTAAATGTACAAGCAAGCCTATACAAATGCATATATATATATATATATATATATATATATATATATATATATATATATATACACTCTATAGTGTAAGAAACAAGAGGGCTCAATGTTAAATAACAGTTATATAATATATTAAGAAATATACATAATATCTTTCATTGATTGCACAACTCTGTGTTTCATACGTTCTGTATTCTTGAATGTTCAATCAATGCAAGATATGTATAGCGAAGACTCTTCGCTAAATCGAATCGAGTTCTCTCAGTCACTGTGTATTTACCTGAAAATAAATACACTCAAATTCCCCTTCATCCCTGCCGTGCACGGCTTAGCGGTAGAATCCCCGACTTACGCCAATTCAGTCGGGTTTCGATCTTAGCTAGAGGCAATCGGACGTCTAGCCACACTGATGAGCAGTCTGTCTGTGGATGACTATAGATATATATATATATATATATATGTTGAGATGTTGTGAGTTTCCCGCGTGTCGGTGTATGAATTAAGACAAACACAGTTGTAGAGGAAAATACTGGTATATTCATAAAAACAATTAACAATAGAGTGATTAGTAGAACGAAGGTTGGTTAGTACGAAACAATATCCAAAGTCTATAGTCCAACGGTATGTAACGGGTAAGCTTATCTGGACTGCTGTCGCTGACGCTCCCCCTGTCCTCTCTCTAGAGCTGACTTATATAAGAGGGACCAGTCCATTTCTAGTTAGAAGGTGGGTGCGCACCCCCTAAATTTTTTTTTTTTCTTTTTACATTGTGAGAAAAAAAATTAAATTTTTTCCTTTTCGGGTCTATTATTAAATTTTGTGTCTTTTTTACGTTTTCTTGCAGATCTGCGTTGTTTCTGCTCAGTCTGCGGTATTTGCAGGTCAAACGTATCAAAACAATTCGTGTAATTCGTCTTCTTGTGGAATTACTTCCGATTCGTCGGTCTTTCTTTTTTCTTCAACTGGTTAATGTGCCGTTTGTGTAAATTTGTTTCCTTGTATAATGTATACCATATCCCCAATGCGCTCTTTTATGACCCAGCGTTCCCATGAAGTTGCATTATTTTTATAATTTTTGAAAGAATTTTTCATTTGTTAAATTTTCGCCTGGGAACCATAGCGACTGTTGAGTGTACCTTATTTTCTGGTATCAATTTGTCAAAAGCCGATCTGACCTTTCTTGCGAACATTAGTTCCGCAGGTGATAAACTTGATGGGGCAGATTTATTCGGAGTAATGCGGTATACTTGCAGGAATAGCTATAACGCCTTTCTAGTCTGGGTACCTGTTGCTTTCCTCAGAGCCCTTTTCAGTGTATCGACAAACCTTTCGGCTAGTCCGTTGCTGCGTGGGTAATACAGAGGTATCCTCACGTGATCAACTTTGAAATTCTGGCAGAATTCTGCGAATTCTTTGCTCGTGAATTGGGTACCGTTGTCACTAACCACAGTATCTACCACTCCAAACCTTGCAAATAATTTATGTAATTTGTTTATTGTATTTTGAGATGTTGGACTCTTCATTTGGAAAACTTCGGACCATTTACTAAAACTGTCAACTACGACCAAATAATGCCACCCGTCAATTGGACCCGCAAAATCAATATGAATCCTTGACCATGGCCTGTCGGTTTTTGGCCATGGCTTCTGTAGAATTTGTGGTGATTTTGATGCCAAAATGCAGCCTTTACATCTGCCGACCGTAGACGCGATATTGTTGTCCATACCTGGCCAGTAGAAGTATACTCTCATGAGGCTCTTCATCCTATTTATGCCCGGGCGACCAGCATGAAAGTCTTTCAGTATTCTTTTTTGGAGTGTACTAGGGATTACTACCCTTTCACTGTATAATAGCACATTATCGCACAGAGAGAATGTCTCTTGAGTTTTTCCGTCTTTACTATTTAGCTTATCTTTTATTTCTATTATATATTTGTCTTTTTCTGCTTCTTTTTTGATGTCCTTAAGCGATACTGGTAATTCTCGTATTGCGTTTGCCAAATTTTCTTCAACCTCGTCCTCTGCTCTGAGGGATGCGATAACCGTATCCTCTAAAGCTTCTGTTGCTTTTGGAATGAGTCTTGATAGACCATCTGCGTGACCAACATTTTGGGTGGACAAATATTGTATTCTAAAATTATAATTTAACAACATTGTCCCCCACCTAAGCAATCTATTTGTGGTGTATGTTGGCAGACCCTTTTTTGAACCGAATATCGTTATCAGAGCCTTGTAGTCTCTCTGTAGCGTGAAATACCGTCCATGAATGTATCTGGAATTTTGTTACAGCGAAGATAATCGCCAATGCCTCTTTTTCAATTTGTGAATAGTTTCGCTCAGCAGGTAGTAGTGATCTGCTTGCATGAGCGATCGGTCGAACTTTTCCATCCTTCCACTTGTGCAATATGCACGCACCTACACCGTGTGTACTGGCATCGCTCGCCACGATGATATCTACCTTTGGATCAAAATGTACAAGAAATAAATCTGATGTCAATTTTTCTTTTATATCCTTGAATGCTTGCTCGCATTCTTTTGTCCATATCAAGGTTTTTCTTTTTTTAGTAGATCGTTAGGGGAGCTCGTAGAATGTGGAGGTCTGGGATAAAGTCCTGGTAATATGACACCAAGCCTAAAAAACTTTGTAGGGATTTATTATCCTTTGGCTCAGGCATATTTCTTATTGCTGAAGCTCGACTTTTATCTGTCTTTTTCCCTTCTTTATCCACTATATGTCCCAGATACTTGATCTCTTCCAGGAGAAAATCGCATTTGTTTTCTTTCACTCGAAATCCATAGCTTCTTAACCTTTCGAAAACTTTGCGTAAATGGTGTTTGTGTTCATCCACCGATTCACTTTTCACGAGTATATCGTCGAGATATGCTATCGTGTAGTCTTACCCGGATAACATCGTATCCATAATTTTCTGGAATATTGCGGGTGCTGTCTTCACCCCGAACGGTAAACGTTCGTATCTGAACAAACCTTTATGCGTGTTGATGCATAGCAACTTTGCGCTTTCGTTATCCATGGGTACTTGCAAGTATGCCTCGCTAAGATCTATTTTCGAAAAGATTTTTCCGCCATTTAACTTTGCGAACACTTCTTCGGGACTTGGTAGTGGATAGTGTTACTCTTCTATAGCGTCGTTTAACCCGGTTGAAAAATCGGCGCAGACGCGAATTTCGCCAGACTTCTTTACGTAGACAGCCGGAGCTGCCCAGTCACTGTATTCTGTTTTCGAGATCACACCAATTCTCGTTAGTCTTTCGAGTTCTTGGTCAATTTTTTCTAATGCGGCAAAAGGGATGCTACGCTTTTTTTTAAAAATTTGGTTGAATATTTTTCTTCAGCTGTATTTTTGGTTGAATATTTTTCTTCAGCTGTATTTTTGGTTGAATATTTTTCTTCAGCTGTATTTTTGGTTGAATATTTTTCTTCAGCTGTATTTTTGTTTTTTTCCGTGCAACGTCCAAGTCCTTCAGCGAAAACTTCGGGGAATGCCGTTTTCAATTCTGCTTGTAGATTTTTTTATATTATCTTTGCTTTCACTAATGTTGTTGCAAAAAGAACTAATGGGCACGTCCCATAGGTTGAACTTAGTGATTGCGTCAGTCCCAAACAGGTTGTTTGTGTTTTTCATTACAAAAATTTTCATTTTTATCGACTTATTGTTGAAGGTTATATTTACCCATATTTCCCCTTCAAATTTTATCTTTTTTCCAGTTACCGTCCTGGCTATTTTGTTGGACTTTACCAACGTTGGTTTTCCTAGATTTTTCCATGTTTGTGTGTTAATGATTGAAATGTCAGATCCTGAATCAAGCTGCATTTTTACCTTCTTGTTGTACATTTTTACATGTAGGTATTTTCGAATATTCAGGTCTTGATCTTCGTCTGACTTGGTAACTTTTGCTCGACTTCTGTTTAATTTTCTACACTTGGACATCTTATGTCCTACATTTTTGCAATTTCTGCAAGTTTTATTTTTATAGGGGCAGTCATTGTACCAGTGCCACTGGCCGCATCCATAACATGCACTCGGGAGTTTTTTTCTATAGTCTCTGTTCTTGTAGTAGGATACCACTTCCGTTCCGGCGATGGAGAACTGAAACGAGTCTTCCTATTTACTTTCTTCACATTTGCGATAGCAGTTTCTATTTTTTCTGAATCTTGCTTAATGCTTACGCATTGCTGACAGTACTGGCTAGCTTTTTGTAGTGTCATGTTTTGGTCATTTTCTAGTTTTGCTAAAATGCGTCTTCGCATTTCGCTATCTTTTTTAGGCACTAAGCCTAGCACGAATATTAGACACTTAAAATTGTCCGCCGATAATTCGGACAAGCGAAAATCGTCACACGTCTTATTTACGATTGACGCAAAAGTCGTGTAATCTTCCTGCTCGCTTTTTTGGATATTAAGGCATTTCCACCTTTTGTGAAATGATAATGAGGGGGGTCAAAAAATTAATCAAAATCTCTGGCGCGACAATTTTTTTTTTTAGCACAAAAAATTGGTTATTAAAGCTTCCAATTTAATCAATAAGTTAATGTTTAACTTTGTTTTTTCTTTTTGTCGATAACTTGCAATCCTTTGCTGTAAAAGCTTGAACTCTTTTTAAATTTTCCCGTGTTGGAAATCGGTTCTTATTTCCGTTCGAAGCCACGTCGCCACTGTTGAGATGTTGAGAGTTTTCCCGCGTGTGGGTGTACGAATCAAGACAAACACAGTTGTAGGGGAAAATACTAGTATATTTGTAAAAGCAATTAACAATAGAGTGATTAGTAAAACGAAGGTCGGTTAGTACGAAACAATATCCAAAGTCTATAGTCCAACGGTATGTAACGGGGAAACCTTATCTGGACTGCTGACGCTCCCCCTGTCCTCTCTCTAGAGCTGACTTATATAAGAGGGACCAGTCTATTTCTAGTTAGAAGGTGGGTGCGCCCCAACATATATAAAATGAAAATAGAAGTCAACACTTTGAGGCAACAGTCTGTTTCATGCTAAATGCAATCGTCAGGCCACGACGACTGCATCTAGCATGAAACAGACTGTCGCCTCTGAGTGTTGACTTCTATGTTCACTTTTATATTTACACACGCTCTACCGCTGATATTGAGCACTTTATCCCATAAATATAGCACATCTTAAGACTATTTTAATATATATATATATATATATATATATATATATGGAAAAGATGAGTTTTTTGAACGACTGATATATGGTAATGTTTCTTCTCAAAGTTAAAGGTAAAAGACTCAATTTATTTATCCCTTTATCGTCGGTCGGGAGAGCCATTAGGTTTCAGTCGGCGACGTAACTGTTTCGATCTAATGTTTCCTTCTTATTGTTTTAAAACAAATTTAGATGACTGAATTTATACATTGGTCTTTGAACTTTTGTCATAGGTAATTTCTTTTACTAGCATCCTCAAGATGAAATTACGATTTGAAAAAAGAATTAAGTTGAAAAATAAAATGTCGTTGCTGAAGGCCAACGCACGAAATATGCACTTCCGTCAGAAGAACACTGCAATGGATCGTTATGCTGATTACGGGGGATAAAGATCAATTTGGTGATAGCGGTGGTAGTATTAACGGAAATGTAGCGGGGGGATGGTGGAGGCTAGTGAATCCAATGGAAATAGAGACGGGGGTGAGGATAATGATGTAATGGATGTGAAAAGAGATAGGTGAAAACAAGAATCCCTCCCAAGAGCACAACCATTTTAAAAGCAAATTCAATTACGGTTAGTGCAGAGATCGTAATGTAATAAAAACTCCGGAATCAACAGGAAAGCCATGTGTATGTTTGCATGCACTTTTATCTGCATGTGTATTGTGCGTGTGCGCGCGTGCGGAGCATGCGTGTGTCGGTGATTATGTCTGCATCCAGACATGAATCATTTATACACGCCATTGTTTTATTAGGATTTTGCATTTAACACATTATAAAACAAAGTTTATACTCGATTAAAATGGAATCTGCGAACCTAGTTCGAATTCTGACTAAAGCAGTTTCGTTCAATTAGTACGATTACCAGCAGGAAAGGCTTGAATCCATTTTCCCCTAGTTATGTATTAAATAGTAGAGCAGATTATTTTTCTTGTTTGACTGCCAGTCTAGGAGAAGGAACACCCTTAATTCCACCCCAGCCTGAGGAGAAATGTTTTTGTTGTGTGTCAGATTATCTTACTCTTGACACACCTCATGCTGTTATGACTGATGGACTTGTTCCCTTATGGCCCTAATGCACCTATATATATATATATATATATATATATATATATATATATATATATATATATATATGTTTCATTAAAGACGACTGACAAGGTACTGCGACTGAGCTTTTATTTAATTTTTCTTGTTCAAAAATTTAATATATCCATGCGTTTTCGGCTATTCTTATAGTCATTAGATAGCGGGATATATATATATATATATATATATATATATATATATATATATATATATATATATATATATATATATATATATATATATAGAGAGAGAGAGAGAGAGAGAGAGAGAAAAGGAGATGAACAGAGTGAGTTAGATAGATAGATAGATATAGACACGGACACAGAGATATATAAATTTGAATATATATATATATATATATATATATATATATATATATATATATGTGTGTGTGTGTGTGTACAGACTTAGACATATAGCTAGGTAGATAGATATAAAGAGACTGAGTGAGATATATACGTAGATGTAAACATAGATAGAGACACAGATACACACATACATACATATATATTTATGTGTTAGCAGACTGTTATAACTAGATAACTAATTAATAGATATAGCTAGCTAGCTAGATATATATATATATATATATATATATATATATATATATATAGATAGATAGATAGATAGATAGATAGATAGATAGATATTTAGAATTGAATAAATAAGAAGAAGGAAGAAAATGAAAAACACAATGGAAAGAAAAAACATATCAAAGAAAGAAATGGAAGGAAATTAAAATTGCAGGAAATGATGAAAATGAAAGACAAACGAAAATAAAGAAAGGACATTGGATGAGAATAACTAGAAAGTGTAAAACGAATGAAAATTTAAAGAGTAATATTTGAGGAAATATTGAATGAATGCGAGAAAAAATGATGGCGTGAAAGTGAGAATTAAAGAGAGAAAGAAAAGAACAAAAATAATGACAAGATAGATGAACAGAAAATCATGGAATGCCAATATATATATATATATATATATATATATATATAGCCACCATTTTCCTGAAATAACCTTAAAACGAGTAAATGGGGGTACCAACGTTGTGCTAAGAAAATCGTTAGGCGGGAGAAGATATTTCGTTTGATGATTTCTTTCAACTTCCAGTGGTTATCTTGAAAGGCAAGCATAAAAAAACTTAGGAAAAATGTGTCCCGTGGCTCCATCCATAATGGGATCTAATCAGTCACTGTCAAGACAACGCACCAATCGATTTTCACTGCGAAAACCATAAGAAAAACCGATTTTTTTTTCTCGAACGTAAAGTATTAACAATATTTTAAAGAAGAAAGTATTGCTTTTCTTTTCATTTAAAATATTTATTATGTGTGAAGTTAGGCTTAATTTCTTTTCGAATTTTTGAAACATTCGAAAATTAACACGCTTGTACATTAATGCTCAATAGACAAAGGTCTTTTCGCCCATTGGATTTTTTAAAAGTTAGAAAAAATACAAATAAATATCATTGATGATTCAATAGGCATTTCAAAGAATCTGACAATATGGAAATCTCTGTCAAAATGAGTAGCGATATAAAATCTGTATTCTATACGCGGGTCTTTTCAAGAAAGATTGATAGATCGAAAGAAGAGAGCTGGGGACAATAAAAGAAATGTTTAATATGATTTGAATAATTACATTTTAAAAATATTATTCTTCATGAAGAATAATGAAAATGCCAATGTAAAAGATTTAGTTATAAACGGCAGCCAAGATTCTCCAAAGAAGTTTTCAGCGAAAAATCAGTTGGCAATATTCTCTTGATTTGGAAATAAATGGCTGGGGACTCTTGCATACATATACAAATATAGAAACCTTGCATTATTTCGGGGCCTTTAGCAGAACGATTCTTGCTGTACGAGAAAGACAGGTGAAGCCAGCTAGAGACAAAATAGTTTTCTAAGCATTTCACCCTCAAGCAAGGCAGGAGTGCCACTAGTACGCAGAGGCTTACATATAGTGAAAGTAAAAGAGGAGGGTACGGAAAGAATAAAAAAGAAGAAAGGGGATCAAGAATCAGAAGATGACGATTGATGATGCATTTAAATTTTTGAAGATTGTAGTTATCAAAAAAGTAAGTAAAAGAAGCAAGCAAAAGGAAGAGAGTTCCACTGTCGGGAAGTGTGAGAGAAGAAGCTGTTGGAGTAGAAGTGTGTTTTTTTTTAAAATAAATTTGACAGGAAAATCGATATATGCATTGATTTTCAAATCCGGATACGTTAGAAAATGACATAAGTAAATGACGATTTATTGATTATCAGTTATTGTAATTCAGAATATTGATTATCGATTATTGTAATTCAGAATATTTTGAGTCACTTCCTATTGGAGGTTACACCGTAATGGAAAGCTGGTTATCGTTACTGGTCATCTTACAGGATGAAGTACATGAAAATCTAATATGCAAGAAAACATGGTTGATCAACCAGAAACTCTATGAAGAATATAAACAGTTGGAAAAAAATCAGTATATAAAGATCCTTATTTACATTAATTACATTATTTGTTCTGTTATACTGATATTCATTGCAATATTCACAACGTTTCTGCCATTGTACAATCCGGCCTTCTTCAGATGAACCGAACACTTTATCTCGTCCACCGGGGTAGATTTTTATAGTTCTACGTGGCAGGCCTCTTCTGGATTTAAAAATAGTCTAATCGAGTGGATCCATTGACTAGACCCCAAAAGTTGTAAGTTCAATTCCAGGCTACAGCATTGGTGAACCAAAAAAAAAAAAAAAAAAAAAAAGAGAGAGTTAGATATAGAGAAATAACTGAGACATCCGGAAAAGTGGATATAGAACAATCTACTCCGGTGAAATAAATAAAGGGTTCGGTTCGAACTTACAATCACCTGAAGAAGGCCGGAGCGTACAACGGCCAAAACGTTGTGAATAATGTAAATAATAATAATAATACCACATCTCAGAGATATAAACAGATATTAAGATCCTTGTTAACATCATAGAAACAACCAAGGTACCACGGTTGCGTAAAATTAGCTTACAACATTCAATACACACAAAACTAAAACTAGACGTAGCGCTCAAAATGAGGACTCCTTGCCTTAAACCCATGTACGGTCCATCGCTAAAGAAGCTGGAAAAAATTTCCGTTCCTTTTACGACTCCGGAAAGTGCCTAACTCCATCTGACATCGTCACAAGAGTTATACCAGGCCCCGAAAATGAAATAATGCTACAACTTATGAACTGAAACTTCTCAATCCTCACCTTACAGAATTGACAGGGTTCAAAATCATTTATATAGACTCCTGAGTGAACAATCATTTGTCACCCTACAAGTTCTTCAGAACAGACCAAACGTAGCTAGCCCCTCGCTATTCTAAGTCCATGCCAAATATTCAGAAAGCTTCTAAAAATAAAAGCAGACATATGAAGTACTAACATGTGTACTGGGTCATGTTTCATTGGAAAAATACGAAAAAAAATATAAATAATAACAGAATTATTCGTCTTGTTTCAATTAATTTTCATAAGGGTTTATATAAATAGAATATAAATTTGCATAAGGGTTTATATAAATAGAATATAAATTTGCATAAGGTTTTATATAAATAGAATATAAATTTACATAAGGGTTTATATAAATAGAATATAAATTTGCATAACGTTTTATATAAATAGAATATAAATTTGCATAAGGGTTTATATAAATAGAATATAAATTTGCATAAGGTTTTATATAAATAGAATATAAATTTGCATAAGGTTTTATATAAATAGAATATAAATTTGCATAAGGGTTTATATAAATAGAATATAAATTTGCATAAGGGTTTATATAAATAAAATATAAATTTGCATAAGGTGTTATATAAATTTTATTTTATTTTAAACTGTATTATCATAATTGTTCTATTTTAGTATTTATAAAGTAAACTTTAATGTTTGTATAACGGAGATAAAATCTCTAACAAAATCTTGCGTTCATCTCAGAAGTCTGTTGGGAATTCTTGAAAAGAACGACATGTTTATATGTTCGCTAGTGTATATTGTTAGAGATTTTCTCTCCTTTATAGAAACATTAAAATTTACTTTATAAATTAGGTAAAATTACAATAAATAATACTAAAATAGAACTATTATGATAATCCTGTGCAATAAAATTTATATAACACTTTATGC
Organism: Acanthosepion pharaonis; assembly: GCA_903632075.3. Lineage (NCBI taxonomy): Eukaryota > Metazoa > Mollusca > Cephalopoda > Sepiida > Sepiidae > Acanthosepion > Acanthosepion pharaonis. The sequence goes on from CAHIKZ030003227.1 coordinate 30,324, forward strand.
AAATTTATATTCTATTTATATAAACCCTTATGCAAATTTATATTCTATTTATATAAACCCTTATGCAAATTAATTGAAGCAAGACGAATAATTCCGTTATTATTTATATTTTTTTTCGTATTTTTCCAAAGAATCATGACCCAGTACACATGTTAGTACCTCATATGTTTGCCTTTATTTTTTAAAGCTCTTTAATACGATTTGTCATGGAATGAGTTTCTCTTTCGTCGTACAATCCATGATCTTTCTTTAAAAGCTTTGCAGTGTGTTAGTGCAGCGTTAAAATATTCGTACGCTGCCTTGGAGTAAAATCCATCACAGACAATGGCCGTAGGACAACTAATCGACAGTCAAGATAATAGTGTCTGGGCGTGATACAAATCTCCTGCAATCACAGATGACTTAATATTATTCCAATGCCAAACAAATTGCATCATACACCCCGAAAATAGATTCATATTACTGCACACCATTGCAAATGACGTAATCTAAAGAAAAAATATGAATCGATTACACGCTATCACTCCAGTGGCTCTAAAACTGATCGTTTGGTGAAAAAAGGAAACTAAAGCGGTTGATTATTAATTTGCACAAGAGTGTATCTTATGAAAATATATTTGCTTCAGTTTTATGTCTGCCTTTATTTTTAGAAGCTTTTTGATGCGATTTGGCATGGAATATACTAAACTGGAGCAGGCTTCATTGATTTTGGGGTCACGGAACCACACGTCTATAATAGCCGTCATGGGCGTCTCTTTTGTCCTACAGTCCTCGATCTCTCTGTAAGCCTTGCCCGTGTCTTCGTGCAGCGTAACAATTTTCGCACGCTTCCTTGGAGTAAGATCCATCGCAGACAGTGACCGTAAGACAACTAATCGACAGTCGAGACAATAATGTCTGGGCGTGATAAAAATCACAGATGGCGCAATATCTTTCAAGCCCAAACAAATTCTATACGTGCCGAAATTAGATTCATTTTTCTGCAACTAAACTGAGGAAGAATATTGGAAACGATTACACCCTGTCACACCAGTGGGTTTAAAACTTCCTGTATGGTGAAAGAAAGGAAACTAAAGACGTTGCTTCAATTAATTTACACAAGGATGTAGCTGATAAGAGAAACATTTTACTGTCGGTTTTAGCATGGTCGTCATATGAGTCTTTTCTGTCTCCATTAAAACGAGGATTGTCAGTATTTCACGTAAAGGATTCACTTTGGGGCGTCTATTTGACATATTCCATTTGCTAGCGTCATTACACTTGCAACCTGTGAACGCCCTGTCCCTCTCTTGCAGCATATATTTGCCCTGTTCTTTGTCTTTCTATCACAGGCCCTAGAGGTGATTAATCGGTACTCCTCGAAAAAAGCGATATACTGCGTATTATGCAGTGCAAAGCAAGTGTCTGACAGCCGCAGGATCAACACGTCACAATTGACATATTAGATCATTGTAATAGTTCATGCTCGATTAGAAAATTAAAATCAAAATTTACAAACTCACAAAAAAACATATACTAGTTTCGTACTAGTGTACATAGTTTCGATTGTTTTTATCAACTCTCCCTCTCTTATTGACGCCATTTTTGTAGAAACCTCTTCGGTTTTCTTGGAAGAAAATTGTAAGGTATTTTTCGAATGACTGTAGAGAATCAAAGCTTGGGGAATTTAAATCATTCTGCAGAAACCTATAACAAATAGGAATCAGAGGGAGCCAATTCCGGTGAATAGGATAGGTCTTGGAGAGTTACACATTACCATCCATTAAGCTTCCGTAAGGTTTGTTTGCGAAACGCGGCCGTGTGTTGTCATGGTGGAAAATAACCCATTTTCGATTTGCAAAAGTCATCCATTTTTCTTATAAAGCTGCATTAAGATTCATGAATTGTTCGGAATACTTCTTTGCAGTTATTGTTTGACCGGTTGGAAGAAGCTAAAAATGAAAATCTGCAATTCCATCAAATGAACAGCACATTCGCAAGCTTGTTTCCAGTTCCGTTTACGCCCAACATTATCATAGATGATCCATTTTTCATCACCTCCCATAATTCTTTTCTTGGCGTAACAGCATAAAGAATCACAACAGAAAACATCATAGAGCTTGTGCGATTCCGTCAAAGATTATGGCACACAGGTATCGAGTTTGGAAACGAACCCATCCTAGTTGAACGCTTACGTTAGAATCACCCTGGCCAAATCTGAGAAACCAATTATGACTTCCTGAAGAATTGGAGAACGATGCGAATAAACATTCAGAATGTGTTTTATGTCACAGTTCTGACGCTTTAGAAAATTCATCTGGCGAACGTGCGACTTTTCATCCCCCGTTTTTATAGCATTCATTTGTGAACAAAACGTCAACATTCAGCAAAGTCTGCCTCACAAATGTACGATGCAATGTTTCAGTTGAGAACACATTCGAAATCGGCAGGAGGACGCCATCTACAGGACGTAATTTTTAAAAAATGAAAATTCCATCGTTGTTTCTTAAATGGCATATTTTAATGTTTTAATCACTATGAATAAAATATTTTTCATCCATCATTCTTGGTTTTATTGGATTGTTAAAAAGTTCCCGGTTTTTTGGGGTCACCCTATACAAGAAAACAATGTATCACTTTTTATTATAGGTAAAAGTAATTGCAACAAAACATCTATGACCTAGAAAATATTTGTGAACAAAACGTCAACATTCAGCAAAGTCTACCTCGCAAATGTACGATGCAATGTTTCAGTCGAGAACACATCCGAAATCGGCACCAAAACAAACTTGCTGCCATTTTATATTGACAATGAAAATCAGACACGGAACATTGCCAATGAACTGATCTAGTGTCGTAATCTTCGATAAATACAGGGTGACCACAAAAAAAACGGGAATTTTTGAAGTGCGTATTGTGAGACAGTGACCTTGAGCAAGGAAACATTTCGCCACTTAGAATTCACGATGAAATTCACAGTAATCCCAGCTGAGATGTAGCAGCAGTCAATGAGGAATCTCAGCAGCAGATTTCAAGAATGCATTCGTACAGGAGGACGCCATCTACAGGACATAAGTTTTAAAAAATGAAAATTCCATAATTGTTTCTTAAATGGCATATTTTAATGTTTTAATCACTATGAATAAAATATTTTTCATCCATCATTCTTGGTTTTATTGGATTGTTAAAAAGTTCCCGGTTTTTTGGGTCACCCTGTACAAGAAAACAATGTATCACTTTTTATTACAGGTAAAAGTAATTGCAACAACACATCTATGACCAAGAAAATGTTTGGACATCAATAGGTGTATGTGAAAAAGCTAAAATTAAAGAAAAACGTTTACGGACTGAATCGACTCTGATTTTAGGGGTTTTGAGAACAATTCAGATGAATGTCATGAAAGATTATATATAACGGTTAAATGGGGAAACAGAAGTGCCAGGTAGACACATAGGAAATCTGAAAATTCCAGGACGAGAAACCAAATAATGAAAAAGAACAGCGCATACATTTTAAGAAACAAACAAAAGGAATCGTTGAACCATTGACCGAAAAAACCATTATTCAATTCCAAAACTGAACTTTTATTACTGGCAAATAAGAAATCGTCAAAAACAATGAAATATATTAAAGAGGAATTAGGCAGAACCGATCAAGGTTTCAAATGTAAATATGATTGGGTGGGAAGGACAAGCTAGTAAGAACTGTTCAAATAACAATAATTTGACCATAACAGATTATTATATGTGAGTCAAACAGGCACTGTTAAAGAATAAAATCCACAGAATGCACTTAAAATTTTATACTTATTTGATACGCATTACGTCATTCAAAACAGAAAAGTTAATCTGAAAGGGATTCTCCGAAAGTATCGCTTCCTATTTATTTTCCCGGTAAAAACAACAGGTACAATTTGTATAGAGCAAATTTGCAGCTACAAAATTATTTTGCAGCATAGTCACTACTTTTTGATATGGATTTTCGCTAGCGATGGGTCAGAGCTTGCATACTGCACTCGGAAAATTTTCCCCCGATGAGGCGTCCCTATTGCACCCACGGTGATCATACAACTCCTAACTGTGCTCATATCCCCTGTTTGGTCTCCGTAAACATTCAACAAGCGACGATGAGCTTTAATTTGTTTAATTTTCTTCGTATGGAGTAATTTAATGACAGGACTCAACGACGTACATACTTTAATAGCAGATGGCTATTTGTAATAAAGCAAAAGAAGTATGGGCCATTGAGGGTAAGGTTCAACTTCTACTGTCATACGAATAGCATCCCCATCAGTGATCGTACGTTCACATAATAAAATAGTATGAATTAGTTTCGGAATGGCCCTTGTAGTTGTAAACAAAGAGAAATATTTAACATTTTCGATTTGGAGTTTATGACATTAAAACTGAAAAGAAATAGAAAACTGGAAAATATCGTGAGGTTACGAGAAGAATGGAAATACTGGGAAATTATTAGGGCGATTAGAGGAATCTGAAAAGCTTTGCAAATAATTGAAGTGCTATGGTAAAACCTGCAAAAAGAATAGGAAGCCTGCGTATGCCAGAAATATTTTTGTGACACATTTCTTCAGCGAATCATGATGGCAATTTGAATATGTCAAAGCGAAACCGAAAAGTGCATTCATTCATTGAAAACTTAAAGTTCTCGGCTTAATATGGTAAGAAAAGCATCGTATACCAAGATGGCGAGAGAACTACAGTAAAAAAAGAATCTTCTGTGCGTCACGTCATTTTTGTGACGCTGGATTATAATACGTTTTCTATTTTATTATCGGTTATAATCTATTATTTTTACCGAATTTATAAATCAAGTTTCATCATAGATATTTATCAGTGGGCTTTGGGAGACATGGTATACAGTGTTTCTCTAAGCGTAGCTTAGATATAGCAGAAGACCGTAGATGTGGAGCACGATTATAAACGATCGGGCCAATTATTTGGTCATGACGAAGGACCCAAAGAAAACCAAAATTACGCAGATTATTATGACTGTCTGATGGTCCGCCATTGGCGCGAATCAATTAAAGTTTTCTGGAATCTAACCAGAACCTTACTGCTGAACTTTAATCACTTTAGCTGGTTGAAATGTAGTTAAGCCATATGCAATTGGCACTAGTTAATCGACACAGTGTTGACAGTAGACAGAGAAAGGGAACTACAAGAACTGTTACAGGAATTAATGAAAGAAAGCGAGAAGAAAGGATTAAACATCAACTCCAAGACCCAATGCCCGATTATTAGCAAAAGGCACCACCCAAACCTCCAAATTACAAATTGGAGATATCAAAATCAATCAAGTACAATATTTTATACTCCACACTACCGTCTTTTATTCTCTCCTGCAGACTAAATATAGTAAGCCTATCGGTAATCTGTTGTCAGTTCCATGACAAATGAAATCCATTCTTTATTTCAACTAGTTCAGATATGACAGTATGTGCTATTACCACAGAGTTGAATCACCCGAATTTCGTTCAAATGCAAACTGTAAAGTGATAATCCCATGTATAATATTTTTTCTTGTGTGCTGTCTGTGAAACAAACAGTCGTGTGGGCGCGTTTCTAAACTCTACAACATTAAACACTTCAAGGAAAATGTTAATCATTATATACAATTTTAATCCGCCATATTCACTTATATTCGTATCATAGATCTCATTCAGTAACTTTTTATTCATGTTAATGTAGAGCCTTTTATCGCGTTGGTATTATTCCAAATCAAGAAATACATAAAGGAAATTACAGGCACTATGACAGAAGTTAGTAAAGGAAAGAGAGAAGAAAGAAATAGGCCTCAACTGTAAGAACTCAGAATGATGACATATTAGTTAAAAAAAAAAGAATCCAAGATACGAATTACAAATTGGAGATACCAAAATCAGAAAATAACTAGGAAATGTAACAGAGAACGGAAAATACGACTCCAAATCCCGAAGGCGCATTAGGAGAGCGAAAGATGGCTTATAAAAGCTAAGTAAAGTATTAAGAAATTAGAAAATGTCGTTAGAACTAAAGTAAAGAGTATTGTACTGTTATTTTATATCGGCCCGGCTATATGGGAGTGAATGCAGGACAATCATCTCAGAAATGAAGAAGAGACTTGAAGCAAGTGAAACAAAAAAAATGTACTTAACTGATATGTAATATCAGTCCTCCTATATGGCAGCGAATTCCGAAAAATCTCCTCAGAGATGAAGAAAAGACTTAAAGCAGGAGCAACAAAAAAAAGAATACTGAAATGTTATGTAATATCAGTCCTTCTATATGATAGTGAATACTGGACAATCTCCTCACAGATAGAGAAGAGACTTGAAGCAATAGAGACAAAGAAAAGAGTACTGAACTGTTACGTAATATCAGTCCTCCTATATGGCTGCGAATACTGGACAAATCTCCTCGAAGATGAAGAAGAGACTTGAAGCAATAGAGACAAAGAAAAGAGTACTGAAATGTTACATAATATCAGTCCTCCTATATGGCAGTGAATTCTGGAAAATGTCCTCAAAGATGAAGAAGAGACTTCAAGCAACAGAAACGAAGAAAAGAGTTCTGAACTGTTATGCAATATCAGTTCTCCTGTAGGGCAGTGAATGTTTGAAATATTCTCAGAGATGAGAAACAAGAAAATAGTGATGAACAGGTAATACTAATCCTCCAATATGGTGGTGAATACTGGGCAATCTTTTCAAAGATGAAAAAGCGACTTGCGGCAATAGAAATGTGGTTCTAGAGAAGAATGTTGAGATTCCATGAAGTGAAAGTTTGAATAACGATGAAGTTTTATAGAAAATGGAAACAATATTTACTTAATACCATGAGGAGACAGTTGACCTTTCTAGGAGACATAATGAGGAAATTCAAGTGAATAATCTGATACATGCAGGACAAATTGAAGCAAGAGGTGGGAAGGAAGAAAACGTTTAAGATTTCTAATTGTGTTGGCAGGAAAGAGATTAAGTCAGTTAGCGAAAAGAGAAAATTATTTAAAATGCAAAAAAAGAACAGGAAATTGTTCAGAACAATGATAGCCTACGTCCTGAAGAGACACGGAGTATAGAAGAAGAAGAAGAGGAAGAAGAAGAAAAAGGATACAACGTTCTTTTTATTATCATTTTTATTTGTTTATTTTCAGTATTATCATGATTATTTTAATTGTAATAATAAGGATTATATGTTCTTGCAGTGATAACGATTATGTATTATTATTTAATTATTAATATGAGAGGGAATTATTATTAAGAGAGGGAATTATTATTAAGAGAGGGAATTATTATTATGAGAGGGAATTATTATTATGAGAGCCTGACAATTGGGAATTTTTCATGTTAATTATTTGTCAGCAAATTGCCTGGGGAATTCGTTAGTCATTTTATAATTCATTCGTCGACACATTAGTAGTGTTTTTTTTTTGTATAATTCTTCAATCTAACTAGCAGCATGGTCCGGCGTTGCCCGTGCTTGACTAAAAAATAGTACGACTCATACAGCAATCGCTATCACTTGACTTAAACATTTTGCCCTTCCTTGCCTTTAAACGAGTGACCTTTGCCGTGCTGATGTTGCTACATGCCTTACTTCTTGCCTGTCTCACACTGCGAATTTTTTCTAAGCTCTATACTAAACATTAAATCTGTTACGAAAAAAGAACTAAACAAAATGAACACAAAACGATCAGCTTTAAAAAAGGACTCGTAACTGGAAAAACCGAATGAAAAAAAAATGTTAACAAATACTTTTTCACACCCAACCCAATGCTGCGGAATCAGAATCAACGTTGAGTTTAAGCAAGTGAATGAGCCAATTGGAGTAAAGTATCGTGCAGATTTAAATTTTTCCCACTTGTTACGAATGCAGCTATCGATTTTTTTTACATGCTAGCATGCTAGATAACATTCGTGTCAGTCAGCTGTTGGCTCTCACGCTGGCCAATAGAATCTTCCTGCCTATTCGTGGCAGCCAACTATAGGCTCTCACTCTGGCCAGTAGAAAATGACCGCAAACTACATGAAAACTGCCGTAGAAGCAAGAAAAATCGCTTATTTCCACTATCGATGGGAGTTGGGAAATGCAAAGTCGGTCTTGGCCTTCCCACTAACTTGGAGCATGTGCATGTAAATTTTGGTGCAAATCCGTCGAAAATTGCGGTCGTGCATTCGTTACACACACACACACACACACACAGACACATCCTGCCTTTTATAGATAGAGATTAGAGAGAAAATAGCATTTTCCCTTATACTTGTTTTGAATATTGTCTTGAACGGCTCTTGGCACTCTTATACGTCAAGTAGAACCCGTATATACGATCCATCACTACATATGCTTGAAAATGGTTGTTTACCTGATTTTTCCGGGTAAGCTATATATCATCACAAGAGCCAGATCAGGCCGCAGATGGAGTACTGCAGTCATATTTGGGCTGGTTTTGCCCATTCTTCACCTTCCAGTGTTGATAAAGCCCAAAAGCGTTTACGCGGCATGGGGGGGTGATGAATTGATTTCCACCTTAAGAACATCTTTCGGCAGACAAAATGTTGTAAGCCTCTCATTACTTTATCGCTATTTCCAACGTAAATTTTCAAAGGCGTTCCGTTTCTTATTTCACCGAAATCTAACTATCCCAGTTAAAACAAAATTTGAAGAAACCCAAGCAATGCCTGAACTGCAATAGAAATGCTAAATGAAATATATGACAAAGGTGAAATAACGCAAGACTATTGTAAATTAATTTTCATGTCGTTCCTAAAGAAACCAAATGAAAAAAGAATGTATACTCCAATCATTTTGATTAACAACATAAAGAGATTCATATTTACGTTTCTGGGGAATTGACATCGGGCCAGAACAAGATCAGTAATATGACAAGTTGTATATGTTTTGCAAGACACTATATATATATATATATATATATATATAAAAAGATATTTTTGTAGGTACAAAATTTAATGATCGAAATAAAAGTATAAAACTTAATATTACGAGACATATTAAAAAAAACGGGTGAAGCAACGGTTTCGCTCCCGCTCTTCAGGCTTCAACAGGAGATTTAAAATTGACACAGAAAAATGTACAATAAAAGGAAGTTGTGAAAATAAAAATTAGAAAAAAGGAACTAGAGGCAAATGACAGCGAGTCCCAACAAACACTCACGTTGTTTACACAAAGAAGGCTTACGGGACCCGATGTACAATGCACAGAGATTGTGCAGCCAAATTTAGTGTTGACTGGTTCACCGTGTTGTCTCGGTTTCACTCCTTATTTCATCTAAAATAATTATATTCGCTCTATTCTGTATCGAGCACTCTTTTAAGAATAGTAATTGTTGGTTATTGGAATTTATGCCGTATACACCAATCCTATACTTGGATATATATATATATATATATATATATATATATATATATATGTGTGTGTGTGTGTGTGTGTGTGTGTGTGTGTGTGTGTGTGTGTGTGTGTGTGTAGGAGGTAGAATTAAACAAAATATATAAAGTAAAGCTTTAGTTCGTATACTTTCAAAATTAGAGAGGGTGAGGTAGGAGAATCATTGAGAGAAAGGGAAATGGAGAAAGTGCAAAAGATAACGAGAGAAAGAGAGAGAGAGTGAGAGAGAGAGAGTGAGAGAGAGAGGGAGAGACTAGAATAAGATTGTTACGATGGCCAGCGACATTAGCGGAAATAAATTGTTTTGTCACCTGAGTTCATGCACCTGACAATTCTTGTCCAGAACCATTAGGCTAAACATAGAACTAGTTACGCCTGCAAATCTTCACCGCCGGAAATTAGTTTCTTATTTTATTTTCTCTTTTCTTGCTGTGCTGGCCATTAGTTTTTCTTGGGCATGGTCAGTGTGTGTGCGTGTGGTGTGTGTGAATGTGTGAGAGAGAGAGAGAGAGAGAAAGAGAGAGAGAGAAGAACATGAGTCATGTTCAGTGTGTGGACCATAAAGTGCGACATTGATCGCCCTTCTGTTTCCTGATGACTAACGTACTGTATCATCGTTTTCATCATGAGAAAGATGACTTTCTCATTATGTCGTTGACAGTAGATGTTGCATCCTAATTTGGGTATCACACCCGGAAATCTTTCATTTTTCTTCCTGTTTGATTATGGATCTAAAAGAAGTTATAATCATCAATTCTCAGAAATATCTTTCTTCATTCCCTTAGATTTTAGAATATCGATTTTGGTTTTATTGATTTTTAACACAATATTTCGACCAGCATATTATTCAACCTTTTCATATTTTCTGAATTCTTTTAACCAATTATCGATACCTTCATTAATTTTACCATTTTTCAACCGCCATATTCTTCCGTGTTCTTGTATTATCTGAACGTGTGCCATGGCGTATTTCAATTATTCGTATATTTTGTCTTTGCGTCTCTTTTTGTTGCTTTAATCTGAAATTTCGATGACTTCATTGTTTCATTATTCTATTGCAATTCTGAAATTAAGATTTACCATTAAATTAATTTGGTGAATATTCTATTTTATGGGGAAGGCTGATGAATATATCGGCTGTAATTTAGTGTTCATAACAAAAAAGAAAAAAAAAATACCTGCCTATATTTCTGTGATATGACTTATCTTACGTATTTACATATATCTACAATATTCATACTTTTGTCTTCATCTTTATTGTCATATTCACGTTTCGGTCGTTGTACACTCCGACCTTCTTCAGGTCACATATGTTGGAATTTCGTACAGAAACCTTCATTTCATCCACTGGAATCGATTGTTCTAGTTCCACGTGCCATGCCTCTTCTGTATATCTCAGTTTCAGTTACTTCCCTATTAGTAACTCAACTTTCCAAGCTTTTTTGGTACAGTTGTCAACCAACGTTTTTATCACGGAGCTTTGTGTACTTGTATCCAGTATATGAATATTGGGAGCTTATAACCCTAATATCTCAGTAAACATTTTTTTCCCTGAGCTCATATTACAATTTGTTGTTATTGTTATTTTTCTCTAGCACTCTGTATTAGTGGTTCCCATATTGTATTCATGTCTATGCTTGGTCGGCTTAGGAGATTTTTGTAGCCTAGCATATGTGCTGATTCCTTAAGTTTTCGTATTTTCCAATGATGTTCTTTGTCTATTATTTCATCCCACAACCAGCCATATATAGTCATAATGGACAACAGTCCGAAGAAAGTAACTAGTGTAAATAAAGAAAAAGAAATTTAAAAATTATCTATGAAATAATCATATTAAACTGATCCGTTAAAAATGTCCGAATATCACAAAAAACGAAGTCAATTTGATTTTAAAATCTCTTCTTTGCTCTTAAATGCTTGCAATTTGCACCCGTTGCAGTTTTTTTATCGCAATAATTCACCATAAAATCCTAGAAAATGTAAGAATTCCATAAACTCAAACCACTGAAATGCTCTCATCAAAAGATGCAGATTGTAATCGAAAAAAAATCTGCAATAAAATAGAAAAAAATGTTTAGGCTAGGAAGCATGGATTTGTAAAATTTCGATAAAAATTGTGTGATTAGTAAATAAGCCGTGAAATACCACTGATTGCATACCAAAGAAGACAAATCAATATATCGATAATAAAGCAAACACAATGATCAATCAGGTGATCATTATACTGATAATTGGTAGAACATCTTTGCCGTACTTGGCGCGATCTTATTGACAGTGGGAAGCTCAGATGTGTACGGTTCCCAGTCGAACTATCATTCATTCCCGCACAACACACCCTCGTGACCGTTATCGGCTGTTGTAATCTCCAGTGAGAAAAAGGATTCATCTTCAACCACTGATTTCGTGTCTGATAAGGACTGCGTTAAAAACAGGATCAATCAATGAGAGAAAACAAAAAGTAGACATCAAAAAAGAAAAAAAAAAAAAGGAATAAAGGAGAATTCTGGGTTTTTCTTTCTTTTCTAGCTTCCATCCATTCTGATTTATTTCTGTATCCTTTCCTTTTACTGGCTTTTTTTTTTTTTAGCTGTTTTTCTTCTGACCGTTTTAGTTTTTTTTTTTTTTTCATTCTCTTTTTTTGCTATTAAATATCTTTCCATTACTCTTCGCATCTTCTTTTCGAACTTCCCTCTTCTTTTTGTCATCCATTCTATAACGCTTACGTATAAGCTACAACATATTTTCAACTACTTTAAGATCGCATTTAATTCTCCTAAATTTATAAATTTCCTTCCTTTCTCTTACTTACTGGCTTCATTACACCAGTCATTTTTCTCACTCGATCAGTTCCATGTCCTGTCTCCCGCCCGTCCTAATTTTAACTTTTTTCGCTTTTTTCTTTTGTCTTTTCTCTACTTCCTATTTTAATCATTTCTTCATTACAGCATTTCTCATCATTCTACGTCTTTACATAAATACATATACAAAATGGCATGCGTACAAGATGGTTGTCGCCTCGTTATCGGCATCATCTTATGACAGTTGTGCTTTGAGCGGATTGGCTCTTTAAACCAGAAAAAAACTTTTAAAACCTATGGCACAAAGTTGGCAGACATGAGACATATATTTTATTTTCATAAGGTTTATTTTGGCAATTGTTTGGATGTATTGTTAGCCAACAACTGACGTGCAATCTTTTCAATAAACGTTAGATAATTTCTCGGTACTTTTTACAAATTTGAAGTTGGTACGTTCTCTGATACAATGACTTAAAATTCTTGCATTACTCAAGCAAAACCAACCACAAATATAGCTGGTAAATGTCATGTCCGTCCACTTATATTGTTTACAGGTTTCACATCAAGGCTTTTTGAGATACTTCTTAGGTTTTCTTTGGCAAATTCAAACTTTCAAATTTTCCATCCAGCACTATTTATCTCCTAGATTTTACGATTCTTTGCATGGAACTCACAGTCATATATATTGTCCTTCCTCCTATATTGTCTGCAGGTTCCACATCAAGGCTCTTTTGGACAATTCTTAGGTTTTCTTTGGCAAATTCGTATTTCAAACTTTCCCTCCGCCATCATTTATCTCCCAGGTTGTATGATTCTTTGCATAGAACTCACAGTCATATATATTGATGTTTGCTTCTTTCAAGGCATGCTCATGACTCTTCTTTGGCTTATAGGCTTAACACTTTCTGATAGAAGGCTCACCATATTAAAGCCACTTTAGAATTGTTCACGCGAAAAAACATCACCACTTCAGGACAGCCCATATTTGAGAATTGCTGTTTCAGTGCTTAGGCATTTCTCCATCGCCGATTCTCGAACTAATTCTAATTATTCGATGCAAGTAACATTGATGAAAGCGTTCAAGCTGCATCAAGTGATCGCTATAGACAACACACGTTCCATCTGCATACATTAACGACATATAGAGACAAGAATATCATCTTAGTTACAAATTCCACACTGTCTCCATGTTTTGTTCTAACTTACTGAATACTTTGCATTCATTTTGAATTCTCCTCACAATTTTAGTAAGCATTTTCTCGATAGGATGCTAACATCAACCACGCTTATTGTATAAACACATATTTAACTAAATAAGTTTTAGCTAGTGTAGAGCTCTAACTCACTACAATGTTTTAGCCTTTTAGTAATTCCGAGATCAATACAAGTACTTTTGAAAGCTTCTATTAGGCGTCGCATATCATCTTTAGTATGAGCCACAAGATCGCTGAATATAACTAGTCTTGTACAAGGTTAACAGATGTCATCGTCTTTGCCGCCATTATTTTGGCACGATACAAAAAGCTAACATCATAATCCCGAAATTTAAAATACTGAAAGATCAGAATACCGAAAAATAGTCTTTGGGAGAAATTTAAAAAAAAATGGGAAATATCTTCTTTTTTTTTTTCTAAATATTTACAAAATAGTGTTTAACTGGCATTTATAGATTTGAAATATTCAAAATTTATAAAAAAATATAAAACCAGAATATGACATAGGCGATGGGAAAATTTAGTAGGCAATGCTCATGTCGATGTTAATCGCATTATTGGAGAGTTTCAAAAAGAGCAGAAGGACGTGGGGAGTCCTGTCCAAAACGAAAAGAAAATGTCCGTTTTATCGTGATGAAAGGCTTAAAAATATTAACGATCGTAAAAACTGACCAAATCTTATGAGTTATCTTAGAGCTCTTGCTCATAATCCTTTCATATAAATTATATATTCAGGCTTTGAAATTTCAGGATTTTAAGATTCGCGATTATAACCCAGACTCTAACAGAGCTATATCTTTAGATATCTTGAAGGTTTTTAACAAGTAATTGAATACTGGACTTCTTCCAAGGCTAAATGCTGTGGTGTCCTCGCTTGCAGTTATCATTTAATCCAATCTTTCTTTACAAATTGATTAATGAAAATCATATTGAACGGCTATTCTTCCAGATCTTTTTACGGAGGTTTACACGGCGCTATTTTTGCACCTAATTTTTTCTTATTTTTATCAACGACCTCTGCGATATCATCAGTTCCCATCTCAATATTTATTTTGATTACACAACTGTTTGCTACAGACTTAATAGCAAGTCCGATAAGTCCTTTAAAGTAATACTTGTATTTGATCTCGAGTACGAACTCCAATTGGTTAACAACAATAACAAAATTTGAACGCCTCCAAAATAGAAGTGAACTATTTTGGTCATCTTAGAGAACTATTTTCCCCAGTCATCAGTATGACGGATGTTAACTTCAAGGAGAAGAAAATATTGTGTCTTCTTGGTTTCACGGTTTCAGCTGGGACAGAGTTGAATGATTGTATTAAAGAAATTGTTCGGTTTGTTGCTAAGAGAGTTAGCTTTTTGTATCGTGCCAATTTTTCTTGACGGAATCCATCTTGGATGTTTATAAATCTTCCACTTATCCGTGCATCGAATGTTGCTGCCACATCTGGTCTGGTGTTCCTGCTATATATCTCGAGATTCTAGACAAAATGCGTCAGTAAATGTTTTCGGTCCTGCCCTGGTATCTCGGCTTCAGTCACTTTCCCACCGTCGCGATGTGCTGTCTTTTCTATAAATATTTTCATGGCAATTCTTCTAATGAGATTTCCTCCTTGAAACATCGGATCGATGAATGTAAGCGTAATATTAGATTGGCAGTTAGACATCCTCATCCATTTACTGTTCAAATATCTAGATGCAAACGTAAGTTCTATTCTAACTGCATATTTCCCAAATTTCTCCCTATCTATCTATCTATCTATCTATCTATCTATCTATCTATCTATCTATCTATCTAAGTTTGTTCATATCTATCGATCTATCTATCTATCTATTTATCTATCACAGTCTGTTAACATCTATCTATCTATCTATCTATCTATCTATCTATCTATCTATCTATCTATGCCTGTTCATATCTATCTATCTATCTATCTCAGTCTGTTCATATGTATCTATCTATCTATCTATCTATCTATCTATCTATCTATCTATCTATCGCATTCTGTTTATATCTATCTGTTTATTTCATTCTGTTTATATCTCAGTCTATTCATATCTATCTATCTATCTATCACAGTCTGTTAACATCTATCTATCTATCTATCACAGTCTGTTAACATCTATCTATCTATCTATCTATCTATCTATCTATCTATCTATCTATCTATCTATCTATCTATCTCAGCCTGTTCATATCTATCTATCTATCTATCTATCTATCTATCTATCTATCTATGAATTGCGACCATATCACCTCGAAACAGCGGTTTTTTTTTTTACCATAACCGAAGTTAAGCAATGTTTGGCCTGTTCAGCACTTAGATAGGTAACCGTTTGGGAATATCAGGTCCTGCAAGCTTGGATGTATGGGTGGTCCTATGAGTAAAAGCCGGGAATTGTAATTTGGAGCGCCGAGTTCCAATTCTATTCCGGTTTATTTATATTCATCTACGCGCAAATACGTAAATGATGTTCGATAATAGAATGAGATGCCGTTTAAATATCTAGATACAACTGTAATTTCTATTTCAACTGCATCTTTCCCAAACTTCTTTCCCGTGGAACATTCTTCCGCTTACTTGCATCTCTTCAACCTAAGAATTTTAAAGATTTAAATATAATGCCAATCGCCATCTTATGAATTTTTTTCCATCTGTTCTTTTATTGTCTTTCCTCACTAACGTCTTCTGTGGTTCTAGCAGGTCTCTTGCATCTTAGTGGCATTATCGCCTTCCTTGTGGTGGGGAGATAAAAAAAATTGTTTGTTTGATGTTAGGATACATAGTCTCCATATTAAGTCCTTGAACGCGTTTCATATTTTGAGAGCAGCAAATAAATATTCATTTAACTAATTTGTCATACAAACTAACACGTTATAGCCGAATGAGCGTCGTTAGCAAGAAGCACGGTCTTTCCCTGACGTTGGTCTGACAAGTATATTAGGTTGGCCGCTTCACTTGCTTTTCCCTTCTTTCAAGCAGAGAACGTTTTACGAGCAGGGTAAGATAGATTCTCACGCGCACACCCACGCACGTACATACACAGGTTTCGCGCTTAATACATAATTTTTTTCCTCAGTCTGTCAAACGATAGTGTTGTTGTTCCATATTTGATGCATTCAGAAGATTTGCTGGAAGGTAAAGTGCGCGTAAACTTGATTTCGATTCTACAGAAACACAACATATGCATTTCCTGAACTGAACTTCCTCATTTGCAGTAAATATATGCCTGGCAGGGAAAGAGGCAGGGAAAAAGACAGGAAGGTAAAATGAGAGAGAGAGAAAAGAAAAAGGAGAGAGTGAAAGAAAAAGAAAAAAAGTGAGTAACAATAAAATCGGAAGTGAGAGAAAAAATGGAATTGATTGAGAAAGAGAGGGATAATATAGAAACAGTATTAGAAAAAGAGAGGGAAATATAGAAGCAGTATTAGAGAAAGAGAGGGACAATATAGAAACAGTATTAAAGAAAGAGAGAGACAATATAGAAAAAATATGAAAGAAAGAGAGGAAAATATAGAAACATTATGAAAGAAAAGGAGGGGAATATAGAAACAGTATGAGAGAAAGAGAGGGAAAATATAGAAAAATTATGAAAGAGAGAAAAATATAGAAACAGTATAAGAGAAAGGCAGGGAAACATAGGAACAGTATGACAGAAAGAGTGTAAAAATATAGAAACAGTATGAAAGAAAGAGAGGGAAAATATAGAAACAGTATGAGAGAAAGAGAGGGAAAATATAGAAAATTATGAAAGAAAGAGAGGAAAATATAGAAACAGTATGAGAGAAAGAAAGTGGAAATATAGAAATAGTATGAGAAAAAGAGAGGGAAAATATAGAAACAGTATGAAAGAAAGAGAGAGAAAATATAGAAACAGTATGCGAGAAAGAGAGGGAAATATAGAAATAGTATGAGAGAAAGAGAGGAAAAATATAGAAACAGTATGAGAGAAAGAGAGGGAAAATATAGAAACAGTATGAGAGAAAGAGAGAGAAAATATAGAAACAGTATGCGAGAAAGAGAGGGAAATATAGAAATAGTATGAGAGAAAGAGAGGGAAAATATAGAAACAGTATGAGAGAAAGAGAGGGAAAATATAGAAAGAGTATGAGAGAAAGAGAGGGAAAATATAGAAACAGTATGAAAGAAAGAGAGAGAAAATATAGAAACAGTATGAAAGAAAGAGAGAGAAAATATAGAAACAGTATGCGAGAAAGAGAGGAAAACATAGAAACAGTTTGAGAAAAAGAGAGGAAAACATAGAAACAGTATGAGAGAAAGAGAAGAAAATATAGAAACAATTTGAGAAAAAGAGAGGGAAATACAGAAACATAATGAAAGGGAGAGAGAGGAAAATATAGAAACGGTATGAGAAAAAGAGAGGGGAAAATAGAGAAACACTATGAGATAAAGAGACGGAAATATACAAAATGAGAGAACAGGAATGAAAATATAGAAACGCTATTAAAGAAAAAGAGGAAAATATAGAAACAGTATGAGAGAAAAAGAGGGAAAATACAAGATAGAGAAGCTGTTTGTTTAATACCAACCCTAAACCAAAAACTGATCCTCCCACCTAGCATGCCAGACTGGGTCTCCCTGGCCATATTTGGCGAACAGTCCTGGTGAAGGGAAACCTGAACATTCGAAACCAATGTAATCCACTCCCACCCGCAGCTTGATGTAACACAGGCAAAATGTCGTGGCTGGGAATTGTAATCATACCCCTTAAAAATCTAAATATGATTGTTGCATAATTTAAAGGACAAATAACACCAATCGAATCCTGGACAGACATACGTATATATTCAACAATAATTATATTGATATTTGGTAATTTTTGGGTTATTACGTCAGGGAAGAACAAGTTTGGCGCAACACCTAGTTAGGAATGATCCTGCAAATGAAGCAAGAAAAAAGTATATAACCATTGATTCTTCGACCAGCATTATTAACGTTGGGAAGAATATTCTGTCTCATTTGAAAATAGAAAAGAAATAATGTTTCATTGATCTTAATTGATATATTTAATCACGCTGAGATAACATAATTCTATCTTTTTGGCAGATTATTGATTCCTCAGGCGTTAAATTCTTCAAGTTATAGTGTAAACGCTCACTAACAGTTTGAAAGTCTTCACTCTTAATAAACAATTTTTCCTACAGAAAATGATGCATTGATCTGAAAAGATGATAGTCATATGGAGCATGGTAAGGAGACTAAGGAGGATAAGTCCAACCGTCCATATTTAATGCCATGATAATTTCCTGAGTGACATCGCTAATATGTGGGCTTGCATTTTGGAGTAAGATCAACACACCTTTATGTTTAAACAATGATGCGTACCTTTTTCCTGCAAATCTTTCAGCGATGCTTCCAATTGATGAGATTCCTCGTGCTGCGTGATGAAGACACATAATGAGGAAAGAGAGCTTGGAAAATTTGATACACACAGGACACACTGAAAGTGAGAGTAACGAGGAAAACCAACACATAACCTTCCTAACGAGGTTGTGTAAATAGTTTGCATGGCGGGGGTTAGGATATATATCAAAAGGACAAATTTTACTAAGCGATACAAAGACGAGGAAGTTGTGGAGAGCCATCATCACCCACGTCCTGAAGGGAAACGGCACATAAAAGAAGAAGGCGATAGACGACACTCTTCATATACCAACAAATCCTGGCTTAGGAATGCATTCTCTTTTTTTTTAATGGCTGCCAATCTCCGACGTTTTCGTTGGGTATAATTATAGAGTAGCCACTTTTCATTATTGGTGAGGGTTACAGCCAATAAATTTCCGGCAGTCAGTCTACCCTTCAATGACGAGCAGAGGTAACGTTTTAAGCCGAGAAACAGGCAGATAATGAGGGACCAATCGACAAGGTTTAGTCATTTTTACAAGGCCATGAAGGTCTTTGACGATCGAACTGTGACGTGTTAAATTGTTTTCCTAATTTGCAGGTTGATTACGTGTTTCTTCAACTGCAGGCTACAGCTGCTCATTATTGAGATATTTTGGTCGTCCAGATCGGGAGGAATCTTCGACAGAAACATTTCGCAAGTGAAACTGATAAACGCATCGTTGACATATCCGGTGAAGTAAAACTTCCTTTTTTAATACACAGTACGACTCTTTCTTTCCGCTTGTATAACAGAAGGCCCCTTTTAGCATTCAGGCAACATACAGTCACATAGATTGTTTATCTGTCGAACTCTCTGCCTCGAGTAGAGAGGAACCCGGACGAGGCTTTGCCGAAGGGCAAAGTTTCGTCCGGGGAGGTAGACAGACCCTGAACCCGTTTATACGGGTTCGAAGGGAATATTTTTGGCCGAGCCTACGGGCTCGGAGAATCCACGGTAAACTCGGCCTTGTGCCACATACAACCCTCGCAGGGCGGAGGAGCTGTTAAATATTAACATACAGTGTCTTGTATGGGTTGGAGCTAAGCCCATTTTAAAATATTTTAAAACGGACACAAAATACTTATTCACACTTGTAATAAGTATTCCCCAAAGAAAGAAAAATAAAACACATTTTTATAATGCTCGTATAAGCTCGTAGTTTCTAGTTAATAATTGTTATACCGGAACATACCTATTCTATTGTTAATAGACTCTCCCAGATATAATAAGTAGTAGTAGCAGCAGTCGCCAGGGGGCTCAGAGTGAGTTGGTGAGTCAGTCGATGTCGGACATTAAAGTATCAACCACCACAACTAGATTGCTGCGTCATTAACTATTATTTCAAGTTCCTAACGTTTTGTACGTCGAACCCGTTTAGGACCGACTTAGAAAAATACAAGCCTCCACTGTGAAAACTACTCTACAACAATAATATTGCAAGGAAAACAGTGAAACAAAATATTAGGGAAGAAAAAGTTTAACCACACAAGGGATATGGATTAATAATACATAAATAGTGAATACCGTAGTTCAGTGTAGCAATGCGTACGACTCAACGCTATTCCTTGTGATGCACTTTGCGACCCTGTTTCTATCAGCTGACTTACTACTCCTGGTGAATGAGTCTACGGTTAAGAATTAGTGTAGTGAAGGTCGATCGTCTTTCTACACAACAATATTAATGTGAATGATTCTTTTGCCATGAATCGTGAAAAGGTTATTATGTCAAAAATGTAACAGGATTTAATTTCCAACAGAATATATAAGTAAACATATCTTTTATGGAGGCGCATTCAGTTCTTACATAGATAGGCGCATGGCCAAGTGGTTAGAACCTTCACTTTTTGGCCATTTCGAATCTTACGATGTTCGATATTGTTATAAAGTGTGTTCCAATAACTTGGACGGATTTTCAATGTGTACGAGAATGTGGCCGAAAATCCACACGCCTCTATTCGTCATCGGGTGCAGGAATTGAATCTCTCCATAACAACGTTACATCGTTTCCAATTTCACTCTCGGTTGGTCGATTATGTTGAAATAATGAAATATACAGAAATAATGAAACACTCAGAAAAGTTTAACTTATTATTATACATGAACAGGAATAAAGTTCGGAGTTCATTTTGCTATAAAGGGTGTTCCAATAACTTGGATCTTTTTTAAATGTGAATTAAGTATAAGCGTCTAATGATGTTTTTTTTTTCTTTCAGATTTAAACAATGGCCCAAAATCCAGACCCTTCTATTCGTCATCGCTCGCCGGAATTGAACCTCTCCACAATAACGTTACATCGATTTCAATTGTGCTATCGGTTGGTCAATTATGCTGACTAAAATATCGCAAAATGTGCGAAATGAATTTCTGTTTGAACGTCCATTTTCGTAATAGGCTTCGATAACATTAAAACTCTGTTTGATTATTAATCTTTTCATCGTTGAAATTTTCAAAAACTTAAGTTGTTAAATCTGAAAGAAAAAGAAAAAAAAACATCATTAGACGCTTAAACATAAGTCACATTTAAAAGCGGTCCAAGTTACTGGAACATCCTATATAAATAATGTCAATAACTTTCTAGAAGTAATTGTCAGAATTTTACGGAGTTACAATAAGTTTGTATTTGTAATTTACCCCTGAGGATGGGTTACTTGGGCTAGAAAAAAACTACGGTGCCTTCCTTGATGAATTTAATCTTAATTGATTGATTGTTAATCTTTCCATGGTTGAAATTGCCGAAGGCTTAAGTTGTTAAATCTGAAAGAAAAAGAAAAAAATCATTAGACGCTTAAACTTAATTCATATTTAAAATCGCTCCAAGTTATTGGAGCACCTTTTGTAATTGTTATAGAACTGGGATGCGATACCAGCGTACATCACCGTTGGAAAATACCTGAAAACCATACCACGAGTTGACGCAGTCCTTACGACTGAAATTGTATAAACGTTGGTTATTGTCGATGAAGTTACAAGTCATCGTGTCCGAGTGTTGCAGCGTACTGACCTTGTTAAACAAACTAACCACTTTATTGGGACACTCTTTGAAACTAAGGTCTGCTCAGCATAGATGCAGTATAAACCACAGGTATGCTCGATGGATTGAGCAGGCCTCTGTAATAGTAGCCGGCCATTTCACATTCAATATTACTCTAAGAGATACATACGTATATTAATATGGTGATTTTCCAAGTATAGCTTAGATTTGGTACAAGGCCGAAAATATGGGGCACCCAGTGAAGATCGAACTGAGGCATAAATGTAATAGCGAGACAAGCTTCCTTCCTAACCATTTCATCACGTCAAAGTGCCTATGGTGATTTACTAAGCGAACCTTAGATATGGCCCAAATCTGAAAGTGTGGGACACCCAGTTAGG
>CAHIKZ030003227.1:57500-102500 GCA_903632075.3 Acanthosepion pharaonis
TGATAAGCCGAACACACACACGGCTAAGAGACAATGGATAAAATGATATTTTGATAAGTAACAAATGGCGAAAGAGTGTCATTACAATGACAGGGAAATTCTGAGTAAAAAGAAAGGGAAAGAAAGAAAGAATCAGATATGTTTTGGCGACGGCTGTGTTATCTAAGGATATGAAAACAAACTATTGGTAAGGGAAGGCATCTTATTATCAACTACAGACCGACTGGCCAAAGAAAAATTCAAATGAAAATGTTATTTCGATAATTGACGAAAAACAGGCAACTAAAAGGACTTTGGATAGATAGGAAAAATTAATTGTATCAAAGCCACACACGAGGTGTCCATTGACCGATTTCTTTCGACGGAACATCTTTGGCCTGCGATAATAAAATTATGTTATCAGAAATATGTACCGAAGGGAAAATGAATGGGGACCCAGAAGTGTTTTTGTCTTTTGAGGCGGGCGACGTTGGAAATATTTTTTTGAGGCCGTGTTAATAAGACCACCCATTCTGATAATTAGCGATAAAATACCTGACAAAAACCACGTGTAGAAGAACAAGAGTTATGACCGCCATTGTTCATATTGTCCTGTTTGCGGTTAGAAAAATGATAACGGCGATTTAAGAGGAAGAAAAGGAAAAAGAAGAGATATTTTTTTTTTTGGTTAAGCAAGATATTTTTTTTCCTGAAACAAAGCCGCGGATTCGTTCACGCCCGACTAAGACATCATTGGTCAAGTGGTGATCACGTGACGCAGGAGGAAGGAGGATGTCGCCGCCCATCCAGAGGTGTAGGTAATGAGAAGCTGCTACGAAGAAGTGGGGAGGGCAGTTCACGCCCCTCTGAAGTATGGTGAGAAGGTGGGAGTGAGGAAAAGATTCCCAAAAATGGAAAAAAAGTGGAAAATCCCTAACCAGAAATAAAAGAGGTGGATATGTATTTAGAATTATCGAGGAACCCCCGACGCCGACAGACCCATAAGCGAAGCCCCAACGAGCAGAAATCAGTTCCAGTAAGTTCCAGTGAGTTCAGTTCCAGAAAAGTTTGAGTTCAGTCTCCAGTTGAAGCCGCCTCGCAGATAGTTGACCAAGATTCACGCAAATTCCGGACTCCTCTTCAACCCAAGAACAATCATTTTGAAGAGCGACTTAGAACCAGACCACCAAAATATTTTTTTTTTCCGAAGACACACCGAAACACCAATTTCTTAGAGAGCAAACAACTTGAAGCGTTAAAACTTGCCTAACGGAAAACGACGTGTCACAATCCATAGAACGGGTCGGGAGATAGATGCAGTCCTATGTATCGAACAACTAGACATAAAGTTTGTTACCTTTTTCTTTGATACCTTGAACTTGAGTTTTCATTTTATTTTCTTTTATGCATATTTGTGTGGTATCACCCCCGTTGAACTCAATTTGCATTACGGCCCCAACCACTGTTTGATCTCGTCTGCCTAAGATCAATTCACAACGTGGGTAGGCAGACTGGAGATCAATGCAGTTACCTTTTGGTAACCAGGCGTTGGAAGCGAGTTGGGAACGACGAGGCTGATATCAAATCTAACCAGATTCCCACCCGAATCACCAAAAGGTTAGAACGTCACATTTGGGTGCCGCGACCGATAGCAAGCCAGTTGGACGTCACAGGACGAGACAACACGACTGACGCGACAGGCGGACGTCACGTTTGGAGCAGCGACACCCGAACGGAGCAGCGAGGAGCGAACAGCTGGCGCCGCGGCGAGGACGTCAATTGGTGCTGTTTAGGGACGTCACAGTTGGTGCCGTGTTAGACCAGAATAGAACGTCACAGTTGGCGCTGCGACCAGGGGACGACGTCACATAAACATATGACAACAAATCCTTCGTTTTTCAGTTATATTAAGTTCACAGTTTACGGTAGACGGTGTTAAGTGGGCAATCCCAAATATATTCCAAAAATAATGAGAGAATAAATAAATTCATTACGGTAAACAACCAAAAGGCAAAATCGATAAATAATAAACAAATAAATAAAACAATAAATAACAATAAACAAATAATAATTAACAAATACAATAATAAACAAATAAATGGCCTAAATATGACGTTCAAGCATGACACAAACTGTCACCGCTAGATGTTGATCTCAGCGCCAATTTTTATAAATACAGGGTGTATCAAATCTACTTTTACAAACTTTGGGACAACTTCCTCACATCAAAACAAAGACTAAAGTTCATATAAATATCTATTTGTAAATTCCTTGTTTTTCTGTTATTAAGTTCAAAGAAAGTTTACGGGAGATGGCGTTGCGTTGCCATATACACTAGGCTATATTTATCAATCGTATTTTATAAATACGAAAATATTATTATTATTAAAATTCAATAAATTTTTGCAAATATTAGGAAATTTCTTAAATATTCAGACCAGGGCAATAATGTCTGTCCACAACTATCTTAAATTTCTTCTAAATCTCTAATTATATATATATATATATATATATATATATATATATATATATATATATATATATATATATAAATGCAGGTTGTGTGTGTGTGTAAACGAATGCACGGCCGCAATTTTCGATATATTTTATTAAAATTTATATGCACATGCTCAAAGTTAGCGGGAATAAAAGATGAACTTTTTCCCAATTCCCATCGATAGTGGAAATAATCGATTTTTTTAATGATTCTACGGCAGTTTTCATATAGTTTGCGGCCATTAAAATGGCCAGAGTGAGAGATCAATAATGGCTGCCACGAATAGCCAGGAAGATTCTATTGGCCATATCAGAGATAAAAAAAAAAAACATGAATGTTAACTAGCAAATAGCAAAAAAAAAATCGATAGCTGCATTCGTCAACAAGTGGGAAAAAATTAAATCTGCATGAAAAAAAAACGTTTTTAAACCAATTGGCTCATTCGCTTGCTTAAACTCAACGTTCAAATTCTGATTCCGCAGAACTGGTTTTGGTGATGAAAAAGTATTTGTTGTTATAACATTTTTTTTTTTCATTCGGTTTTTCCAGTTACGAGTCCTTTTTTAAAGCTGATTGTTTTGTGTTCATTTTGTTTAGTTCTTTTTTCGTAACAGATTTAATGTTTAGTAAGAGTTTAGAAAAAATTGCAGTGTGAGATAGGCAAGAAAAAAGGCATGTATCAACATCAGAACGGCAAAGGCACTCCTTTAAAGGCAAGGAAAACAAAAATATTTTAAGTCAAATGATATCAATTGCTGTATGAGTTTATATGATTTTTTGAATCAAGCATTAAAAAAACAAAGGGCCATTATGCTTTTATATATATATATATATATATATATATATATATATATATATATATATATATATATATATATATATATGATTTTATAAACCAATTAATTTATATTTTCAACTAAAACATTTTTGCGCTAGCCTGTATGCAAGATATTAAATAAATATTTACTTAATTTATTATAAGCGATAAACAAAACAGTAGTACAAGGACAATATACCTAAATTTAGATCAATTTATAAAATGTTATTTTTTAAAATAATAATTGTAGTAGTATATATTAATAAAATATACATATACCTAATCAATAGTTTTTTTTAAACATGCATGGTTTTCCCAAGTTTTATCAAATAAGTATTTCATTCACCAGCTCGTAATATGACGACTAAGGAAAAGCCCTTTTTAATTTGTCAACAATATATATATATATATATATATATATATATATATATATATATATATATATGGTAAAAAATGACAATTGAAAAAAATCTTAGATTTTGAAATGACAATATTTTTTTCTTCCGAATGGAGAAAGGCAAAAATGAAATTTAAAATATTTTTGTTGTTATAGTTACATTAAAAAATCCAAATTAAAAAAAGATAGACATTAAATTGTTTTAAGCTTTTTTTCTGGTTAATGTAAATTACCTTTATACTCTTGTTTTTTTTTCCATGTCGACAATATACCAAAAATTTCAGATCAATTAACAGAAGAAATATGTTATTTTAAGAATATTAATTACTGGTGATTAAAATTTATTCCGCATACAACAATAATATACACTTTAATATATATATATATATATATATATATATATATATATATATATAAAGATGCAGTGTAAATCAACAAATAAATATTTTTTAATTTTATAGAATGAAATTCAAAATAAAGGCTTTTCTTTATTATAAAGGATCTTTTCTGGATGATTTTCTATTATACTCATAAATTGAGGTCTCTACTAGGAATTTTACCAAGGTATTAAGTTTATAGCAAATCCTCATCGGGATTATGTACTTATCCAAAGGATAATATATATATATATATATATATATATATATATACAATAAGTAAAACTTTAGTTTTAAATTTGATTTTTTTCAAACTCTACTCATCAGTTACTTACCATCGCCTGAAGAAGTCAAATCATAGTATTGAAACATGAAAACTATTGTGTAGCGATTTCAGCATGTTTCCATTATAATCACTTATAATAAAAAAAAATTCTGATCCTGTTCAAATTTACATACACATTGATTATGTTGCTAAAGAAATTAAAGAAACATGCTTGTTCTTATTTTTCTCTTTATCGTTTTGGAAGGATGAATAAGAGCATTGTACGTAAGAGAAATAGAAATCTGCTATTTAAATTAACAGAAGAATAAATCAGCATTTAATTGATTTATGGCGTTTAACGTGAAGAGCGAAATCCGTCATTCATTATACGAGGTTTCCCTACGTAGCAGAAAAATGGAAAAGTCAATTCCTGATTTTAGTTTACTTAAAAACGTTGGTGATAATGTTTTTTGTTTTTTTATAGTTAAATATTTTGATTCGTGTGTGTTCGTCCCAAACGACTTCTGTGATCATTTTTCATTTTTATTTTTGATTTTTTTACCAAAAAAAACAAACAATGATTTTGTTTTTTTTACTTAAAATACAATAAAAAGGCATTTTTTGTTAAAACAACATGGTCCATATTAACATAGCATAACGCATATGTCGTACCCCCCACACACACACACACATATATATATATATATATATATATATATATATATACAATTTATATGTTTGAACATTGTTTTTGAAATGAATACTCGTGTATGAGTAGATGTACTGTTTTTTATTCTTATTTATTAAACAATATATTTATTTATGTGCATTTACACTGAATATTCAAGAAATCTTGTTAAGAAATATCCGGATGCATGTTTTCTAACAACACTTCTCCAATATTAAAGTCGGTAGATGTAAATAAAAAAATATGCTGTTTAATAAATAAATAAATAACAGCATTTACTCAAATATGAGTATCCTTCAGCATCTGTCTATATTTCTGAGATGAGGTATTATGTACACTATTTACATTATTCGGACTATTGTTCTCATCTTTGTCGCCATATCTCATTTATCGGCGTACAACGGCCGAAATGTTGTAACATTTCGGCCGTTGTACGCTCCGGACTTCTTCAGGTGGTTGCAATGTCGAACTGAACCCTTTATTTAGCTCACTGGGGTAGACTCTTCTAGTTCCACGTGCCATTCTAATGGATTTCAGTTATCTCCCGTTAATTCCACACACTAAGTTCTCCACCGCCTTAAATAGGTATTGAACTCAAACATCCTGCTACTGACATCTATTTAACCCTTTATCCAATGTGCCATGTCTTGGGAGAGTAAAACAAACGCGTTCGTTACCAGGATATAAAAAAGAATAAATATAAATATAGCGATCAAAGATGAGGATAATAGTCCGAATGATATAAAATGCGTCATCTCAGAAATATAGACAGATAGTGTATTGTTGTCCTTTTAAAAAAATAACGTTTAAACAAAGAAATTAAATAGTCCGTTGGATTCAGTTCGTTTTATATATATATATATATATATATATATATATATATATATATATATATATATATATATGGGAGGGGAGTGTGTGTGTGTGTCTGTGAAATTTAGATTGGTGCCACAACTGCATAAATTTAAGCCTGCAACTAAGTTGGCCTTTCGGTCCCACGCTTTCACTTTCGAAATAGTTAAATGTAATCGCCTGTTCTACTCTAACTGTCTCTTCTCTTGCACTTCCCGACTGTGGAACTCCTTTCCTCTTACTTGCTTCCCTGAAAACTATAATCTTCAATAATTTAAATGTAATGTCAATCGCCAGTAATTTAGATGTAATGTCAATCGCCATCTTCTGTTGCCGTGATCACCGTTGTTCTTTTTTTCTTTGCAAGCTCCACCTATATCCATTTTTTCCCTTAATTCCACTTTCTGTAGCCCTTGCAATCTGTTGGGGATTTTTTGGGATAAAATCCCTTAAAAAGAAATTGGGCAGTGTTGTCAACAACTCGTTACGAAAGTCTGTTTGTTTTTGAAGGCAATCGTCAGTCCAGGACGTTTGGTTTTATCATGAAACAGACTGTCTCCTCCGGGTGTTGACGTCAATGTTCACCTTTATATTGACATACGCTTTATCGCTGATATTGAGCACTTTAACCCATAAGTATAGCATACCTTAAAACTATATATATATATATATATATATATATATATATATATATATATATAGATAGATAGATAGATAGATAGATAGATATGCCTAAATATTTCCCCCAAAGAAAATAAACAAGTTTACATTGGAATTTCCGCGGGGTGGAGATGGAAACAAAGATTTTATAACCATAAGCACACATTCTCTATCCCTAAACTTAAGCATCAAATAGCTTTTCAAAAAAAAAAAAATGTTCGTAAGAAAGAAAATTTAAGACCACAAATAGTTTGGAAAATTATAGGCTCTGCACATACTCCCAACAGCTTTATTTATGCTTACAAGAAAAAAAAATTAAAATAATTAAATACAATAATGAAAGCGAACTATTGAATCAGATGAACGAATTAGTGTTCAAATGTCGACGTAAAAACAAATTCATATTTCCATAATATAATTTCGCCTTAATTAGCTACTTCAAATCCCACCCCGACTCCCCTCCTCTATAAATCTTCAAATGTCGACATAAAAACAAATTCAAATTTCCATAGCGATATTTTGCCTTTTTAGCTACTTCGGTTCGCTCTTCCAGTCTCACCTCCTGTAAAAGATTTTTATACTATATTAATTATAATTTATAAACTTTCCTCTACTTAGAGTTTTCCCTTAATTCTTTTTCCGTTAATCTCTTACGTTCTCCTGATCTTATATATTTTTTAATATTATTTTAAATTTATTTTTAAATCCATTTTCATTTTAAAAATTAAAATTATTCTTTCCTGTTTGTAATTCCCCCATTTTTCCTTCATAGGATGAATAATCTCTGACTTATTTAATACACCTCCCCTTTACGATAGCTAGTTACCACCCGCCCGGACCCATTATCTGGTGCCTATCGTCTGATTTAAACATTGAAAAGCATAAACACTACATTAGGTATCTTTAGCAAGTTAAATTTCTGGTCGACCCTTTAGCCTCTATTATCACCTTCTTATAGTTACCACCGAGTTCCCTCTACGGACATGTACTTCATTCCACATCGCGTCCGAAATGTCAGACGGCCTCTTTCATCGTCTGCCGAAATAGTTTATTCTCTACATGAGGTAAAATGAATTTTTGATTATTCACACACACACACACACACACACACACACACACACACACACACACATATACAGAGTGTTTCAAAAAAATTGATATCATTTCGCAATCTAATAACTTTATTAGATCTCCTTCAAATGACTTCAAATTTTAATAGCATCTTTATGTTTAATGTTTGTTTTATGTTTTTATGTCTTTATGTTTTTGTGTTTTTCTTATTTGTATTTTTATGTTCTTTAATCTTTAATCTTTTTCTTTACAGGTATAAAAATGCTATTTACTAGAAGAGAAAAGGCGTTTTGTGTGTTGGAGTTTTCTAGAACTCAGTCAAACAAGACTGTGCAGCGTGCATTTATGAGAGAGTTCTCTAGAAAGTCAGCAACAGGAATGCAGATTTGGAGATGGCAGAAAAAAGTTCAAAGAGGAAGGCTGTCTGTGCAGAGCAAAATGATCCGGACGACTACAAACTTAACCTTTGTGAAATCATTCACATAATCCACATGCTTTTGAATTATTCAGATTTGGAAGAATAAATCTTATGATCTTCAACATTAATACTTTTTAATTTCATTTGCCTTAATCATGTACCTTCTGTGATATTTACATCTCAAAGGATATCAAAAATTTTGAAACACCTATATATATATATATATATATATATATATATATATATATATATATATATATATATGTATAAAATATGCTGGGCTCAAACATTAATATTCAATGGTTATAATTTATTGCATTGCAATCGTATTCACGATCAATTCATGAGACCTACAAATTCAAACAGAAATCAGAAAATATAACTCCGGGTATAGGAAATAAAATTTTAGGGAGAGTGTATGTGTGGGAGTGGGAAACAAGTGTGAGAGGGAAATGTATGAAAGTTCTAGAGAGAGTGGTGTAACAGAAGAAAGAAGAACAGGAAGGCCTAAAGATGAAGGTGGGGATCTAACAGAGAGAAGTTTTAAAGAAAGGAGTTAATGGTTTAAATGAGTGAGATACAGATAAATATAAATTATTTTCAGATGCATAAATCGCTACCGATTCGCTGACCTAAAATTAAATAAAAAAAAACAGACACAGGAAACGTGTGGATACACTTGTGGTGACACTAAGCACAATAAAAAACGATATGATGTAAACTTAAAATCCAGCCAATTCATACCGCTTTTGATATATATATATATATATATATATATATATATATATATATATATGAAACATTTCCGTCTGCCTTGCATTACTAACCTTATGTATACAAGAAAAGAGAAGATGAGAGAGAGAGAGAGAGAGAGAGAGAGAGAGAGAGCGAGAGAGAGGAAAAAGTGGGCGGGGGGTGGGGCGCAAAATAAAAACGAAGGCATTTATAAGAGAAATGATGTTTAATCAAGAATAATTAGACAAAGCAAGTAATATCAACTACAGGTTACAAATTTAACATTAACATATAAAAAATTAAAGAATATTTAATCTAGTAAAGACCTACTATTTATATGCTCCAAAACTTGTTTGTTAGGGACCTTATTTTTCTAGTTGTACCAGCGTGATATTTCCAATTACAAATGGCGCCTATTTGTGTCTGCTTGTAATAACTTTAAAACTGTCCTCAAAGAGGCTAATTCTAAATCAGAATGTTTTGCTTGTAAACTTTTTTCCAATCTTACTCATCCGTTATCTGGAATATGTTTGTCTGACTTTCTACATAGAGCTGCATCTCTGTTGTCTGATAGGGATTTTCCAAGCTTGGCTTAGATGTGGCACAAGGCCAAAAGTATAGGGCACCCAGTAAGGATCGAACTCACTACTCAGTCGTAATTGTTTTAGCTAGACAAGCTTGCTAACCATTACACCGCCCCGAGGTGCCATCAAAATGGTTTTCTAAGCGTAGCTTAGATGTGGCACAAGGCCGAGAGTATGGGGCACCAAGTAAGTATTAAAATCACTACTCAGTTGTAATGGTTTTAGCGCGACAAGTTTGCTAACCATTACACCACATCGAGGTGACCAATAGAGATTTACCTAGCGTAGCTTAGATGTGGCTTAAGGTCGAAAGTATGGGGCACCTAGTGAGGATCGATCTCACTATTCATTGGTAACTGTTTTAGTGAGACAAGCTTGTTAACCATTACACCGCGCTGAGATGCCCATCTCTATTGTGTGATATGCATATAACTCCGACCACGGTTTTTGCTAGCATCTGTAAACTGGATCCACAAAGTATGTGAACTTGATGGTATCCGTGCCATAGTCGTTAAGATACGTGTTCCTGAACTGGCTCCTGTTCATTCCAAACTCTAAAATAAATACCGAATGACTTAGAAAGCTAATGGACCGATAGGAAAGCAGCAATGCATTTTTAATTGGTTAAGCGTTCCACGTCGCACGTCTTCTTTCAGGCAAATAATTTGGCTTTCGCTTTTCTAGGTAAGCTGTTATTACTGAAAGATTTAGATGAGAATGATGAAGTTCGCATTATTGCTTTGGACATCGCGAATGCACTTGAAAGGTTATGGCATTTCTGGACGAAGATTTGAACTGTGATTCAATCTGCCTTATGTAATCGTTAAATGAAAGTTGTTTGAACGGCTACACATCTAGATCTGCTTGCATGGACCGACGGATTTTTTACCAAAGATGTTCTAAATTTTCATCAACAGTTTTACCTGATGTCATCAGTTCACACCTCGGTATCTAAGATGGTGTCACTACTATTTTTGTTGCATGCGTAATACCCGGTTAGGCGATCATGTATCTTTCGATACATGACTGACTAGCCAGATTTTTTTCCCGCAGTAGGTTGCCATTTCTTTCTGCGGTAGGCCAGTTGCTATTCAAGGCTATAGAACCCGGACTGTCCTGATATTTACCCATAGTGTGCTTAATTAATTGTACAATCAATCAGTTATGGATTATAGGTGATACACACGTGGGCGATCGTGTATCTTTCGATACAAGACTGGCGAAGCAGATTTTTTCCCGCAGTAGGTTGCCATTTCTTTCTGCAGTAGACCAGTTGCCATCCAAAGCTATAGAACCCGTTCTGTCCTGCTATTTACCCACATTGTTCTTGATGAAATTTACAGTCAATCAGTTATGTGCCACGCGTGATACACGCTTAGGCGATCATGTATCTTTCGATACAAGACTGACGAAGCAGATTTTTCGCGCAGTAGGTTGCCATTTCTTTCTGTAGTAGACCAGTTGCCATCCAAGGCTATAGAACCCGGTCTCTCCTGCTGTTTACCCATTTGGGGGAGAAGAGGAGGATTCATACCTTTCTGAAGGGTATTAGCACGTAAGTGAGTAATTTCGAATTGGTTCAATAAGATCAAATTGGCAGTTGATTTCAAAAATGTCCTACAATCTCTTGATAACTGGGGCGTGAAATAGCTTGTTTCCAAAATGAAACTGATCGCTTTTAATCATCCGTGAGTAGTTTTTTGCCTTCCATCAACATCAACCTGCAGGAGATTGACTTATTGCTAATGTTTTCCGCTGATATGACGGGGAAAAGTTATCCTGAATCAACTGCTAGTTTTGCTTCTAGGAAAGTTGGTTCACCGTGCTGTTCAAGGAAATTTTTCTCGACAAAATCTCTCCTGCACATTTATAAATCTAACATTCGACAATGTAGTGTATATTCGTGTTACATCTCGTCTGCTGTTTCTGTTAAGTAATTATAGATAAAACACATAAAAGAAAGAATCAGCAATGTTATAGCAACCGGACTTCAGTCACTTTCCCAACACCGTAACGTAGCCTCACTGTGCTTTTTCTAAAAATATTTCCACGGTGATTATTATGATGAAATTTCCTCATTGTTACGTAGATTTAAGCACAGTACTAGATTAACGTTTGGGGTTTCATCATTTTACAGTTGAAATATCTTGAGGTAACCGTAAGTTCTATTCTAACAGTTTCTTCTCTCGCTTTTATCGTACGTTTCCAATCAACGTTAATTCAAAATTTAAATGTAATATCAATCATTATCTTCTCTTTCTTTATTCCTTTTTTTATTATTCTTTCCCCTAAATAATTTTTCTTCTTCAATTATTTTCTCACACTCAATGACCCCTTTCGTTTACGTGGCTTTGTTGCATTTCCTGAGTGAAATGATTACCACACACACACACACACACACACATATATATATATATATATATATATATATGAAATAGTATAACAAATTGTAAAATCTTTTTGTGATCCGTTTCGTCCCTTTGGATTCCATCGGGCTGGGCTTTGTTGATGTTGCCATGTCTTACACATGCGCACAAAACGAGAGACGCTGGTAGTTTCAACATTTTTGAAAGAATATTTCTTTGTCGCCATATTTATCACAACGTTTCGGTCGTTGTACGGCCCGGCCTTCTTCAGGCGGTTGGAATGTCGAACTGAAACCTTTATTTCGCTCACTGGGGTAGACTATTCTAGTTCCACGTGCCATGCTTAGTCTGCACCAGTGAGCGAAATAAAGGGCTCAGTTCGAAATTCCAAACACCTGAAGAAGGCCGGAGCGTTCAACGGCCGAAACGCCGTAATAAATATATAACGATCAAGGGACTTTTCAGAATTTTCGTCTCAGTGGACTATTTTCTCTTTTAATGAAAGTAGCATTCCCCATGTCAAAATTGTTGTCAATTTTACAGTGAATAACCAATGCGTTTCCTGTGCTGTGTTTTTTAAATGTCCCTTTTGTGCTCATATAATGTCTTGTTTAAACTTCTTGAGGTTTCTCCGCTGTATTCATTCGGGCAATTCTTGCATTTGATAGAGTAAATTCCTCCTTCAATTCTGGCCTCTTTTTTTTTTATTAAGTCTTTGATTGTTTTAGATGTATCTGTTAGAATTTTTATGTTGAGTTTAGATAAATTCTTTTCGGTTGTCGTTGTAACAGAGCTAGTGAGTAGAATAATATATTTTTTGATTCGTTGGGTTTGTCAGGAAGGACAGATTTTCTAATGTGAATATTTTATGAGCCTTTTGACGCATTGAAGCCTGTAAGTGTCTAGAGACTGTTTCGTTTTTCTTTTTAATATAGATCCTGCGCCGTATTTTAAAAGCTTCTTCTTAAGAAAGGTGCGTACGCTAAATACTCGTAAATCTGAGCTGAGTTATAGTGATTTTCCAAGAGTAGCTTGGATGTGGCACAAAGCCGAAAATAAGGGGGCACCCAGTGAGGATTGAACTCACTACTCAGTCGTAAGTGATTTAACAAGACAAACTTGCTAACCATTACACCGCCTCGAGGTGCCCAACCTGTGCTTAGTTATATTTCGTGAGATAATATAGTTTATTAGAACTTTGACCGCAGGAACTACTCAAGAAGCTCATGAAAGTTATTCTCCAGCGACGATATTCCGGTTCGGCGTCAGACGCGTTGAGGTCAGTAGTAAGTAGTACTAGTAGGTACATATTTTGGAAAGAAGTAGACTCGAGAATTTCAAAGAAAATCTAAACAATTTACCTAAACAATCAAATTTACTTCCGATATATTGATGATGATTTGTTAATATATCCCCGTGATACTCTCTTTCCGTATCTTCTTGATAAACTAAACTTGAACACACAAAATACGCAAAATAGAAAAAAAATACTTTACCTTTCTTAGATACCATGTTACACAGAGTTGCCAAAAGCCTAAAATATGTTAGCTTTTGGTTTCTACGAACAGAGCTTCTTGTGTGTCCAGTATATATATAAGACATTTTATGTTTATACATTCTTTTTATAGATACAAAATGTAAGTAAATGCTCTGTTTATAATAAACAGTATTAAACAACATTTACCGGCCTGAATGTCCGAGAAATTTTCACAGAAAATATTCGTCCTCCGCATCCTATACGGAACCGTCATATAGCCTGACGTGCCCTTAACCGATTTGGCCACAAGCGTGTTCGGTTAGTAAGGTCGAATTTACTGTATTTGAACTTCAATCTGCAATGAATATCTCTCATATATATATATATATATATATATATATATATATATATATAATTTCAAAATTAGGTACCTCTCCTTTCAAACATTCAAGAATGAAATTTAACATCTAAAGTTTATAACCACAGCATGTTTTTCATTTCACAGTTAAAAAATTTAACTTTCAGACGAACAATTTTGTCTTAGAAAAAAAAATAACAATACCCTCAGGATGACATCGGGATAATGTCGAAAGTTCTCAGAATAAATGAATATGTATCAACATAGTAATTTTCTCTTTACCTATAATAAGGATATTAAGAAGCTTGTCTTTGAATTTGAAAGGATCCAATTGAAAATATTGAGACAAAATTATTTAAATTAACGCAATATATATTATATATATATATATATATATATATATATATATATATATATATATATATATATATATGTGTGTGTGTGTGTGTGTGCACGTTTGTGTGTGCGTGTTTGTAACTGGAAGAGTTCACTGAAATATTCTGGCGAAACGCCAAGAAGCTAAAAGACGTTCCCACGAACAGAAAAAAAATCTCGTAAATGATAATTTATCTAGAGCATTAATTACGCAGACTAATAATTTCATCACAATTTTTATCTAAAATTTCCCGTCTTTGTTAAAAGAGAAAATAAATGACTCAGATTAACATTTCTTGAAAGTACATTAATATATATTAGCTGTAAAACAAACATCCGTGCTGGATTTTTTTTTTCAAATATCTCCATTCTTATGAGAAATGCAACTTACTCAAGCCAACATATTTATGTAGGACCATAAACAAAATCGTTAAAATATTAAAGGAAAATGGCTAACACATCGCTCGTTCTTTAAAAAAATAACAGTAACGATAATAACATTAATTCACTTTCTATAAAAACATGTAAAAATTACATCACTTTGCATCCTCCATAGAATAATTACTTTCGATAATGCGTAGAAATTTCCGGATATATTTTAGGATATTATCAAATTTAAACAGGAATTTATACTGTTATTTTTCTGAACAAAACCTTTTCCTGTGTGTGGGCTGATCCATTTTCTCCATTCTTGGATCTCTCTTGAATACATATATTTAGGAGAAATCTGCTGATATGCGGAGTTTATCCTTCCTCAAAATTTGCGAATAGTCTGCTTGTCGACCCCTCTGCCCCCGGGCAAAGAGACACCCAGATGTGGCTATGCAGAAGGACAGTGTCTCGTCTCTGCAGGTATATCTGTGCAGGTATACCCGGCCTCGTTTATGAGGGGTCTACAGGGAAATTTTGCTCGAGGCTACGGACTCAGAACGCGACACGTAAAAAAACGGTTTCGTGCCACATCCCGCCAAATGGAGAGGGCCTGGGTAAATACTGAGTTCATCAAACCTTCGACTTTGCCAGTATTCTGCTTGTCGAACTCCCTGCTTTTATGCAGAGAGGAACTCAGACGAGGCTATGCCTACGGGAAACGTTTCGTCTGAGGAAGTAGACATTTACCCGGCCCCGTGAATGCGTGGTCTATAGGTAATATTTTCCAGAGCGTACGCGCCCGGAAAGCCCCACGGTAAAAAAAAAAACAAAAACAAAAACAAAAGAAACAAAAAAAAAAAAAAAAAAAACTGCCTTGTGCCACATCCGCCCTTCGGGGAGGACTTGGGGAAATACATATTTCATTAAAGCTCTGCTAGTTGAACTTCGGACGGAGAGGAACTCAGACGAGGCTATGCGTACGGACAGAGTCTCGTCTGGGGAGGTAGACCGCCACCTGACCCCGTGTATTCGGAGTCTACGAGAAATATTTGCCCGAGCTTGCGCACTCGGATAGACCAACGTTAAAAGCCAGCCTTGTGTCACATCGTGCCTTGTGGGGAGGACTTTGGGAAATACCAAGTTCATTAAAGCTTACTGTTAAGATATTCGAATTGTCTCAAACAATTTTACTACAACCTAATGAACTCTCATTGTTAACCATTTTCATAATGGCTAATTTATTCTCTCCAGAGAAACTTAATATTGACCCCAACACGTCTGACGCCGAACTGGAATATCGTCATTGGAGAATAACTTTTATGGACCTCTTGAGTAAGCACTGCTACTAATGAGCTACACTATCTCACCAAATATGTCTCAGCCCAAGTTTACAAGTATTTCGTGGACGTATTTTCCTCCGAAGTGGCTTTAACTATACTGGACAGTATTTACATTAAAAGAAAAATGGAATAGTCTCTAGACACTTACTGGCTACAAGGCGTTAACTGCCTTCAGAATCTACTGACGGATCTTGTCAAGCCATAATAAAACGTAGTAAGGACTGTTCATTTTCTTTGGTATCAGCGTATCAGTGCTGAGCCGAATTGATACGATATGCATTCATAAACAGTCTACGGTCCAGAGATATCCAACAAATAATACTCGATATCAAAACCCTAATATTACAGCAGGCGTATGACTTGGCAAGTGTACGAGATTTAACATAACAAACTGCTAAAAATTACGATCGAGTGGCATTAACGTCAGACATTACTACTTAATTTGCCCTCACCAATCTTATGAAACACTAGGATCTCTGAAAATATCAGCCTTAACTAAATGCACATGTTGTTCTGCTGGGACAAGAGACACGCAAGATCATTATTCCTCGCTAGAAGAGACAAATGTTATACATGCGGAGAGCCGGGATTTGGGGCTTGTAAAAGTAAGAGAAAGAGGGACCAAAACTTTATCTTGTTCAGCATCACTGGATAAACTTGGCCGCATATCAACTACAACGATAGAAATCACGGCAAACGAACAGCCACTAAAACCACTGATTCGCACGGGGAACACAAAAACTTCCTTAAAGCAGTAAAATGGTGATAGCTAGCTCAAATCTTTCCATAAAAATACTTGGATACTGTTTAGTTGAACTACGAGTAAAGGTTACTTTATACCAAGGAGTAAGATGTCTACTAATGAAAAATCTATGCTAATCTAATATTAAGGCATAACTTCTTACACCAACATTCATTAGTTGAAAAAACCTTCGGAGGCTCTAAGCCACTCTGTTGTGAAGTGGAGGTTAACACTAATCAGTCGCTAGACTAGTACTGTTAGTGGTTATTCCCAGTGACCACTTATAAGAATGTTCACTTCTGCATATGCAAATTATGCATACTAATTGGCTAGTATCACTTCATCTTCCTAAACCATGAAGGCTTTATCCCTCTCGTAGCTCTTGTACTCCTTCTGATATTTTCCTCACTCTGCTCTCTTTCTCTCTCTCCCGTATTTATTTCCCTGGGAGACCTCCATCTGTCCCGGTCTAGGCTGTAGTCACATGTGTTTTCTTGCATACTCTGGACTTCAGCTGAACTTTCAGAGTCCTTTTGTTCCTCTTCCTCCTGCATTGTTTCCTCTGATGTTTCCTTCTGTAATGGTCGTTCTACCAACTCATTATCAGATGGAATTGACATCTCTTCGTCATTTCGTTCTTACTAGCAAATTATGCATACTAATTTGCTAGTATCACTACACACTCTTTAAAATCCGAGGCCTAGCAGCTATGAGAATGCCATGCACAGCACTCTTCAATAATTTAACACCGAACTGTAAACCGGTAGCTAATAAATCTAGGCGATATAGGGATAGATAAATTATTTATTCAAACCGAAGTTTCGTATATTCAGGAGAGGTTTAATCGAACGAAGCCATTTGCTGTGGAAAATCCATGCTTTCGTAGTCTCCTCTGGGAACAAAAGAAGCGAATGGTAATCGACTATTCCCAAAATATAAACCAGTTTTCTTTCCTTAATCCCTACCCTCTCTGAATTATAGAGAAAATAGTCAAAAACGGTCTATTTAGTACTCTGGACCTTAAAAGTGCCTACCCGGTCCCATGAATGCGTGGTCTACGGGTAATATTTTCCCGATCGTACGCGCACGGAATGCCCCACGTTAAAAAAAAAAAATGCATTGTACCACATCCCGCCTTGTGGCGAGGACTTGGGTAAATACCTATTTCATTAAATCTCTGTCAGTCGAACTCTGCCTTCGGGCGGAGAAGAACTATAAGGCCCTGCGATAAAATCTACACGGCCTTCGAGGCTAGTTGCAAACTATCAATTTCGCCGAATACCGTTTGGCGCAACTAACGGGGTAGCTAGATTTCAACGAGTAATAGACCTGATAATGTCAAAGAGATCATGCAAAGCACCCGTGCTTACATCGCGAATGTAACTATTCGCAGGAAAAAATAGCGCGGAACATGAGAGAAATATTAAATTAATCATGGCAGCTGTTAAAAAGTACAAGCTCACGTTTAACCAGGATAAATGTTATTTTAGACTTAAAAATATAAAATTTCTTATTATTTACATAATAATAACAATAAAAAAAAACAACATAAAATCCAACCCAGAACGTCTGAATCCATTATTCAACCTATCTATTTCCATTGGATGTGGTCTTTTTCAGACAAAATCTACCTTCTAAAAACAGTATCAAAATTCCCGTTATCTTCCATAGTAAATAAAGCGTTTAACGAGTTAAAAAGAATAGCGAAAACATCCATTACTTCACCCGATCATACTCCCCCTTTGGTAGTAGATACAGATACCTCAGAATGCGTCATAGCTGCCTATTTAAGGCAAGCGGGGAGGCCGATAACCTCTTTTTTCCACAACCTCGTCTAAATCGGAACATAAGCCTTTTACAATAGAGAAAGAAACATATGCTATTGTCGAATCGCTGAGAAAATTGAGGAATTATTTCATCGGGCGACCTGTAAACTAGTTAGAGACTAAAAATCAGTCTCATTCATGTTTAACCCGAAAACGACGAGCAAAATTAAAATGTTTGGAAAATAAAATAACATTCCTATAACTCTAGATACATACATAAATTAGCCATACATTGATTTAAAAAAAAAAATCATACTTGATAATGGCTAAAAGAACAGCTGAAAGCGCTCGGAGATAAAGAAAATTTGGACAATTTTGGGCACACATGTCTAGAAGAGAAAAGAATTATACGAACAATTAAAAAAAAACTAAAATTAAAAAAAAAACTTAATTAAATAAACTTGATTGCTGTTCTCTTTAATGAATATATATATTATGTTGGTGCAAAAATAATGACGTAATAATGTCGTTTTCGACGTTACGTCAAAAAACGACATTATTACGTCATTATTTTTGCACCAACCTAATATATATATATATATAGCTGCAAATTAACCGTTATTTTTAGATGGCTAAAAGTGTTTGTGTTGAAATCGCTGTTTTATTTTAATGTTCCTATTGTTTTCAAAGCTTCTACGATAAATATTCAGCACTATGTCAGTCAATATCTTCATCGTTGTTCTTTTTTTTTATAATATTTTTTTTTAAATTTTAATATCATAGCCAGTATTTTAAAATTGTCAGCTTTGTCCGACATTTGACGGAGATCGATAATGAATTGATCTTAACTTACGAATCGTCCTGGGCATGAGGATAAACAGCAACTGGCAGCAAGGCCGCTGATGGGAGAGATTAGAGATTTTGAGGAGCGTGGGACCACCTCTTAACTGCTGTTGTTCGCAAGACCAACCTGATCGGGGATGATACCACCTGGTAGTGTCCCGGCTATGGCAAATAAAAAACTCCCGCCTTTTAACTGGTGTTGTTCCCAGGTCCATCCTGATTCGGGTAGTATTACCAGTTAGGGTCCCACCTCGTAACTTTTGTTGTTCCTTGGTACACCTTGACCCGTAGTGGTAGCACCTCTTATAGTCCCAGTTATGGACTAATAGTGAACCCCGAAACACAGACCAACAGTACATTTTTATAATAAAATGACCAACACTACATTATCATAGTAAAAGGAGAGACAGTCAATGCAATACTAACAAATCCCCCCCCAAATATAAAAATGACTTTTTTTTCTAGTAACATTACCAACAATACAAAATATCTGTAAGCTATATATCTAAAAACACATGTTTACTCTGAAAGTATAAAATTATGTATAAAATATTTAGATATCGGCATTAAATAACCCATAGAGGTGTTGATATGCCGTTAAACAAAATCAAGAAAATGAACATACTCATGTAGAATATCAGGAAAAAAGACTTGAATCTTAACAATGGTCTTCTTTGATGTCGTCAATCATTCCTTTTGTGGCATATAGGGTCTCTTGAGTCTGATTAGAGCAACACAAGAACGCAACACTTTTGTATTTAAAGATTCTGGATAAAATACAACGAAGAAGCTGCAATATTACTGATCCTGACCTGGCATATCGGCTTCAGTCACTTTCCAACCGCCGTAACTTAGATTTCTTGTGTGTTTTCTATAAATTCTTCCATGGTAATTGTTTTGATAAAGTTTCCGTTATGGTACCTTGGCTTTAAGACTAAGCACATTGCTAGATTGGCGGAGTTGAAATGTCTAGATCTAACCGTAAGTTCTACGCTAAAAATTTATTCTCACGCAATCCTAGCTTCTGGAACTTTCTTCCTGTTTTTTGCTTCTCAGTCAACTTTGATCTTCATAAATTTAAATGAAATATCTATCATTGTCTTCGGTCGTCTTAATTCCTATTTACTGTTCCCTCATCTTAAAATTGTTTTTTGTATTTTCCCATATTTTCTCACAATCAGTAACCCCTTGCATATTAGTTGCTTTATTGCCTTTCTTGGGGTGAAATGGTAACAAAAATCAGTATCGTAGAGGGAGAAAGTTTCGTACATTCTTTTGCGCCCTTATTGAAATTTCGACAGTCCTTAGTTCCTATTATGTGATGCAGATTTGCTTGGTAATTCAGTTGATGTCCTTTGATTGGTCGACTATTTGAGTAGTTAGTAGCACGATTGTACAGTTCTGAACGTCATTGCAATTGCTTACCTTAAAGACGCTTTTTAATATAAGGACTGGCCAAACTCGTAATTGTTGCCGTCAGACAGGATGCAAGCTTTACAATAGCCCCGGAAGTACATGGCCCAGTGACGCTGGTACGAGTGAACGTGACTGAGGTGATTCCTTTATGTATGAAGTCAGAAACACTATAAATGGCTCGGCTATTACCTTTACGACAATTCCCGCGATTACGTAACACTACACAACAATGGCGTCGCCGAGATATAACGAACCGAATGAACAACTAATCACTTGATAATTATGAATACGCACAAGCGTGACTTAGGATATTAGCAGCTAAAGCTAGAACAAAAAAAGCTGAAGGATTCTAAAACAATTGGAGGGGAAAACCAAATAAATGATCTTGGCAACAAATGTTGGCATCTGTTGGTTGTAAGGCCATTACGAAATTATCAGTAATTGCACACCCAAAGGAATTGGAGACAATAAAATTTGACGATATAATAGTGAAAAAGCTCAAGATTTCCTATTGTTGTCAGAAATGCTATCAAGTATCTCAGAGTCTTGAGAGGATGGAGAGCGGTAAAAGAAGAAGAGATAGCTTACCGCATTGAGGAGAGAGAGTCGGAGACACATGATCTGATCTTGCTATTTCCTGTAACCCTTTGCATCCTAGTGGCTTCCCGCCTTGCTTGGGGTGAAACGCTTAAAAAAAAAAATCTAGAAAATCTCTTAGGGCAAAGGAGGAAAATAGGAAGGAGAAAAAGGCTTCTAGAAGTGCCAGGGAAAATAAGAGGATAAAAACTTTTCGGTACAGGGAGATGAGGTGACTCATTTACATATGAGGTTTAAAAGACTATTGCTAATGTTAAATTATTGTTTTAGAGAATTGTATTTCTGCTCTGACTGATTTTGAACTTTGAGGTCTGATACCAGAAAACAAAGGAAGTCGATTATGATTGGCTAAAAATAGCGCGGGAATGATAGAT
This sequence comes from Acanthosepion pharaonis, assembly GCA_903632075.3. Classification (NCBI taxonomy): domain Eukaryota; kingdom Metazoa; phylum Mollusca; class Cephalopoda; order Sepiida; family Sepiidae; genus Acanthosepion; species Acanthosepion pharaonis. The sequence continues at coordinate 78,867 of CAHIKZ030003227.1, forward strand.
AGAGAAAGGAATTCGAGCTGGGTTCTTACACGTCGAACAATGTAGACGTGTGAATTTCGTGTCTGGAAACTACTCGCTAGTGGAGTGAGAAAGCAACCACAAGAAATGTACACATCGACGTGTTGAATAAAATAGTTAAGTTAAAATTAATTTTCTGTAAAGGTTTTTCTTTTATCTCTGAGCTAAAACCAACTAGCGATCACTGGCTGTGAGGCAGAGACTATTTATTATTGTAAAATACAATAATTGTGGCACATAGCCTAAAATGTGGGGATTGGTTTTGAGGTTGGTCATCCTTACCTATTATATATCTAGCTAATCCGATTCACGATCCATTCATTCAATACAAATAAACCATTCTCTTTTTGCTCCTACATATACCATAATACCACATTCACAGAGGGAACCTAAAAATTAACCTCAAGATTTAACAATTTAAATTTCTTATGTAAAATGTTAAGAAAATATATATATATATATATATATATATATATATATATATATATATATATATCTGAAAGATCGACATTACAGAAGTGAGGGGAGGGTTCTGAATCCCAATACAAACAAAATATAAAACAAAAACAAACTGGAAATAATGATGTTAGTATGACCAGTCCACCCTAAAAAAATCAGAGTTGCTGTACAGCGTTTTTTTTGTTTTTTTTGTACAGCAGCAAATCTTGATTCTGTCATCAGATAGAATCAAGAGGCTAACTCTCTGACGGCATGGGGGAAGGGAACAGGCAGGAACGACACTCACTCACATTAACTAGGTACACAAAAAGGGATATACCTTAACCAGGAGGAGTCGCAAGAAACTGTCCCGTTGTGACAAAAGAGGACTTAAAAAAAGGAACTCAAGGATAGTCCCTTTCACACGAAGCAAGCTCACTACTTTTACCCACCTTTCGTTGAAATCTTTCGACACCAAACGCTTTCTATCAGTCCTGATCTTCACTTTCAGCTGATGCTGAAAGTATCTCATCAGAACCTTATGAGAACAGCGTTCTTGTCGCAAGATCCCCCCCTGCCGGCTGTGAGGGAGAGAGAGAGAGAGAGTGAGAGTGAGATAAGAGATAAGAGAGAGAGAGAGATAAGGGGGAGAGAGAGAGAGAGAGAGAGAATCCAACAATGTGAGTGAATCAACGCTGTCGCCCAAGAGAGTGGGAGGGGGGTCTACACAACACTGTTACCCACGGAGAGTTGAGTGCATACTATCCCCGGCAAGTAGGCAACACTACACAAGAGTGACTTATTTGAAAAAAATGGAAAGAATTTATTAGAAATTATCAGAAATTCAAATATTGTAAAAGTCAAGTATTGGAATTGGAGTAAATCATGATGGAAATATCATTTTAATAGCACTTGTCATTGGATTTCAAGGGAACTTCCCTGTCTGTTGAGAAATCTTATTGAAAGTCTCGTTTATAAACATTTTTAAGACATTTTTTTTAATGTTTATACGTTCTTTTTATAGATACAAATATTTAAGTAAATGCTCTGTTTATAATAAACAGTATTAAACAACATTTACCGGCCTGAATGTCCGAGAAATTTTCACAGAAAATAGTTGTCCTCCCACAGGATTCGAACCTGTACCCTATACGGAACCGTCATATAGCCTGACGTGCCTTTAACTGATTTGGCCACAGAGGAGCGTTCGGTTAGCAAGGTCGAATTTACTGCCTTTAAACTTCAATCTTCCATGATTCTCTCACGTACATTCATATCTGCTCAAAGCGTATCCAAATGTAAACAAATGACGTCACACATTATGAAATGGACATTTTCCAACAATTATTTAAAGACATTTAAACATAAATGTTTCAAAAATTATTTTATAGATACAGGTTATTTAAGGAAATGCATATTTTATAATAAAATTTTTTTTTATTCAGGCCGATAAATGTCGTTAAACTGTTTATTATAAAATAACATTTACTTATATATTTGTATGATGTGTGTATAAAAATAAAAGGTTTCTTAATATATATATATATAAATGTGTATTGATTTATGTTTACTGTGTGTATAATATATATATATATAAAACATAATGGGATAATATCTGCATGACTGATTCAGACCGATGTCAAATAAAAATATTAAAAAAAACACATACATATGAGAAAAATTAAAATAAAAGTAAAACCTAAAGATATAACTTTAAAATTTTGGAGGTCAGTTGAATCATCTATCTTGGTTTCAATTTATGGTTTCCATCACGTCCTCGAAATATCGGATCGCCTAAGCGTGGATACAAATGGTACTGAATTATAAGTACAGTTAGATAGAAACATACAGAGATAAAAATGAACATTAGAATATGTGGTATTTTCAGATAGAACTAATTTTTGTTTTGTAATCAATTCACCCATTGCAAGACGATAATGTTATTAAGACGCAAGCGGTTACTGGGATATAATATAGACATACAAAAAAAAGGGAACAATAATATAAATATATATATTATATTCAAAATATATATATATATATATATAAACCGGGCGACTAATAAAACTCGGTTGGAAAATGTTACTGTTGATACAACTCGGAAGTAGTTTAAAAAAAAAAGTAGAAAGGAAAAAAATGAAAAAAAAAAATTAGAAATATTTTAACATGTTCAGAAATAAATCGTAAGAATAAAAAATTTTAATTGTTTCTGCCCAAGCGAATAAACCAAAAAGACGAAGAATGTTTGACGCTAATTAGAGTAGAAATAAAAAAAAATCCTAAATATTCATATGTAAAATTATATTTTAAAATATATGAATATATATATAAAGAAATGTAAATATATATATATATATATATATATATATATATATATATATATATATAAATATAAATATTACAACCAACCAGCGACAACTTCCTGAAAATGTACTATTTCATTGTTTAGCTGATGATTAACCCAAAAAAACACTGAAACTTTGGGAAAGATTCAAAAAAGGAAAAAAAGGAAAACAGAAGACGACAATTGCTTTTGATCTTTGTTTTTGGTCGATTTTTTTTTAGCTTTTTTTATTTTTTTTTTGAAGGGATGAGCAAGGAAGTGTGAAAAAATGTTAAAAATGTTGAAAAAGTCAATCAATTTTTACATTTAACTATTTCAACATGAAAAATTGGATTGACAGAAAGAATTTTAACAGACTCTCTGAGAAATAATAACACCAGGAGATAAGAAAACGTATTTTTTTTTTTGTGTCGACATTTAAGTCGAATATAAACATGGTGGAGATAACCATAACGGCTCGGATTGAGGAATGCCTATTATATCAAGTTCTAACGTTTTGTATGTCGAACCTATTTTAGGAGAAATGAATACAAATCTTCTCCCCAGGAAATTTTCTTCTTCTCACAAAAGTAAAGGGTGGGATCAGAATGGGTTCTAGCACTTAAATTCATGTAGTGTGGAAAATTAAAAATAAGGGAAAAATCGACCATGGAGATGGTTGCTATCAAAATATTTTAGAAAAGAAACAGGGACTTCTAAACGTCTGTGAGAATTGCCCAAACGAGATGCCGGGTCATGATCTAAAAAATTTCAGATTTTCTTTGGATTTTCAAGAACCTCGAGATGAATATGGAACAGCACCAAATTAGAATATTTACTTAAAAATATCCAAGCATAACCGAATGGATATTTCTATTTGTGCAAGATTGATTATTGTAACTAGAAACACCTTCTTTATATCATTAGAATACCAATCTTTCCTGCCATATTACGATTCGACTATTGATCCAATGTCTTGTTCAAGGTGAAATAGTTGAAAATGTAAGGTCCAAGAAGGCAAAGTGAGACTTTTTCTTTGGATATCTCAAGCATCAACAATATCTGATGGCGGACGACAGAGAAGGAAATTTATGAATATATCATGAAAATGAAGTCCGGTTTAGTTTTGGAGGTAAAATTCGTGAAAAAACTTCTTGAAAAGATAAACATTGATTGGCGTATATAGTGTAAATAACTTTTTAAATCTTTTTGAATGAATGCTATTAAGATATGAAAAAAATATTTTGTATTATCTGCATAAAATTTTCATTTGGGACTTTCCTGATGACACCAGGAAGATCATTGATGAAATAATAAGAAAAAACTATAGGATATATGTACAAATGGCGGGTCTGGCCGGTTCGATGTGAAAAATCGAATAAGATTAAAAAATTACTTACATTTGTTATTTTGAGGGAATGAAAATTTTAATAAAAGTAGATTTTGAATTTTAACGAGACCAAAATGAAACCCTGTCAAACGGCTTTAATCGTTTCAAGACCCACGGCTCGAGTTTCAACATTAACATCCAGAAGCTTGATTCACGTATTCCTTTTTGGTCTGACGTGGTAGATTGGGAAAAACGGAATCCAAATTTTTTACAAAAGGTCTGATTGAATTGTTGCATAACCAGAAGGCATTTGATTAAAGAGTCGAATATTTTACAAAAATTTAGACTAATAAGTTGATAGTTAGAATTTATTTAAGGTTTCCAGAATTTTAAAAACAGACTGCCCTACAGAGGACTTCAATATGGAATTTAGAAATCATTGATAAAATATAAAGAATCTAGAATTTATTGAATTTTGGCGCCAGTATTTAGGACACATTTCTTTAGAACTTACGGCTGAGATCATAACTCCACTTCTATTATATGTTTCTTTTTTAAAAAAATTTTTCAAGATTAATGGTTCTTATGCGTTTTTCTCTTTGTGTAGTCTCAGTTTTAAGAAATTAGGTGCAGTATTAGATTGGTTAGCAAATCAGTAAAATCATTTTTGAGTTAGAAAAAATTTTGATTGAAAAAGTAATTCAATGTTATCAATCTTCTTTAGGGGGACTTTGAATTGATTTCGAACTGGATTGAGAATTTGCTTGTTGTTCAGCAATTTTTCTTGAACTGGACCAAAAATCTATTGTTTTATTCTATCAGCAAATAGTCTTTTATTCTTTCAGGTTAACCTGGTTTTTCATTACTGTTTCATATTTTTCTCAAAGTTGTGTCACGTTGCTTCAGGTGGCTTTAACGCCTTTATCCTTGTGGTTAGAAATAAAACGTCAGTTAATATCAAAAGACAGGACTCAAACAGTATGAGTTCATTTGTAGAGTTAATGCGGTGGAGAACTTTGAGAGGGGGATTTTTAGGAGGAATTATGTGACATCTTTAGATTTTGTGGAACTATAAATCAAGTGTCAGAAGCGAAATAAACGGTTCAATTAACATTGCTAAAAATTTGAAAAAGGCGTACTGTACAATTTGCCGAAACGTTGTGATAATACAACATTTAGGTGTTGAGAACAGTGTCCGAATATTGGGAATTTCTTGGATATATAACAGTCAATATCATGTTGTTTAGAAAATGATTACAGTGATGGCGACGTTATGCAATCCATAACCCTACGAAAGGCACGTCAGACTCAACAGAAGTGTATATACATTTTTGGAGTGACTCTGTATATTTTAGAAATCTCCTAATCGGGAAGGTAGCAGACCGTGAAAAATTAAATATACTGGCAACTTATGGACTTTATATCATGCCACGCAAGCAGGGATGAAATGATCAACATATCTTATCATGTACAAAAATTGATTAATTGTTCCACCTAATATCACAGCATGAAAACAGACTAATTTGATTATTATGTGTGGATGATTTTTGAGCAATCGTTCGATACAAACATTCTTTATATTTGGCAAAATAAGGGGAGGAAGAAAAAGCAGAGTTCCATCTCAAAAACAAGAGACCGTCCATTTTGTTGCAGAAGGTTCAGATTGTTTTATTCTTGTTTGAAAAAAACTCGATTATGAACAATTCATTTAATCTTTAGTAACGCAAAAGATACGAAGCAAATGTAATTTTCGTAAATATAGAAAAAAAAAAAAAAAATAAAATGCCAGTTTTTATTTTATTTATTTCAATCATTTAACGCCCATTTATCCATCATTAATATGTACAATATACATGGGGAACAATGCATTTTTCCTGTTAATCACATTTCTGGTCTTTAATTTCATTCAATGTTACAAACAATACTAATATTTCTACAAAACAATTTCTAATTGCCTTTTTTTAAGAAAGTGAAAAGTAAAACAGAACGAACTCCTGGACTGGAATTATTTTTTTTCAATAATATTAAATTTGTTAAAAGCGTCTGTACACGAAAAGGAAAGTTTCACAAAAATTTGGCTGATGTCTAGTTATATTATAACTTTTTGATATATATATATATATATATATATATATATATATATATATATATATATATATAGGGTTGGACAAAATAATTGGAACAGTTGCAAAATAATATAATTTAAAGACCTATTATATTAAGAACTTTAACTAAAACTTCGTAATTGCAGGTTATATCTGTTGTAAATACGTTTATTTATCTAATTTACTGTCTTTGTCGTATTTATTTTTAGTATTTAGTAAAATTTAAGCTAAATGCGTGACTTCTCCGAGTTCGAAAAAGAGCAAATTGTTGGAGCTCCCATGGCAGGAGCCTCGATCACTAAGGTTACTAAACTGTTTGGTTTTACAAGAGCTACCATATTTAGAACACTGATGCAATTCGAGAAACAGGGCAAGACCTCTAGCAACCGTAGAAATTCAGGCCGGACTTGCAAACTTACTGACAGGGACTGACGTGCATTGAAACGGAATGTGGCAAAAAAACACCGGACAAATGCGGCCAAAGTGACTGCTGAGTTGAATAACCATCTGAATAGTTCAGTTTCTACTAAAACTCTTCACCGTGAGCTCCATAAGGCTGCATATCATGGAAGAGCTGCCGTGAGGAAACCTCTCCATTCGCAACATTCAAAAGAGGTTGAAGTGGTGCAGAGGTCACAATGCCTGGTCTGGAAGCAAGTCATATTCTCAAACAAGTCCAGTTTTTCTCTTTTCCCAACTTCAGGGCGAGTTTATGTGTGGAGGCAGCCCAAAGAAGCTTACAAACCTGACTGCCTTTTCCAACAGTGAAGCATGGAGGTGGATCAGTGATAGTTTGGGCCGCCATATCATGGAAATGTCTCAGTCCAGTAGTTGCCCTGCATGGTAGAATCAACAGCAAAGATTACCTGAACATTTTGAGAGATCATGTTCATCCAATGGCAAAGACTTTATTTCCTGATGGTGACTGCATCTTCCAAGACGATAATGCTCCAATACATACCGCCCGAGTGGTTAAGAATTGGTATGAAGAGCATGAAAGTGAGCTAGAACATATGGAGTAGCCTCCCCAATCTCAAGATATCAATATCATTGAATATTTGTGGTGCATTTTGGAGCAACAAGTTAGGAGCCGCTATCCTCCACCGTCGTGTCGTAAAGAGCTGGAGAATGTTTTAATGGAAGAATGAAAGAAAATTCCTCAGGATGAAGTCAGGAAGCTGTATGATTCCATTCCTAGGCGTATTAAAGCTGTCTGTGAGGCTAAAGAGGGACCAACTCCATATTAAATAAATTTTCTTTAAATTTAACAAGTTTTCCAATTATTTTGTCAAACCCCTGTATATATTTTTAAATTGAGCAGGTGTTGTGTGTGCAACATCAGTTTTACAAATTGAGCCTAAGGGGAAGTAACTCTGGTGTCTCCTTTCCTGGATGCAAACCTGAGCAGTTTTCCTCGTTTTTATGGCAATTTGTTACCACAGAACATCTCCACACAATTGATGTTCTCTATAGGAAATGCAGTGTAGTAACCGGAGTTGCCATAATTAGATTATATAGAATTTTCGACTAATTTTCAAATTCCGGTTCCAGATTTTACGCTTTTAATTTCGATGCTTTTCTGATGACTGAGTATGGTCGGAATGCAAAGGACATTTGAAATGGGAGTTTTTCTTTTTTAAGATGGGTTTCGGTCATAGGGTAATGAGTTCTGTAAATACGATTTTAGCATTACCTCTTGCAGTGTAAATCCATATCATATATTCAGTGTATACGCATTGAAAGTGATGCTTTTCTTATTGTTTTAAAGAAAAAGAATGAATAGTCTATTTCTTACACTCCGGAACTTATTTTGAATTCATCAGTAAAAAAAAAGGGATGTTTTCCTAAGGCTTAAATATAAGTGTCTCTATATTTCTACCTTAGCTTTCGATTGCGTTATATAAAGGACATATATTTAACAGATAGTCAAGGACATTTTCAACGTGATGAATTTTTGTTTATATATATATATATATATATATATATATATATATATATATATATATATATATATATCCAGGTAAGATTAGAACGAATCATACAATTATAAAACCCAAAAACATGTTGTGTGTGTGTGTGTGTGTGTGTGTGTGTGTGTGTGTGTGTACGTTTATATATTGGATCGGATTTCCTACATTTTTCAACCGATTTCAGCAAAACTTCACAGGACTACGTAAAATTACCTTGCGGTGGTTCTGACAGCGCCAAAAATTGTTTTTGCACGAAATCAATTTGAAAACACGATTGTTTGAGTTTGGGTTTGACCAATTCGTAAAAAAAAAGAAAAAAAAACTAATTAAGACATACGTGTCCGTCAACCTTAAACAATAATCTTTGTCAATTTTATTTTTCAGTCTTTATGATGGTTGATACTTGATCTATCTCGTACTGTTACATCCTCGGGCAACGCCGGGCGCTACTGCTAGTAGAGAATAATTCTAACTTTCGTTACACTTAATTTAAAAGGGAGCTCAATACAAAGTAGAGCAATATTCTTTATTTTAGGATATTACATAGAAAAACATGTCAAAATTTCTACACGATTGCAGTCTTGTTTTAATGCGTAACACCCCCATATATATATATATATGTAGAAATTTTGAAAAACAAACAAAAATCCATAAATGTAGTTAAAATGAAAGAATTGTCGACGTCAGACGTTTCAGTTTTAATAAACCATTTTCAAGAAAAAATTCATTAAAATACAAATTCAGTTCAATATGACGAAAACGATGGACATAAAAACACAAGTCTTATCCAAGAGTATTTCCGGATAAGCATGCAATCTTCCATGTTGTAAAAAACGAATTTAGGTTTTGTTTTCAGTAGAAAGGATATATAAGCATATCTTGTAAATGGATATAAATCCGACAGAATTTAGAAAAAACAGAAAAACAAACAAAAATCCATAAATAACAGGAATTTTAAAATAATCACGAACTTTTAGGAATACGTTATGAAAGCGTCGCCCATATGACTACGGCGTGACCACGTTAAACGGAAAGCTGATCTTTTAAAAATTGTCAGTTATCTATTTTATCTTGGATAAGACTTGTATTTTTTATGTCCATCGTTTATTCCAGTTATTAAACTGAATTTGTATTTTAATGAATTTTGTCGTTGAAAATGGTTTATTAAACATCAAAACGTCTGACGTCGACAATTCTTTCATTTTAACTATACATTTATGAGATACCATTTTCAAAATTTCATTCTATCATTACTATAGAGAATTTATATATATTTACACTTATTTATATATATATATTTGATAAAACGTTAAAATATCTTCTTTGCTTTCAACCGTATGGTCATATAGATATAGGCGATTTTTATAATTGACTTATTGTCGCTTTATTTTTTTAAATAAAAAAAAATAATCAACTGAAAATAATAATATAATGTTCAGTATATTTTTTTCCATGTTGTAAAATAAAGCGTTAAGAGATTATATTATAAAATTCGGACTAAACATACCTCAACGTTGAACCAAAGAAAATTTATTCAACTAACCGGATAAAATTTTTGAAAAGTTAAAAGTTCTACTTACTGTTTTTACTTTTTGAAACATAATGCTTTGAACACTTTTAAATACTGTATGAGTTTCCTGGTTTTATTTTTTTTTCATTTCCATTAACCATTTGAAATTTTTTTTTTTGGTGTGTAATTTTATATATCAAAAAAAGTATTTAAAAAAATATTATCCAGCTTGTCATATTAAATTATGGTTTTATATTTATTAATCCAATATGGAATTATATTTATTATTTCGACATAGTTTTATTACTATAAACGTTACTTTAGATTAGTACCCATATATAATTTTTATTTTGTTCTTCGTCTATGTTAAACAGTATTTATTCAGTCCGCCGTCCTGAATATTGGGGACATTTTATTAAAGTAAATGTATCCTCCGACAGGATTCAAATCAACATCTCTCTTTGAAGGAGTAACCGTCGTTTGATCCGAGGTGCTTTGACCAATCGGCTACGAAGATCTTGGTAATCAAAAAAGATTTAAAGGCAGATAGAGCGTTTTTCTTTCAAACATATTGAATTTGAATAAGTTTTTTTTTTTATTAAACTGTTAAAATTTCGGAATTGGTTGTTTTATATAATCGGTAAATTTAACAAATGAATAAAAAAATTTATTATATATCTTTTAAATTAACTATTTTAAATGTTTTAAATTCGCATTGTAAAACAGAAATGAACATTTGGCTGTCAAGTTCTACTACTATGCGTCTTTAGGGTATTTTCTCGAGAAGATCAGGGTCCATATTTGAAGGTCTATTCAGTATATATAAAAAAAGATGTTATCTTCCATCTCTTGGTCATGCCATCCATGTAATTGAGGATTTGATAATAAAAATCCCTTAAAATCAAAAAACTTAAAATTGAATTAGACCAAATAAATATATAATAATAATAAAAATAATAATAATAATAATAATAATAATAATGCTGTTTCATCTTTGTCGGTTTCGACGTATTAAGGATCTGACAACTTAACTGATTTAATTATGAAATTTTTTTGCGATAATCTTAATGGCATTTAAGACCCGCTAGTGATTTACAACGGATATATATATAGGGAACTTGATGTGAGGATTGGGAGAAGAGATCACTGTTAGATTGTCTGACCTTTTAGTTCTTGCTCGCACTTCTTGAAGATGATTCGTCAAGAAGATTAAAAACTGCTCACTTTAAAACACGTTAATCTCCATTCTATTTGCTCCAAGGCTAAGCGCTCAACGCATGTTATTAATAGTATATTGACAGCTGACAAGTTTTTTTTCAGCTTGTCTTTATATATCTATGGGCGTCCTACATTCCTGTAGCCCAACCTTTCTAACTGGCTGTACATTAGGATCTTGGGTATCCTGTCATCAGACATTCTTATGACATGACCAGTCCATCGTAACTGAGACTTTGAAAAAAAAATCTCGATTCTTTTTATTACATTTGTTAAACAGGTCTACGTTAGTTTTTGAAGTTTAACTCCACAGATTGCACGCAAACACTTTTATGGGAAACATCTATATTGGCGTATATGATAAAATGGAGTTCACGACTCTGAGCCATAAAAAAGGAGACAAGTACAACATTTCTGTAAACCCGAATTTTCGTATCCAGTCGAATGTTTTAAATTCCACAAGCGATGGCAAAGGTTTGTTAAAGCATTGGTAGCCTTCAATAAATATATTTATATATGTGTGTGTGTGTGTGTGTGTGACCAGTATTTTCGTTCCCACGCGCGCTTCTAACTGAAAAACGTGTTTGTGTATTATAAAAAGATAATATGATCTATGTAAACATTCTTGTCAAGATACCTTAATTTTGATAAAAATTAACTTAAAGTCTGATTTGAAATAGAATTGGCGATTTTAAATGTTTTTATTTATTAATAACAATAATAAATTTATCTATCTATCTATCTATCTAGAATCATCAATATATATATATATATATAAGGTTAATTTTTCTTTTAGAGTTGAATTAGAACAAAAAAAAGTAGAATTAAAATTTGTTCAATACACATCTTAAAAAAATAAAATAAATTTCAAAATAACATTTAATATTTTAAAGATTCCTTTAATTTTTTTAATTATATATATATATATATATATATATATATATATATATATATATATATTATTTTTTGTAAACAAATGGGTTATTGACAAGTAATTTAATAATCCATAAAAACATAATCTGATTTTAAAACATCAGAATCTTTTATCACTTCGACGCTAAACAAAGCAAATTTTTTTAACAATCTTTATATATATATATATATATATATATATATATATATATATATATATATATATATATATATATATATATACTTTTGCGTAGCTGTTTCTATTTGTGTTTTCCTTATCTTTGTTTGTTTTTTAATTTTTCAAGCACATATCTCTTATTTGGAAGAGAACACATTTCTAAAATATATATTCTAACGAACTTGACTTTCTGATTGCCAAAAATCTAAAAACACCTTTCAACTCCAACAAACACAAATATTTGAATTTATCCCCACATTTGTATAAGCATCCATTTTGAATTTGCTTCAAAACAAGTATGGAAAGCGAGGAATATTTTTACTTGAAACAGATGACGCACATCAAAAAAAGTATATATATAGATATATAAAAGAAACATATTTAGCCTGTCATCTCGTACAAGAGGTTGCTACCTTTCTGAAAAGCATTCTGGAATATCCACGCTTTTCAGTTTAGACAAGGAAGCTTTTAAAGGCCTTTTATATATGCGACATCCCGATGACCCTGATTCAGCTTTGCCCACTTCTCTGAGATGCCTATCACTCTGATTTACATCAATCGAAAGGGAAAAGTTTTAATGTTATGAGCAGCTATCCCAGTATAAAGAAAAAGGCATGACAATATTGTAGCTTTTCTTTGAGTGCAAAATCTTGTTTGTCCCTCTCGGTAAGAGTTCCACCTTGGGTCACTAATGGTCCCATCGAGGCTTTCTTTCATGCATTTACTAACGGAAAAAAAAGTCATATATCATTTATCAAAAGGACCTTTTCTCCAAAGACAGCAAAACTGACAACCTTTCGATATTCCCGTTTTACCAAATATAAACAGTTTGTATTAAAGGCGAGGAGAAAAAATAACGACATTGGTCTGTTAGAGATATAGAAAAGAGAAGTAAAAGAAAAAGAGAAAAAGATTCTGCCATTGAAATGTGGGTTTCTTTTTGCAATGGACAGCCATCTTTGTGATTCTGTGTTAACAAAGTTATCTAAAATTTTTTTTTAAGAATTAAATGACTGTGTCAGGAGGGGACTGAATGAAAGCAAATTGATGCAGTATGTCTGCTAGTAGGAATATGGGTAGAGGAACGATGGAGATAAAGAGGAAGAAAATAATGAGTGAAAGGGACAATCATATTAGGAAGAAGAAGAAGAAGAAGAAGAAGAAGAAGAAGAAGAAGAAGAAGACTGTTATATACCGTACCTATGAACAATATTGGGTATAAAACTGTTGAAGATTGGATAAGTATGGAATAATAATAATACAACACAAAATGTACGTAAACAAAATGTATTGAAACAAGGAAAAGGTACACATTATTTACAGTTAGTTTTGGTATATTCTTGGGAAGACTGTTCCTGTAGAATGGGTTGACTTAATCGCAGTCGGGCAGAGTCTCTGGATTGGATCTCTTCTTACTTCCCCCGTCTTCCCGGTACCAACCCATATTTATATGGTCGGTACTCCACTATGTAAATTAGGTGGATCGTACCACAACAGAAACAATCCTCATAAATACGTTGGACACTATTGTAAGTGGGGGCAATATGCTGTCTAAGTAGTCCACCTCTGAAAGCAAGTGGTTTACCTACTTCATGCTGCTGGCGAGTATTGTATGTTATTGATGTTATAAAGATTACCATCTCATTTCCAACATTCCGGATGTCTCATTTATTTAACTCAACTCTCCAAGTTTTACCTGGTATTGAACTTACAACTCTTTGGGTCTAATCACTGGATCTTACTTTCTATATGTGTGTCAACCTATTCCGATTTACGACACAACACAAAGCAATAATAATAATAATAATAATAATAATAATAATAATAATAATAAAAGACAAGAAATTCAGGAAGTCAGTATTTATTGGTAGAGCAGAACCATCTCAGAGAGATACCCCCATAAAAAAATATCGATAAATTGTCCAAAAACAAGGACCTGGAGATCGAGATTAACAGAATGTGTGGAATGAAGACTGAGACTGTACTAATTATGTATAATCAGCTCTGGACCTCATGAGAAAAGGAATGGGCAGTTTTACTAACAGTGTCCCAGGTAACATCAACATACAAGATGCCCAGAAGATCGCCCTAATAGGAACATCACATATAATAAGAAAAACGCTATCAATTAAATGGCAATCCTCCTGTAAGGCCTAAGGACCATAGTTTGGACCCGGCTCTACAGAATCAGTTTGTTATGCGTTATGCGTGATACACGCTTAGGCTATCATGTATCTTCCGATACATGACTGAGGGGGCAGATTTTTTCCCGCAGTAGGTTGCCATTTCTTTCTGCGGTAGACCAATTGCCATCCAAGGCTATAGAACTCGGTCTGTCCTGCTATTTTCCCATAGCTAGGGGAAGAAGTATAGGGTTCATACCGTTCCCAATGGTATTAGCACGTAAGTGAATGTAATGGATTTCGACTGGAATTCGAACTCGGCCTCCGATTCCTCAATCCAAGTCTTTTTTATCTATTACTCTATGAATTAGGTGCCTCTTCAGGCCAAGATATTTAGATTCATACCTTTTCTTTAAGCTTTATTAGCACGTAAGTGAATTTATTGGATTCGACTGAATTCGAACTCGAATTCCGATTCCTCAATCCAAGATATAAAGCAGGAAACATAACACAAAAACAACAACAACAACAATAATAATAATAATAATAATAAAACTAATCATCTCTGTTTATGAAATTTAGTTTGATTGAAAAAAATGGCCGGTGTCAGAAATTTGCTTTATTAAGTTTGAAGGTTAAAATTTTAATTCATTTATACAATTTAATTACTTGTGATAATTCAGTTGAATTCTTTTCCCAAACTAGATTATCCATTTTTAAAAGTTTTTTAACGAGTCCCGCTTGCAAAGTTATGGGCTGCTTCTATCAAAACCTGATAGCATAATTCTTTTTTTGTACCTGATAAATATGATAATATAATTTCATTAAATTTGCATGTCCTGATGCATCAAATGCAATATTTCGACAGCTATAAGTATACTAGTATTTCCCGGACTTGTATTATCTGAACCTCAAACGGACAGACATACTTAAATTCTGGATATAACATTTTTCCGTTATTTTGACTAAACCAGTTTTATCTAATATTTAATCTCCGATATAGCGTTAAATTCTTAAAGGAAATTTTTAATCAATGTTCAAATTTTCAATTTCAAACACCGAAACGCTGATTATATTTAACAAATGTTTTTGGCGCTTTCAGATAATAACTAGCCCTACAAATGAATCTATTTTAATCCAGTTTCGTGAGTTAGCGGTAGAAAAACACGAAGTCAGCCGGTAACAGTTAAAAAATGATGCATTTTTTTTTCGTAAGAAGAATTAACTGGACAAAACCTTGAACAAAGCGCATGAATTGTACATTTTGGCGATATAATTCAGAAAATGACTTTCTTTTTTTTTTCTGATAATTTTTTAATTTTGACAGAATTTTATCATTATACGAAATTTTGAATGCCCCTAACATATTTTTCAACTCCTGTCCAAAAGTGCCCGGATTAACGAGTATGTATAGTGCTAAGCATATAAGACTTCAGCAAACTTTTTTTTACTAAATAGCAACAGACATAACGAAGAACACTTTAACAACAACAAAATAATTTTAATTTACTTAATAATTCCGGCCCATAATTAGTGAGAATGAGAGATAGGAATCAGAATTGAGAAAGAAGAAAATGAAAGAGAAGCAAAACGAGGGAGAAGATTAATAAAAAAGAAGAAAGTGATTTTTCTTTTTTCTTTAAGTCTTGCTTCATGCCAAAGAAGACATTATAGCTTTAGATTTAACGTATTTGAAAATAGGTCGTACTTTTGTTATGCTCCTTTAAATAAATAAATAAATAAATAAATAAATAAACATTTTGAATCGTAAGACACCCAGTCGCTATGGTGCCATACGAATAAATGAAATACATTTTGGCACTTAGTAGAATTAACAAAAAAAAAAAAAAGAAAATATAGAAATACTGTAATTGGTAAAATAATCTCAAAGAGAGAGAGAGAGAAAGAGAGAGAGAGAGAGAAGAGAAAGAAAATCGAGATAAAATAAGGAAGATCTTAGCCTCTATGCTTACAAAGAAAGAGATTTTTCCAATTGATTCTGGAGGTACACATTTCCTCCATCTTAACAGATGAACGTAAGAGAAAAAATGGAAAAAAATAAATTTTTTTGTTATATTTGTATGGTACAAAGGGGCAAAGTACGAATGCATCAACTCACTCAAATGCACTATGGCGACGTTGTGCCTATTAATTTGTATTGACGTGATTTTCTGTAATATCGAATATTTTCTGAGGATGCTTATAGAAACGCGTATGTTTCAGACAGACAGGTTGGAAGAAAACAAGAACAGTAATGCAATCACGTACAAATCCAAATGCACACTCGCATATCAAGCTTCTTCATATATATATATATATATATATATATATATATATATATATATATATATATATATATATATATATATATATATGTGTGTGTATATATATACATATATATATATATATATATATATATATATATATATATAGAAAATATATATATATATTATATGTGTGCGTATATATGTATATGAGTATATATATAAATGTGTGTATGTGTGAGTGTGCATTAGTATTTTGTAGAGTGTATGCACATGTATATATACGTAAAAATTTCAAAAAGGTTATGATCTTTAAAATTACAATATGAATAAAGAAAAAGGAAAACTTATTTTTATTGACGCCAAACAAATTTTGAGCGACTTTATCATTAACAAAATTAAAAATCCTTGCATTTGCCTTGATAATATTCACCAAAGGACGAAATTTTCGGCTTAGGTAATTTTTTTTGTCTTTGTTCGCACACTTATATATTCGACTCTCCCGTCGAACAAAACGTATGACAACAGATCAGTTCCAAGGAAGTTTGAAACACCTTCACAGACCTTTGCACATGAGATTTTGAATATAATGCTGATAGGAATGTGCTTTTCATCCACACTTTTCGGAGGGCAAAATAAAGACCTGTGGTCTCTCCGTTCCAAACCTGTCCCTAAACGACCCTCCACTGGTTTTGAACTCAGAGTTGTCCTCCTCCACAGACCAGTTGCCATCCAAGGCTGTTGCTTGTTACCCATAGCTGGACAAAAGAAGACAGTTCATTCACACCTTTCCCAAGTTTGGTATTACCATATAAAGTGAATGTAATTGGATTCGACTGGAATTGGGGACAAAATGTCTCCGATTCCACAATCCATTACGTTCACTTAAATTCATATATATATATATATATATATATATATATATATATATATATATATATATATACTAGTAGTAGAGTCCGGCGTTGCCCGGGGATGTAACAGTAAGAGATAGATCAAGTATCGACCATCATAAAGACTGAAAATAAAATTGACAAAGATTATTGTTTAAGGTTGACGGATACGCATGTCTTAATTAGTTTTTTTTTTTTTTTTTTTTACGAATTGGTCAAACCCAAACTCAAACAAAAAAACATTGTTTTCAATTGTTTGTCTATCGATTGAAAAGAATTTTATTATAAACAATTGTCTTGTAAATGGAATTTTAAAGCATTCTGAATAAAAAAAAAAAAAAAAATTGTGCAAGACAATAAGAAACACTACCTGCCAAAAAAAAAAAAAGTTTTGTTGAAATCGGTTGAAAATGTAGGAAATCCGATCCCATATATAAACGAACACACACACACACACACACACACACACACACACACACACACACACACACACACAACACAACCTGGGTTTTATAATAAGTATAACTCGATATGAGTTGTCTTCTTTCATTCTCAGACAGCGATGCCTTAATCATGTTTTCAAATTGATTTCGTGCAAAAACAATTGTGTTTTTTCCAATTTTTGGTGCTGTCAGAACCACCGCAAGGTAATTTTACGTAGTCCTGTGAAGTTTTGTTGAAATTGGTTGAAAAATGTTCCTACGTTTTTCAACCGATTTCAACATCCAATACTTGTACAATTACACACACACACACAACCTGAAATTTTATAAGAAGTATGATATATGGGACATGTGCGTGATGCGTGTCTATATGTGCAAATATCAGAATAAATTTCTCAGTAATTATTTACATATGTTTATAAATAGTTAACATTTGTTCAATCCTATACAGTGCTCAAATAAGGTGTTCTTGTGCCAAACATTGTAACATTTAATCCCTATTTGCTTTATATACATGTAACTGATTCTCAAATCTTTACATTGGCGTAACATTTGAAAACGTCACTGGAAAGTATATTTAATTCTAAACACTCATTTTGGTTGGTACTTACTTTTTTGATGGGGAATCAGTTCTGAATTTTAGGTGGACGAAATTAATTATCCAAAATTAGTGGAAACAATTGGAGCATAAAATATTTCACGGTATTTGCATACGGATTATTGTCCTCATCTTTGTTGTTATCTCAACGTTTTGGCCGTTGTTTGAACCTTAATCAAGACATTTGACTGACGAGGAATTCCAAACTGCGGTGGTAGACTATTCCAATTGCATCCAGAGTATTGATTTTTCAATAAAAACGAGGACGTTTAGCATAACACAGGTGTTGACTTCGATGACAAAATAGCACATTTATATATATCTATATATATATATATATAATCATAAATACAGATCACATCTTATATATATATATATATATATATCCACAGACAGACTGTTTCACTGTATCATAGCTCATCAGTGTGGCTAGACGTCCAGTTGCCTCTAGCTAGGATCGAAACCCGACTGAATTGGCATCAGTCGGGATTCTACCACTAAGCCGTTGGCGCACGGCAGGATGAAGGTGAATTTAAGTGTATTTATTTTTAGATAAACACACAGTGACTGAGAGAACTCGATTCGATTTACCGAAGAGTCTTGCATTATTAGCCGTAATAGTCACTTTTTACAAAACCACACTTTATATCTTGGCCTGGCTTCGTGAACGAAGATTTATGAAGTGGGCTGCCCACATCGGCTGCAGGCACGCTGATAGCCGACTAGGCCGATGCGGGACAGGCAAGTCCGGTCGCAGCGACTGCAATGTCTGGTCTGGTCTGGTCTGGTCTGGTCTGGTATAGCTGCTGTGGTTTCCGGTCTTTTCTTAATGCGGCGTTTCTCCTTCATTTTGGCCCTGCGAAAAAAAAAACGTGAATGGTTCGGCGTCAGGCTTAATGGTCAGCAGCAAGTGTCGACCACTGGCCATGTTCAATGTGGCAGGTACCGAGGGACTTCTTGAGGGAGTCATTTATAACGCTTCTTTTTGCGCCCCTCTGTCACGGTGGCCAGAGGAGAGTACGCCTTACAGGGCTATCTTGGGAACGAATTCCCCCATTCTGGAGACGTGCCCTGCCCATCGTAGCTGTGACTTCAGCAACATGGCTTTTTAATGCTGGTTATTTCCGACTGTTCGCGGACCTTAGCGTTGGCGACGTAGTCACTCCAGTGAATGTTGAGGATGGTACGAGGAAGCTGTTGGAAGCGCTCAAGGAGTCGTAGATGTTGGCGATAGGTTAACCACGACTCAGAGTCGTACAGCAGGGTGGTGAGTACGACGGCTCTGCAGTCTCTGTTCTTAATGCCCTTCTTCAGATACTTGCTGTCCCAGACTATTTTGTAGAGTCTGGCATAAGCGCTGCTATCTTGGCCAGTCTGTTGTCTACTTCGCTGTCGATCTTGGCATCCAATGTGATGGTACACCCCAGGTAAGTGTACTGGAGAACTGCTTTCAGCTCAGTCTCACCGACGATGACGTGGGGGAAGGCGATACTCTTCTCAGAGTGTCGCCTGGTGGATGACCTCCATCTTCTTCAAGCTGACCTCGAGTCCGAAGAGCCGAGGAGCATCTGCAAAGGAGGACGTTAGGTGATGCAGGGCTCTTTCGGTGTGGGGGACCAGGACAGCGTCGTCGGCGAAGAGAAGGTCATGGAACATTGTTTGTGTGTCTTTGAGCGGGTCTGCAGTCTCCTGAGGTTAAATAGACTGCTGTCAATCCGGTAGCGGATGTACACAGCACCGTCATCGTCGAAGTCTTCTGTGGCCTGTTTCAGCATCACGCTGAAAAAGATGCTAAACAGAATCGGTGCCAGGACACAACCCTGTCTCTCGCCGTTGACAATAGGGAAGGGTCTGTATAGGTTGCTGTTCAATATGTCTTGGCCGCCCTGGTCTTTGTGAAGTTGGATGACTTCTAGGGAACTTTGGGCGGGCGTACATCCAAGGCGCTTCATGATCATCCACAGTCTCTTTCTGCTCACTGAATCAAACGCTTTGGTCAGATCCATAAACGTTACGTACAGTCCTTTGTTCTGCTCCCGGAATTTCTCTTGAAGCTGCCTGAGGACCATGTCTGTGGTGTCTGTTGTGCCTCCTATTGGCTCTGAAAGCCCACAGTGAATTTCTGGTAAGTGGTCTTCAGGAATAGTGGGCACCAATCTGTTCAGGAGCACACGAGCAAGGATTTTTGCTGCGATGGAGAGCAGAGTGATCCCCCGGTAGTTGAAGCAATCTGACTTTTCCCCTTGTTTTGACGAGATTTTCTGTAATATCGAATATTCATTGAGGAGGTTACTAGGAAGTTTGTATGTTCCCAGACAGACAGATTAGAAGAAAACAAGAACATTAATGTAATCCTTCATCTTTCCAAATGCACTTGTGCAATCCTGTCATATATATATATATATATATATATGCATGCTCTGTATATATATATATCTACGTGTGTGCGTATATATGTATATGAGTATATATATATATATATATGCTGAGTGTATATATATATCTATGTGTGTGCGTATATATGTATATGAGTATATATATATATATATGTGTGTGTGTGTGAATGATGACTGCATCGTGGAGGTCACTAGGAAGTTTGCCCTGCTCGGAGCAACTGAAAAGAAGTTCCTGGAGCTTGCTGTGTAATGATGGTCCTCCATCTTTCCAGATCCCTGATGGAATCCCGTCGACCCCCTTACCACTCCTCACTTGTTCTATAGCTTTGGTAACTTCTTCCACAGAGGGTAGTTCATTTACTTCTGCCCTAACTGGCTGCTGAGAGTTGCGGAGTACTGCCGGGTCCTGGAGAGAATGCAGCCCTTCTTACAGAACATGACGGCTGAGTCAGATGGGCCTAGTGGGCTGATATATTCTTTGCCTGCAGTTACCGAATCTCTTGATTGTTTGCATCGAACCAGTCTTTGTTCTTCCTGATGGTAAACCCCAGAAATTCTTTAGATGTCTGCCGGATGGCAGTCTTCAGCTGATCCCAGAGTGTTTTTAGGAGAGGGGTTTACTGGGCAGTCGCCGTTTTCAAGTTTGGACTGTAGGCCGGCCTGAAAGTCAGCTGACTGAAGCTTGATCAGGTTGAACTTTTTCTTGGGGAGCCCTTCCTTCCTTGATTTGGGTTTGAAGTGCAGTCGATGTTTGCAGCGCACTAGATGATGGTCGGTGTGATATTCTACTCTGGACATCACTTCTGCATGAAGGACGTCTTTGAGGCTTCGCTGGTATACAATAACATAGTCTATGAGGTGCAAATGATATATCCAGGTTGTTTTGGAGGGATCTTCAACGCAGGCTTATCTTCTCTTAGGGCAGAGTGCGCACAGGGGCTTCTCTGTCAAAGGACAGAGGGACAACTGAGAAAATTATACTGAGAGCTGCCCAGCCCTGGGGAACAGCTGCCCGAGGCCGCGCTCTCCCATTGCACAAGAGAGAGGGATCGATGCTCGCACCGAAGCCAGCGCAACCAATAGTTGTGGGGGCTGAGGCCAATTTTTGTCCCTTGTTAGGGTGTACGCGCTCGGATACCCACTTTAAAAAGACCTTGTGTCACATCTTATTCTCGTGGGGGAATGAGTAAACACCGTATCCAGGTTGTTTTAAGACTGTCTTTCTGCTGGAAGATGGTGTTACTGTTGTTGATGACAAATTGCTGCTCAGTGCAAAGCTCCAGCAGCAAGCGCCTGTTGTCATTGCAGTTACCAACGTCGGGTCTGCCAAGTACTCTTTTCGAGGCATCTGCACCTTGGCCCACTCTGGAATTGAAATTGTAACGGATCATCACCTTGTCGTCTGCAGGGGTGCTTTGGAAACGGCTGCGGATCTTCAAGTAGTCTTTTTCTGCAGGTTCAGCTTGTCGAGTTGTAGAGTACACACAAAAAAACGTTGCATACTGTTTTTTCTTCAGAGGGAGGCGCATGGATAGCATGCAGTCGGAATGACAGTTTGGCAGATTTTCCAGCCTGGAGGCAATGGTGGTGCTGACCATGAAGACGACGCCTGAAAGACGCCCTTCTCTGGCAGCATTCCCTGAACAGAAGAGGGTGTATCCAGCGCCATGCTCCTAGAGGCTGCCTTCGCCTGGGAAGCGGACCTCGCCAAGGGCAGTAAGGTCGACATTTAACCTGGAGAGTTCACATGCGATCATCGCTGAGCAACGTTCAGGTCGGTTGCTGTTATACAGCAAACTGAGTGATGTCAATATATATATGTATATATAAGTGGACATTGAAGTCAACACCCAGAGACGACGGTCTGTTTCAAACTTAAACGCAACCTTCATGCCCTGACGATTGCTTTTAATCGCCAGGATATGGCGGTTGCGATTAGCATGACAGAGACAAAAGATAGTGGATTTTCAGCAACATTCATATACACACTGTAAAGTACAAAAACCCAACAGAAAACATAGAAAACGTAAAAATAAACATGAAAATAATTTCATTGAACTCATAGTCATACATTTATGATCTATCTCTTATGGAAATAAAAACGGCAAGACGAGCTTTACCATTCATGATTAAAAAAAGAAAAGAAAAAAATTAACCAGCCAACTGGTTTCGCCCTTATTCAACAGAACTGAAATCGAGCGAACACTAAATAATACAATATAAAATATAAAATATGAAACTTAAGCAAGTAATGAAATAAAGGTAGAATAATCAATGGAAATTATGTCAAGCTCTAACAGACATCCCCTCTGTTTACAGAGGGAATGTCTGTTTGAACCTGACATAGATCGTTTCCGGTGCCTTCAAATCTAATAAAGAATGAGCATGAGTAAGGATGGAGAAAGAGTCAATGCTGAAATTGGTGACACAGCTTGGATTATTTATAAGGAGGCTCAGCGATGGCGGAGTAGTATGCGTTGTTGATCACCAGATTGGAACGTACCATTCCTAATTTTTTTTTTTGATTTTTGATTTATTCGTGCATCTAACCTAAATGTGGTTCTACCTATGTAGTCGACTCCGTAACTACATCCAAAATGGCATATCACATTGTTAATATGGTGGAAAGTTAGAACATCCTTTCACGCAAGACACCTAAGGAGACCTGGTGGAGAAAACAACACGCACATAGGCAGAAAAATAGAAATTTTTAACTGCTGAGATAATATGTTTAGCAAATTTATTAATTATTGAACCCAACCAGGGAAAACGTAAATAAAAGGGGCATTTAGAAGTCGTACTCGGTTTAGGTTTAGAAAAAGATTTTTTTTTATTTATGACCGACTTAATAACAACTAAAGGGCACACATTATTAGCTAAGGATTTATTAATTGGTTTTAGCGCTTCATTTAATTTAG
>CAHIKZ030003227.1:107500-120127 GCA_903632075.3 Acanthosepion pharaonis
AGATCACATGAAAAATTGTATAAAAAACTAAGAAATCCAGCTTGTCTGTCATCTTTTATAGTAAATGTGACCTGAAAGTTTCTTTTTTCTTGCCTAAATCATACACACTAAAACACACACATATATTTATATATATATATATATATATATATATATATATATATATTTAGTATGTATTAATTTGTTTGTGACCCTGGGTTTACGCTCTCTATCACTGATAATTGAGCTCTTTCCTATAAGTACCGTGCATATATAATATATAAATAATATATATATATATAAATATTGCATTGTGGCTATATATATATATATATATATATATATATATATATATATATAAATTAAATTTTTAGATTTTGTGGACATTTAGATTTATATCAAGATTTTAATCCTAAAATACCCTTTCTTAAAGAAATAACAGCGTCTATTTTACAAAAACCTTCTCTCATCAGGATTATTTTATTAGATATCTTCTGATTTTTTATGTCGGCTTTCTTCTTTGCTTACCCATCCATATCTAAAAGATAATTTTACGTTAAGTTAAGCGTTTGTCTGGCTCACTAAGTGGGGTTAGGGATAAAAATTGAAATGGTACATCTAACTCCTTAATTCTTCTCTCCCCTCACTTCCTCACTTCGTTAATCTACATATGCTTAATACGGCCCGTCAAAAATGTGTAAATTTCTTTTCATTTTCATTTCAACCTTTGGAAGTAAAGTCTGATGATCCAGAGCCCTTTAAAAGGGCTGTGGTGAAATAATTTATTACATGGAAACTTAAAGTGGTCTGTTTTTATTCTCTATACAGTGGTTCTCTATAGGGGTCTACATGGATGGGGTATATATATATATTTTCAGAGGTCACATTTAAAAACACAATTGTTGTGTTAATTAAAAATATAATAATAATTATTATTATAATTATAGTAGAATATTTTATTTGTATTAAATTTGTTTTTCATTTAAAAAATAAAGCTTAATCGTATACTATTTCTTTGATAATTAAAACCTTAAAATTTATATTAGTGAAGAATAGAAAATTGTTCTTATGTCCAATAGCTATGAAGGGTCCACCAAGATAAAAAGAAGGGGAAAGGGGTCATGGGTAAAAAAGGTTGAGAACCACTGCTCTATACTAAACATGAAATCTATTTACGAAAAAAAGAACTAAACAAAATGAAGACAAAACGATCAGCTTTAAAAAGGACTCGTAACTGGAAAAACCGAATGAAAAAGAATGTTAACAACAAATACTTTCACACCCAACCCAGTTCTGCGGAATCAGAATCAACGTTGAGTTTAAGCAAGCGAATGAGCCAATTGGACAATTTAAAGTGCCATCAGATTTAAATTTTCCCACTTGTGACGAATGCAGCTATCGATTTTTTTTGCATGCTAGCATGCTAAAACATTCGTGTCAGTTATCTGTTGGCTCTCACACTGGGCAATAGAATCTTCCTGCCTATTCGTGGCAGCCAGCTATAGGTTCTCACTCTGGCCAGTGAAAATGGCCGCAAACTACATGAAAAACTGAATAAAAGCATAAAAAAATACGCTTATTTCCACTATCGATGGGGTTAGAATATGCAAAAGTCGATCTTGGCCTTTCCGCTAACTTGGAGCATGTGCATGCAAATCCGTCGAAAATTGCAGCCGTGCATTCGTTACACACACACACACACACCCTTCCTTTTATATATATATATATACATCGTAAAACCCTACTGACAATATAGGAATGTCCTGGTAAAGGTGGTCCTAAATAATAACAAACGTGGCACAGTTTGTGAGAGAAATTCAAAAGCCCGTTGTGGTACGGAAGAACAGTTATCAGAAACTGGGGTACGTAAAATGTGTTGAAAATTAATACTAAAAAACGAGTGCACAATGATGTGATATGCACTCTCTTAGATGGTAAGAAACTTAAACAAAGAAAGGACTTAAAGGAACAGACATGACTTCTCCCGACTGATATTTAGATTTCCATGCCTAAGACGTTGCATTTTCTGAATCTGAACTATGAAGAGACAGCTGAAAGCGACTGTTGAACGAAC
This sequence comes from Acanthosepion pharaonis, assembly GCA_903632075.3. Classification (NCBI taxonomy): domain Eukaryota; kingdom Metazoa; phylum Mollusca; class Cephalopoda; order Sepiida; family Sepiidae; genus Acanthosepion; species Acanthosepion pharaonis. The sequence continues at coordinate 109,554 of CAHIKZ030003227.1, forward strand.
CTTTTTTAAAGAGAACAAAGGTTTAAGTAAAATAATGCTCACGGTAAATCGTAGGCAAATGAAGCATAAGAAAACAATTAGTTTGATACATATACAAAATATTGTAGCTAGACAAAAACATCTACAGTACAGGTCATAACTTTTAGCCCTAAACTGAATGGTGAGATTCAAATCTTATGAGCGTAGAATTCTTTTGACAATGTTCGATAAAGCGGAAACCAGAAGAACAGTTGCGGCAGTCGAGAAGTGAAGAGCTTTGATGCCTTCCTATCCTATCTTCCATTGCGTGTTCAGGTTTCAGCAGAGTGGCAAGACATCATGTAAAGAAGATGAGCAGCTGGTCGACTTATTGTCATCCGGGCCCACGAATCCCAATTCCATCTCGCTTCCTCCCAAAAGCGATGCCAACTATAGAAATAAAACGGGTAAAAAGAAACCCGATGAAAAGTGTTTAACGCAGGATCCTTACATAAAGAACTGCAAATCGACCACTAGAATTCAGAGACAACACTCAATACACAGCTTAAGAAAATAGACAGTGCAACATTATAAACGAGCAAGTTTTATTAAGCCCCTAAATAGAGGAGGCTGTGAAGAACCGTGATCGCCTACCTCCCTGAAAGTACACGATCATGATGAACATTTACTGATAGATTTATGCGCAAATTGCTTTCGGTAAAACGTGATCTTCGACAACGACATGAAGTCCAAATGTCGCCATTTTACCTCGAGGTTTTCGTGATCTCTTGAAATGTTAGCGGAACATCAAACTTCATTTCCGGTTTTCTAAGTAAAATATTTTACATCACCAATGCGTAAAGGTCAACACTCATTTACTCGGCTCTGTCCAGCAGAGTCTGAGAAATAACTGTTTATATTTATTTAGTATTTTTTTTTAACTCTTGACATTTCAAAGGTGCGTGTCTATCTTTGCTTGTTATGACGAAAGTTTACAAAATATTGGGTCATACTTTCACATTAAACTCGATGTACGGAGACAGAGATTTTACGAAATGTTGATTTTCTTTTCACATCAGTTACATTTTATGATTTTTAAAATCCGGAAGTTTAGCGTAATTAGAACTGATGAAAATATTCAAACAAGACGACGATTCCACCAGGTACCTTTTTTTTTTTAATATCGTGTCATAAAAAATCAATATCGAAGATGAATTTTGGTTGGGGGAATGATAATTGGTGTGTCTTTCAAATCTGATCAACCCATAATACCGCTTGAACACACACCTCAACCATTTGGTCCACAACTTCTACAGGTAAATGAAAACATTTAAAATTATTTAAATCATGCCCAACAATTAACCTGTCTGGTATTCTGGTGAGTTTTACAGCCGTAATAACTATTGAATTGAAGAACTGTACAAGTTTCAGTATTGAGTGTTGAGTATTTAAGGAAACTTTGTATAATTTTAATATTATTATCGTATTATTTCTAAAATGCTGTTTCTCCTCAGGACGTATTTGAATGAAATTCAGTGTAGTCCATCTAGCTCGGCTGCCAGGTCAGCGAGTCCAGTCTGCAGGACTATGAAATCCACGGTTCTAGGTTAACTGCCCGACTGGCAAGAGCCCGATGGATAACTGCCCAATAAGGACAATTGCCAGACGGAAAAATCTATGTAGAATAATTAGTCAATTTTGTTGATATTCAGAAAAGGAAGGTTATAGATTATAGATAGCCTTTCCATTCCACTTCTCATAGAGAAGAAAACCCTGTGCCGAGGTGAATCTTACTATTCATGGGATAAAAGATATTTTTTGAGAACGAAATTTCATGTCGTGAGTTTTCAGGAGTTGATTTGTCTAATATGTAATCAATTTTATTATTATTTCCGTTATTTTATTCTTAATCAATATTTAAGATTGTTATTGCTATTTGCTTTATTTATATTATTGTTAATATTATTATTATCTTTGGAACATTATTATTATTATTTTAACAAAAAAACAAAAGAAAAAACAGCGATATATATCAAAGGTTTAAAACTATTGAAATTTACTTTTTAGTACGATAAATAATTGCCAGTGAAAATCAGAAAATTTTTCTTTCACACTCTGTCTCACTTCAAAATATTGATTTTATTTTTCAAATCAAACACGAAAGAAATCTGCTATTGCACTGAAATTATAGAATGATACTTTCCCTTTCGAATGACAGCAAAAATAACGAAATATTCTATACATATATATATATATATATATATATATATATATATATATATTCTTTTTTTCCCATCTTGCAGTTGTCCTTATCGGCATCCGGGTCTTGTAAGTCGGATAGTGATCCGTCATATTTTTGGACGTCGGGCTTTTTATTAAACAGGTAATGTTCGGAAAACCTAAATCCACACTTGACGTCAGAGGAAAATGAATTTATATCACGCTTCTCTAAATCCTCTAGTGCTAAGTAAACGCGGTAACCTCTTCAGTAATTTCAACTCGGCTGGCAGATATCATTTTTCATGCCATTAACCGTTACGCGACAGTGGAGATTTAAGAAGATTTACTTTTATTTCTCAAGCGGTAATCATTACAATTTTGGACAGGCAGTTTTCCTAAACAGATAAACACATGACTCAAGCATTCTTCCTGCCCTTTTGTATTTTTAAATCTTTCTCCCCAAACTAATTTGTCATTAACAAACACACCACAGAACATTGAACACACAGACACAAGACACACACATATGAATATATATATATATATATATATATATATATATATATATATATATATATATATATATATATAATTTGTAAACAAAATTATCCAACAGAAACATAATTTCCATAACACGAAAATGTTTAAAAACAACACAAGACTAATTTGAACACATTCAAGAAAGGTTTTTCAGATAATTATTTTAGCCATTTGATAACATTTTTTGTAAGAATCACAATAAAAAAACTCTTTGAGCCATTCAAAAATTAAAGAAAGATAGATAGATAGATGATGAGAGAGATAAGATAGAGAGAGACGGAATTAAAAATCGTTCTCAATGAACTCTCTTTTTTAAAAAAAATCAATCAGGCCACTCCTTTGGTTCCAATAATTATAGTCCAGGTTTCTACCATCAAAAAGTCCATTCAAGAATCATCAAAAAGCGGTTTTAAAGAGGGAACAGTAGAGTTAAAAACAGGGATCTGGAGGCCAAAACCGGAAGTGGAATGTTAATTTCAACTTACAGATAAAGTGATCAATCAGAAAAGATCCAACTTAATCCATAAGACGCTAGTGACTAGAAAGTTTCAGCAATATGAGTCAAAATGCAGTGAAAAAAGACTTGAAAGGAAATCGTAGTAAATTGAAAATTGAATATCACCTTTTATAAGGCTAAATGACGAAGATCATCTTGAATAAGTTGAAAAACGATCCCAAAATAATATATATATATATATATATATATATATATATATATATATATTATTTTAATTTATATCAATCCTTCATGAACTTCTGATCCTTAGCTATGATTAATTAATGATGAACATGTCATTTTCGTTTCTGATCAATCTTTCACGATTCTTCTGTTAAGCTTGGAGAGTAATTATAGATTCTTATTACGCAAAGTAGTGTCTAATAGTGTTATAAAAGCCTCCGAGAATTCCAGCAAGTTATCATTAATTATTTCTTCAATCAAATCCTAATCTGAGTAATGGACAATTTTGTTGATACGTTCTGTATATAAATATATATATATATATATATATATATATATATATATATATAAGTGAACATAGAAGTCAACACTTAGTAGGCGACAATCTGTTTCTCGCTAGATTCAATCGTCATTTATATATATATATATATATATATATATATATATATATATATATATATATATATATATATAGATCAAAGAGATTTTAATTGCATGGAAAAAATTTGATTGAAGTTGTACAAAAAGCACACAAAACGCAATGATGAAGATTCACCGTGGAAAATTTGTAAGCATTTTAGTATTGAACAAGACAAATACTATGAAGCACAGCCATCAGCCCTAACAGAAAACGATGAAGTCTTGCCAGTTGCACCGATAAAGGAATGCCAAACGAGACAGATAAAGGCATGCCAATTGAAACTGATAATGAAATTATGGCCAACAGACCTGACAAAGGAAAGGGAAAGAATAGGACTGCTCATCGATATGATTGTTCCCGTCGAACGAAAAAAGAAAACCTCGTCAGATATGTATATCTTGACACAGTAATTCAGGGAATGTGGTGTATAAAGAACACAATAATACAAGATGGTAATAGGTACATTTGGTGTGGTCAGGGAAGGGATGAAAAGAAAAAAAAGAAAAAAAAAAGAGACTAGGGGCAAGAAAGCTAAGACGGAAAGAAATAAGAAGCGAAAAGGAAGAAAGAAAGAAATTGACTGAGAAAGAGAGAAAGAAAAGGAAGAAGGAAAGCAACCAAAAATTAGAAAAGAAACAAGAAAGAAAAGCAAGAAACAAACAAATAGAACGAGATAAAGAGAAAGGAAAAGGACAAAAAGAAAAAGAAAAATAGAACAAAAAAAAGACGAATTTTTTTCTTTAGCAAAATGAAAATGAAAAATAAGATAAAAAGCAATATATGGAACGAGAAAGAAAGAAAAAAAAAAGTCACGTTGGAAACAAAAGTGAAAATAGAAAAACTCGCTGGTACTTATCCTGAATTAGAAAGAACTGAACAATGCAAAAAAATGTTGGATACAAATAACAATGTAGTTTTTCCCTGATCCTGGCATCTTTTTTAGCTAATCGAAAAGACTGTTCATTTCGCATCCCTCTGTTTTCTACAAAATAATTTCAAGATGAATTTTATTTTGATAAGATATCCAAAAACAATATAGCAACGTGCCATCTAGGTCGGCATCTCTAAAGGCAAGGTTTCACTGTCGAAGTGGTCAAATGGAGCGATTGCTGTATGAACTGCAATCGCTTCATGTCTAGAAAAACACTGAGGAACTCCCTCTAGAGAATGCTTATAATCTATAAAAATTCAAATGGAATATTAAAATACACTTCAGAAAATTAGAAATATTTTTTTGTTCTTTCTTCATCCTTTCCTCCTTAGTCCTTTGAACTCTTCCCTTCCACTTTCTTATGTGAACCCCTGATAATTACGTAATTTTTGTCCACCTTTTGGGATTTCAAAAAAAAAAAAAAAAAAAAAAATGAAGGAAGAGTTCCCTTAAAAATCAAGTTATATAAAAGATACAACAATTCAGAGGTTTGACATTAGGGAGGATTCATCATGTGGAAGACGTTCTGATCACAGAAAAGGTAGCTCCCAGTCCAAGAGTAGTCCCGCCACCAAAGTAAACAAAGGGAATATTTATGTAAATCTTATAAAAATTTTTTGAAGGTCATTTTTCCTAAAAACACGTTATTTATGGAATTGTATGCAAACGGACATTACAGTACCATCGTTCGAGAAACTCGGACCACGCCATGAAAATTAAAACCCCTTTGTCCAAATACAAGGACCTGGAGATCCCGAGATTCAACATAATAACTGTAATTCACAGACCAGACAACCACATAATCGAAGTCTCTGGGCCTTCAAAAAAAAATGAAACGGGTTTTTTGCTAAGAATGTGTCCCAGTCAGAATCAACATACAAAGTTGCCCTTAGATCGCCATTTTGAAACATCGCCTATACTAAGAAAGTGCTATCAATTAAATATCCAATTCTCCTATAGGGCCTAAGGCCGATCAGTTTGAATCAATGTTCTATAAATGGTTACGTGAGTGCAGGGGTTTAAGACTGAAACTGAAGGTTTTTATTCTTGATGCACCGGGCCAATGCTTTTAACTAGAAATTATAATCGTTTATACTGAAACAAATTGCGTTGCTAAAAATGCCGTGTGATAAATATCCACAAACAATTCATAAAATCTTGGATGAAATAAAATGTGTATACATCAGAAAAAAAAGAAATAATAATAATAATAATAATAATAATAATAATAATAAAAGGAAGAAACTGGTAATAACACCACCCAGGCGGTTACGGAGATAGGACCTGTTACAATTCTATGGGACTACACAATACACACTGACAGAACAATCAAAGCCAACCGCCCAACATTGTTATTAAAAACCCAAAAAAAAAAAAGTGCCTCCTTATTGATATGGCAGTCCCTGCAGACTGCAATGTATTTTGAAGATATTCAAAAAGCTGTCAAAATACAAGGACCTTGAAATAGAAATGTCAAAAATGTGGCATATGGGAACATCAACAATCCCTGTTGTAGTTGGAGCCCTAGGACTGGTTGGAAAAGATTCAGTAGACTAATTGAAGGATTCCTGGAAGTCCATGCCTCAAAGAGATACAAAAAAATTGTTCTGACAAGCACAGCCCACACTTTACGAAGGGCTTTATCTATGTAATTTATTTTTTTTTTTTGTCAGTGGAAAGTGTCATGATGCCATTTGTCTTAGGTCTCTAGGCGGGACCCGGAAAAAATGTGTAAACGCCAGAAATCAAAAGAAAATAAAAAAATAATAATAAATTTAATAATATAATAATCTAGTTATAAATAACCACCCTGAATTTAATAAACACCTTGGCTATCCTGTGTGTTGCAATAGAACTTTAACATTCTTAATACACTATCAGACATTAAGCGAATGAACGCCATAACCAGAAAAATTCTCACTTAGAGACATGCAATTCCAAAACTGATGTTGATCTTTTGTATGTATGCAAATCCCAAGGTGGCAAAAGATTAGTTCAAAAGAACTGTCCTACAAAACTACAACAATTGGCTTACAAAGATACCTGGAAACTACAGAAGACTGGATCGTGATTATTGTTGTAAAGATTCAAAAAAAAATTCAAAATTTTTTTTCAAATTGAAAAAGAACAATATCATGATGCCATTTTCAAAGAAGGGTCTCTGGGCGGGAATTGGAAAGAAAATTTATTTTCTCTGAAATCAAAGGAAATAAAATAAAATTCATAATACGGACAAATGAAAAAAAAATGTCCGTTGAAAATTTCGCAAAAAGCATAATACAACGACTGCAAGCTACAAAAACAACAACAAAAAAAAACAAAATGCAATCAGCCACAGTGGTACGGCACATGATGGCAATATATATATATAGTTAGGGGTCAATATTCTGCCTGGAAACAAGCTGATCTAGGCAAACTTAAAGAAAGCCATCGGTACTACGTAAGTACAAGTTTAAATTACGAAGGCAATCTTTTTAATTTTTTTTTCCCAGGTCGGTCAATATTCTGCCTGTATGAAACAAGCTGATCTAGGCAAACTTGGTTGCCATCGGAAAAAAGAAATGAGCATACAAAGTTAAAAATCTGAAACTGAAGCTTTAATTTTAAACTAAGGAGAGGTCAATATTCTGCCTGTATGAAAAAAAACGATGTAGCAAACTTCTGGGAATGCCAATTCAAACTGACAGGTTAAAATCTAAAAGGCAACAGACTTTTAATTTTCATAAGTATAAGAAATTCAAAATATTCTGCCTGTATGAAACAAGCTGATCTGAGAGAACTTCAAGCCATCAGTGGCTATATTTCGAAATTGTTAAAATACTGAAACTAGAGATCGAGATTTTTGCTGTCCCAGGTCCGGTCAATATTCTGCCTGTAGAAAACAAGCTATCTGGGCAAATCTCATATACCAAGTGGCTACGTGGTATCAATTAAAATCTGAAAATGTAGGGCCTTTTAATCTTGCATTGTACAGGACCGATAAAAACATAACATGAAATTACCAATATATATACTGCAAAATATATGTTAGCCCAAATATATTATTATTAAATTAAATATAGAAGAAGAATTTTTCAAGTTGCAGAACTGAATATAAAACTCAGCATGATAGAGTCGTCAATTATCTGCACTAGGGAAGAAAACTGAAAGAACTTCACCCAATCCCGGTTTTTGAAAAATTTATTCATTTAAATTTATGGGATTTTTTACCCATTAAATAAACTCGAACAATCGTTTACTCTTTCAAACATTTGATCAAAGACCAAAAAAACAGAATGTGCAATCTTATTAGATTATAATGTATCTTTGAAGATCTTTAAAAAACTCAAAATACAATGATATTAAAATGGAAATCTCAAAATATAAGATTTATGGGGACATCAATAATTCCGATTGTAGAGCCCTCGGATTTATTGGAAAAGGTTCTTAATTACGTATAATTATATAGGTTCCTGGTGGCCATGCGAAAAATATATACTCCAATACAATAATTTTTTTACAAATAATATATCTATGTAAATGTGCGTGAACCTAATGATCAGTGGGGAATGTTGTGAAGTCATTTCTGAACTTAGGTTTCTGGTTGGAACCCGGAAGTAAATGTGTATATAACAGAAATGTAGGGAAACAAATAATAATGATGAGCTCTCCTTATCTCGATCTCGACTTCACGAAATGAAGCCCATTACTAGATTGGCAGGTAGGTCTCATGATTTAACTCTTCAAATGTCTAGTTGTAGGTTTATAGTTTTCTTTTGTCGCACTAATCCTTGCAGAACTCTTTTTTCATGTCATCTAGGATCTTCGAAAATTTAAATGCAATGTAAATCATCATCAAATGCGTTCTTATATCGTTTTGTTTTATTGTCTTTACTGTTGCTTCAACTTTTGTGACTTTACCTGGAACTTAGTGGGTTTTTTATGACCTTTGGTGTAAAAATTTTTAAAAAATGGACTTATTTCTTTGATGTCATGATCTGTCAAGGTATTCTTCAGATATTTCGTTTCATAAAACACATCAGTGAGTCCCAAATGGGTCTCTATCATCTGTGAAGAATTTGCCCAGCACCCACTGCCATATAGGAGCTTAGATGTAAAAAAACATTCTTTTATTTGTGTCTATATTTTTTACCTATCGCTGCGGACTTTTATTAGATTCAGAGAAAGAGATTATACAGTTTGTCTTTCTGTGCTAGTTTATTCATCTGTTCCAACAGTAGCTCGCTAAATCCACTAGTTACTTTTTAAGGAATGGTTTCTTTATAAATTTTTTAATCTGAGAGAGACTTACTTTTGCATGAAAATTTTTAGTGTCTGCTTCCTTTATTCTTGATAAATCCAGTAATTTTATAGCTATAAGAAAGAGCTGAAATAAGAAACTCCTTCCAAATAAATATATATATATATATATATATATATATATGTTAATCTATATATATAAATATGTGTGTGTGTGTGAATCTATCTATATATCTATCTTTTTATTAGTATTATTATCTATCTATCTATATATATATAGTAATATAACCAGAGAGAGAGAGTCATAATCAGAGAGAGTAGAGAGAGAGACCATTCTAAAAGGTCTTCGAATATATATATATATATATATATTTATATGGGAAACGTTTTCATTTTCAAATTATATAGTTCTCTCTCTCTCTCTCTCTCTCTCTATATATATATATATATATATATATATATATATATATATATAGATAGATCCCAATAGTGATATAGATATAAAATGCATCACAAACACACACAGACATATATATATATATATATATATATATATATATATAGGAGATGTTTCATTTTTCCATATATATATATATTTATATGGGAAGATGTTTTATTTTTCAAATTATATTTGTTTCTCTCTCTCTCTCTCTCTCTCTATATATATATATATATATATAGATAGATAGATATAGATATATGGACACGCACAAACACACACAGACATATATATATATATATATATATATATATATATATGTGTGTCCTGTAAATAAATTCCTTCTATTGTGTATTTTTGTCTGTAGCTTTTAAAATTCCAATGTTAGATTTAATCCATTCAGTTTTTTTAGCTTTCTTTACAGTGTTAGTTTTCTTAATCCGTGAAAAATAGTTTTCCTTTAACTAATCAGACACAGTATGGTCTGTAAAATGTTTAATTTACCCCGGCCTGCTAAAGCAAAACAAAACAATCCTATTCATGTTTTTTCCCAATATATTAGGGAATTCTGCCAAGATTTTCATGCCGCAGTCAATAATTCCTTACACGGTCGTCACTTGCAAACTGAGAATCGTTGCCAATCATCCTGTCGACATTCTTTAGACGATCACTTCTCTACACAGTGGCGTGAAAAGCATTGAAAATAAAATGGAAGTTCAAACGGAAAGTATGTATTGAAACAGCAAGGATACCTTTCATTGCCCCTGGAATTAGGAAAGTGTGAATAAAGATATTGTTAATAGCGACATTTTCTGCTTTCATAAAATATTTCCCTGTACATTTTTTTTTATGAATGGAAAAGCAGTTCATGTATATATGGATTTCCAATTGGAACATATCTATCTAGATTATCTATCTATCTATCTATCTATCTATCTATCTATCTATCTATCTATCTATCTATCTATCTCAATCTGTTTGTATCTATCTATCTATCTATCTATCTATCTATCTATCTATCTATCTATCTATCTATCTATCCGGGTGCTGTTTTGTATCTATCTATCTATCTATCTATCTATCTATCTATCTCAGTCTATTTTGTATCTATCTATCTATCTATCTATCTATCTATCTATCTATCTAT
>CAHIKZ030003228.1:0-5000 GCA_903632075.3 Acanthosepion pharaonis
GGAAGAAGCTGTCTAAATGAAACTTCTTAATATAGAAATACTAAGGGAAAATTAATCGTTAGCCCTAGACTTGAAGATGTAAAGATTGTAGGGATTGGGAATACATCCTGACAGGTCTATGTTCCATAGAGAAACATGTCTTCAATATGTTCAATGTAAAGTTCCAATTTGAAGGAATACTCATCCATTACGATAGGTGAAATTTCACTGTCTGCTCGGTTCAGTTGAATTGTCCGGTTTCTACGTATTCAATTTAACAAACCAGTTCTTTCCCCATCCAGCTACCAGAAATAGGTCATTGAAGAGAACAGTTACCAGGTTCTGATCCTCTCGATTTTGATAGATGCACGTATAAACTGATTGTATCATCTGCATATATATTCATTAATTGCCAGAGTATGTTCTGAAGCCGATCCTTAACCCTTTGAGCCCTGACCACCGCTTTACTGGTGGTAGAGAAAAATGGCGTAATGCCCAGCTACTGATTGAACAGCGGTAGAGAATGATGACATAATGCCTAGCTACCGGTTGTACGGTGGGTAAACTCTTGTAAATATTTATATATCTCCCATGAAACATTATATACCAATTATTTGCGAATTTTGAAACAAGAGCTCAGGCGAAGGGGTTAAAATTGTTCAGGAACGCCGGGCTCAAAGGGCTAATATAGAGCAGTATGATGATAGGATGGAGAAGATAACCTTTAGGAACGTCTGCATTGATCTCAAGGTCTTTTGATTATTGGACGTTTAACAACAATCTTCTGTTAGAAATTAGATAATTAAAGAATTCCTTCCAGAAATTTCATAGCTAGAGAGTTTATATAAAAGCAAGCCAATACCACATCAGGCCTTTGATATATTTAAGGCGATGGTCCTCGTGATTAATTTATGGTCTAGTGTCTCTCTGATTCAGGAAAAATATGGCACTTGCGTCTTCAAGAGTAAACTTAGCAGAATGCAATCCATACTGTTTATTACTCAGGATGATGTTTCTGTTGATTGGGGATTCCAAGAGTTTTTCTGATAACACTAAGAAGGGTAAACCGGATGAGAGTTTGCCCATTATTTAAAACAGGGAATATAGCTGACACCTAATATAAAATTGGGAAGTATTTATCCTTCAGGAAGCGGTAAAATTGTTTTGACAAGATTAGAAATAACTCTGGCCTGATCTGCTTACGAACAATCACTGATTTTTTATCGGAACCGGCTGCCTTCTTAGAGTCAAGGATTTTGATAAGTCTAGAAATTTCCCGTGTCGCGATATTACAAGATAAGAACCACCCCTTACCTGACGTCTTCTTCTCACATCGTTAGAAGGGGGAAGTCAAGTAAGGGTTGGTTCTTATCATATAATATATAGAAGTAGGGACAAAATTAAGACCTTTCCCTAGACTTAAGAAGATCTAATAACCTTCAAGGATATTTATAATAGTTTGCCTCTACTGGCAATTTTATTGGTGATTTTCCAAAACTTGCAAGAACCAAGTTTTCAACCATGGCTTGGATTTACTTTACATAGCTGTTCTTTATATTTTCTGGAAATTTCTAGCAATTATTGCAGGCAATAGTTATGACAAGAAGTGGTTTAAATTTAATAGCTTTATGGAAAAACATCCAATAATTAAAAGGATACCTTTTATATAGATAAAAACAAACAATAACGGTTAAGTGAATAAAATGTATTCAGTGCCTTACGTTAGTTTTCTGTGAAACTGTGTCTTGCATCATATAATGTAACACTTTTAAGAATTTCTGTCAAAATACTTTATTCATATGAAATCATCGCTTCATCATTCTGTCATGAATGCATTTTCTTTGATATTTTTACGATCATATTTCATCATTCGTCTTGTTTTTCCTTATAAAATAAAATTTATGTTTTGATTCAACGAATTCTTCAAAACATTGCAAAATGTTTTGAACTGTTGACATTTTTTTTTGCATATCTCCAGGGGAAGTTTCAAGGTCTGGAGATTCGGATCCATATGGCAGTTTTTTTTATGCAACCTCCCTGAATATTTGCAGCGTTGACTTTTCAGAAGACAGATGCTGCCATATTGCAAAATCTCAAATTGAAAAATTGCACATTAAAAGAAAATTTTCTCTTTCAATAAAGTCATTCAAAAGCATCACTTATTCACTATCGAGTTGTTTTGTAACGTTATATCTACTTTCCATTAATTCGGAATTTTAATTGGCATTTTTGGAATTTTTGCCTACGATAAAGGAGTGTCATAATGTTGTGGTAAACCCTCTTACAGTATAATGAACTCTTCCTTCTCTCATCAGTACAAATTGTGAGAGTCGGACGGGAGCGCAGAGTGTGAAGTGGAGTGGAGTAGTAGACGCAGTGCTAATCTACTTATTACTAACACTATTGTTTTGTATATATCTTCAATATACATTTTCAACCTACCTTTGTCTTCCATGTCTTTCTCTCGGGCCCCTAAACAGGCCACAAAACATAAGGACGTTTTTAAGCTTGACACCGCTGTTATTTTAACTACCTTCACCCCCTTGGAAATGTTTATTGTTTTAAAAAGCGATGCTTAGAATTATAATAAAACCCAAACATATAAAAGTGAATTTTTACATTTTCATAGTTCTTGAGAATTGATAACAAAAATGATAAAAACTATTTCTTTATTGGTTATTTATTGGAATTCTTGGCAAAATATCAGCCAATTACCAATTGATTGGAACTTTATAAAATGGTAAATAATAAGGATTTTCTTATACTTGGGTCATATATTTTAATAATTTAGTAAATTTGTATAAATTTATCAATAAAATCTTTTTCCTATTTATTTCCTTATAAATTGGTAAATGATAAATATTGCATTGTATTAGTTTTAATTGTATAAGTTTTTAGAATGTTGTAAATATAAAATTATTCAGTATCTGTCTATATTTCTGAGATGAGGTATTATGTACACTATTTACATTATTCGGAATATTGTCATCATCTTTGTTGCCATGTTTACCCAGGGCACATGGCACAGGGGATAAAGGCGTTGGTTAGATCCAATGACAGGACCCAAAGAGTGTGAGTTCAATACCTGGTTAAGGCAGTGGAGAACTTTCAGAAGGGAATTAACAGGAGATAACTGACATCCATCAAACATGGCACGTGGAACTAGAACAGTCTACCCCTGTGAGCAAAATAAAGGGTTCAGTTCGACATTCCAACCACCTTAAGAAGGCCGTAGCGTACAACGGACGAAACATTGTAATAAATATGGCGACAAAGATGAGGACAATAGTCCGAATAATGTAAATACTGTATAAATTTATTCATGAAATCTAATAAATTGTGTTTAATATTTTTTGTTGCAACCTCTCAAGAATAAAAAATATATAAATTCTTTTTCATCATATGTTTACGCTTTATTACAAAACTAATCATTTTAAAATAGTAAATATTGGCGAGGAGAGAAGGTAGTTAAAATAATATCAGTGTCAAGGGAAAAACCTTCCTTTTGATACATCGTATTTTTTGTGTGCACTAAAGTTGAAGATTGCTTTGTAGAAACTTCGATGATAATAATAAATTGCTTTTTAATTTGACTTTTCCTAATTTTATTTTCGCAATTTTTTTTTAAATCAAAAGACGCATGATACCCGTGTACATACGGGGTATCCATTTTTCACGTCCAATGCCTTTCATTTTACTGCGTCGAACATAAGAAAAGGATCGATAAATGTTTACACACAGACTGATGTTCTGTTTTGGTAATATCGACACCATTTAGTTAATTTCGGAATTTACTCTTAGTGTACGACTATTGACTAGCCAAGCAATAAAGAACTGAGTACGATTTTGATACAATTCTAAGATTTTCTAAGCACTGCGCAAAAATTGGAGTCAGAAAATTTTGTATTAACCAAGAATATGAACAGAAAGGGAAAAGCCTCTTCCTGTAATGTATGGAGTGACTTAAAATCAATTCACTTTCTCATATAAAATTTATCCTTGGTTGAGCTAACGTGATGCATTTGCAGATTGATATATTAATTTGATTTATTTATTATTATCATCGAAGTTTCTACAAAGCAATTCAATAATTTCCTCGAAATAATATTTACTTTCTGTTATTCGAATCGGGAGAAACAAACAATCCGATATTCGGCAAAATTCTCACATAAATAACGTGGAACTCTGAAAGACATGATCAAAATGAAACGATCTATAAAATTGGCAATACCGTTTTTATTTTACTGAATGATACCGAATAATTGGAATTGTCTATCAAGTTTCCTCATCTACGATTCGATTTTTGCTTCTATTTTTTTTATATACCGAGGCTAGGATATAGGGTTTAAAGAATCTTTTTCTCTGAACAAAAAAGCGAGCAGATTATTTTTAGCCTCATTATGAAGATTTTGTCGTTTTCCCCGATAAAATACTGAATCGAAAGCATTTAACGATATGTGTAGACTTCCTCACCTATCTGGAATTGATTTACATCTTCGATTACTGGACACCGCTAGATTTTTTGACTGTCAGAATGTCAAAGACGAACAGGATTAATGATTTTGTCCAATTAATAAGTAAGAATCAGTTCAGCATTGAATTATAGTATTGCCATATTTATTCGTGTAAAAGGAGTTACTATTAATTTCCGAAATAAAATCAGAAATTATCCGAGAACTGTATCGGAAGGAACTTTTTTTTGCGGAGTTGGGGAGCCAATTTTCAATACAACAAAGTTTACATATAGTTAATGTATAAAAAATATCTATCTATCTATCTATCTATCTATCTATCTATCTATCTATCTATCTATCTATCTCAGTCGATTCATATATTTCGTTCTTTCTTTCTTTCTTTCTTTTTCAGTCGATTCATTTTCTATCTATCTATCTATCTATCTATCTATCTATCTATCTATCTATCTCAGTTGATTCATATATTTCGTTCTTTCTTTCTCAGTCGATTCATTATCTATCTATCTATCTATCTATCTATCTATCTATCTATCTATCTATCTATCT
>CAHIKZ030003228.1:10000-32500 GCA_903632075.3 Acanthosepion pharaonis
CCATATTATAACCCGCTCGACTACAGACGATTCTGTTTAAAATAAACATAAAACTGGGCGTCTACTCAAACACGTGTATCCATAAAAACAACGTGTAGAGCAATAAAAAATAGTGTCAAATTAAGAATGACACCCAGTAATTATTAAGATGTAAGTATTGAAACGTCGAAATAAATATCAATAGTGATTTTTTTTACTGTTCTTCATTCAATAAAAGACCCAAGAGCCAAGCAAGCTAAGGTGTTATTGAATCATGTTGTTGTACATATACACACACACTTACATACCTCCAACTACAAAAAGATAATTATAATTCGAAATATATATATATATATATATATATATATATATATATATATATATATATATATATAGGGTTTTGGAAGTGCTATCTGATGATCCGGCGTCCTTTAAAAGGGCTCTGGTGAAATAAATTATTATAATGATACCTTAAAAGTGGTCTGTTTTTCTTTTATACATACATACATACATACATACATATATATATATATATATATATATATATATATATAATGTAAAGGGTCAAACACTAATATTCCATAGTTATAATTTCATTACATTGATCGTAATTACGATCCAATTCATCAGACCTACAAATTCTTACTCTGTCCTGGATTCTATACTCTTGGGAATTTATATATATATATATAATATATATATATATATATATATATATATATATATATATATATATATATATATATATATATAAGGCTGAAAACCAACGTTCACAAAACTGTATAGAATTGGTCTTTGCCCCTCAGTTTCGACAGCTCGAGTAGCAGAGGTTCTGGCAGCATTCCTTCCTCGTCTAGTTAACTGTTGTTCATTAGTTTCTGCTGACCTTGCATTAGCTGTACGAATAGCATTTTGTGTCAGTCTAATTTGAATTTCTTGTTGCGAAGCGTTTCTTCTCCGTGTTTTCTTGCATTTGGCTGTAGTAGTAGCACGTCCAAGTGAAGGATTTCGCTTTCTTGGCTTTACTCTCTGGATGTAGTTGGAGCTGTTTGGCTAAGCTTTTTGAATAACAATAAAGTAATCAATAAAAAAGCAAGAATATTATACACATTAATGGAAATATAGCCACAATAGATTATATGCAAGTTCATAAGGGAGACCACGGGAACGTGGTAAACAATTATAAGCAAGCTCATTAAGTTAGGATGTATCTAAAAATATACTACCAAAAAACGTTCTAGTGATAAAAATAAAAATTAACGTACAGCTAGAAACCTACTCACTATGAACGTTAAAACGTACACGCTAAGTTTAGCATAATTATAAATGAATCGAAAGAGGGTCTTTACATGATT
Organism: Acanthosepion pharaonis; assembly: GCA_903632075.3. Lineage (NCBI taxonomy): Eukaryota > Metazoa > Mollusca > Cephalopoda > Sepiida > Sepiidae > Acanthosepion > Acanthosepion pharaonis. Next base: position 11,335 of record CAHIKZ030003228.1, read on the forward strand.
ATAAGCGCATTTTTCAGAATAAAACTGACAAAATTTTAGGGCTCAAGTTTCCAAATATATAAGTTAGTAAGCATTATTTAAATGCTGATTAGATGATGATAAATACATAATTAAAAGTTGGCATTTACGCTTAAACATTTTTAATAATATTATTTTCACAAGTTCATAAATTTAAAGTATCATAAACTCAAAATGCATGAAGGCAGCTTACCTTTTTACTGGAGGACAACTTTGATGCGAATGAGATTTTTTGCATTTATTTAATCACATAGCACTAATGAACACTACACGTGAAGCAAAATCGATAGTACGCACTACATAACTCGATCGATCATTGTACGTGGAGTAAAATCAATTGTATACACTACACATTTCGATCGATCTCGCACACGCGTCTTATACCTACGTGCACTTCTCTCATCGGTGCACACTTTCGTTTGCACTTGTTCTTTTTTTCTTAAGGAAGGATATAATTTTTGCCGTCAAGTTAATGCAAACTAAACTATTTCAGTACGAAAACGGGAAATCCATGGGAAAAACTGATATTTTTCATAATGTATTTATGACACATGGAGGTGTCAGTTTTGATTTTGAGTTGATTGATCTAAACACAAATTATGTGTAAATTTTCATTGGAATGCTGCTAACCATTACAATTGAAAGACTAATGGGGCAGCAAGGTATTCATGGGTCATCTTGGAGCCCCTTATGTAGTTTTCAAAATCTGATAAACGTTTTTGATTCATTTTAAGATTATAACATACATGTAAAATTCCGTCGAAATCGAAGCAATTAGAAAATTTGGGGTCCCTTTGGTTCACCCTAGGGGTCCCAAATCTCAAGCCAAAGGACAGCTTTAAGAATAATAGTAATTGAAATAATAAAGGACATCTTTTTTAAGTTTTCTATTTAATAGATTTTGTGGCCTAGGCTGTAGACTTAATTAAAAATTTCGGGGTTCCCTTTTGGTCCCCTAACTCGTGAGGGTCCCAGTGTTGATTTTCAATGAATTCCAAGTGACTACTTCAGTTACTCGATATAATCTCAATATGTACCGAAATTTTCGTTGAAATTGGGGAATACTGCTACAAAATATACTTGCAAAGCAATTGAGGCATCAAGTGGTTTACAAGGTCATCCTGGGGGCCCCATCATGCATTTTTAAAAATCTGACAACCGATTTCTATCTCATTGTAAGAGCGTAACAAACATGCAAAATTTCATCAAAATCGAAGCAATTAGAATTTTTGGGGTCCCTTAGGGCACCCTTCGGGCAGTAGAGAGAAACGAAATCAACCACAAGCGTATAATAAGCGGGACAGTAAGTTGAATCCTTATTAAGTTTCATTAAAATGCTTAGGCTTTCGATTTTCAAACTGAAAGTTTAAAATCCAAACTAATGGAAATTGATTTAAACATTTATCGATTATCGGTTATTGATTTTTGAAAGTTTATTAATTTATAGGCCACGAATCCAGTATCAGTACAATCTATGTTCCAATTTTTTGGAAATAACCTTATGGTTCAAAGTAGTTCGCGAAGACACACACAAACACACACACACACAGTCAGATTTATATATTGATAAAGATATATACACTCTTTCCAATATTATCTATCTATATCTGACCTAGGAAACTCTATATATATATATATATATATATATATATATATATTTAATAAGTAATTTTAAATTTATAAATATGCATACAAATAACATGACATATTCCATAAAAAATAGCTAGGATATAATAGCTCTAACTAGACCGATACCTGGAAAGGTCGCAGACTGTTCACATTTGCGTTTAAAAAACTGGCCCAACTGTCGTTTAGTTTTCAGCATATGCTGAATAGTTAGTTAAAGTTTCTGGCAAGACGTGTTATTAGAATGATTTAGATATAAACAAGCAACTCAAACGCTCGTTCACGATGACACGACTTAAGGACTATTACTGAGACGACCATCAAGTCCAGGGCTGCTCAATTTCGCCCTCAATTTGGGTCAGCGTTTATGGTTTTTTATGCATTTTCCAAAGGGTAATCCATTTGACCCTTCCCCGCCACCCAGGATGTCTTCTTTCCCAAACAGACCATCGATTCGAACTCAGGTCTCTTGATACGGAAATCGATATTTTCATGGAAAATAGATATACAAATGTACATTTCATCTTTTCCTCTGAAGGGTATTCGGGGAAGTTTTACGCGCTAATCATATTTCATATATTTTTACAATATGGTACAAATGAATCCGCGTTATTTTCGTATTTAAGATGCAAGATTTTTACAGATTTGGTGTGAAAGCGTTTTACTGATGATATTTTTATACACCTGTAACAGACCATGCAGTTTCAATATAGAATAAAGGAGGAAAATATGAATGGAAAATACCAAACATTATTGGAAGTCGTTGCTATCGTTCAAATCAATATTTCTGAGGCTTGGATCCTTGAAAATCATTTTGTTTCTCAACTTTGGTCAAGATATTGATTTCAATTCTCATAAAACCGTCAAATAAAAAGGAAGACTCTTTCATACAAAATCTGACTGCCTTATGAACTGTTTAAGAAAAGATCTTGATGATACTAACTTCATTTTCAAAATGATTTTCTTCACCAAGTGAAATTTTCAGCCTTGTGGACATAATCTATATAATCTACTTCTTTAATTAAAGATCTAGGGCAAAGTCCAAACATTGTAAATAGTTACTTTGACCTCATCTTACTTCAAATATAGACAGATGAAAATGTGTTTTATTAATCCTTTTACACTTTGAAATTTTTTTCCATTAAGATTAAGTTATGCCATCCATTTAAAAATAATTATTGGGTCATTCCCCATTTCTCTCTGTCCCTTTTTTTGGGATCTTATGAATTAAATTTAACCTCTTTTTTTTTATACCAAAATATTTCAGCTGTCTCTTTTTGATATATATATATATATATATATATATATAATATATATATATATATATATAATATAAATATGTTATATGGTTATATATATATAGATATATATATATATAAAAAGAAGAATTGGTGCCGCAAACGTTTTTGGTTGTAATGTGGATTTATTGAGAAAAAATATTATACTTTGTTTTACATAATTTCACGACACGTGTTTCTGGTCTCACCAACCGTCTTCAGGTGAAAGTGGAGATTTCTACATATTATTAAAAATAATTAATTTTTCTTCATGTTCAATGTGGAATATTCTCGATATGAGACATTCTGTTTTGTGTGTTGGCAATCCGAATTTTCTTTCTAGAATTGTCAATGAAAGAGTTCTGCGCGAAGGGTCATAAAACAATTAAGGTTTGTCCAGCGAGTAGTTATCGGCATTTAATCTTTTAATGTTTTAGTGACCTCTATGTGCTCTTGGATCTGTTTCTATTTTGGTGTGTTCCTGTCAGCATGCGTGTATATATGCGTGCGTATATTTCCTTACTACGAGGAATTCGTAAACTTATTTGTACTTATACACGCATACACACACATACGCACATACACACTATCCCACCACAAGTAGTCACAAAAGGTAGATCCGGGAACGCTTATGGCAACTTTTGACATCAGTAGCCTATACAGTAACATACCCCATGAACTAGGGAAAAAAGCGATCTCATTCTGGATTGAAAAACATCCAGAAATACTACATCCGAGATTCACTAAAGAGTTCATTATCGATAGTATAGACCTAATTCTAAACAATAACACCTTTGAATTTGACAACAAAGACTATATCCAAACCCTAGGTACTGCGATGGGAACAAAAATGGCACCAACATATGCCACCCTAACATTAGCTTACCTAGAAGAAAACCTCTATGAAAAGATAGAACAAATATGTGGGACAAATATAAAGACCCAATTCACTAAATCTTGAAAAGATATCTAGATGATTGCTTCATCTTTTGGAAATCATCATGGGGTGATATTAACCAATTCCATACACTACTTCAAAACTTACACCCAAAAATCAAATTCACGCAAGAATATAATTTTAACGAATTACCATTTTAGATATACTCATTAGAAATAAAAAAACAACCACATAATCACAGATATCTACCACAAACCCACAGACACCCAACAATACGTTCATTTCAAGAGCCATCACCCAAAAAAAAGCTGCCTAAAATCCATCCCCTATTCCCTAGCACGTAGAATTTGTACAATAGTGACTGATAAACATCTCCGAAAAATCCGCTTAGAAGAACTACATAAAACTCTCAAGAAACGAGGCTACCCCACAACACTAATAAACAAAAGGTATTGAACTCATGAAAGAAATTCCTCTAGACCAACTTAGAAATAAAAAGAAACGTAACGTCGAACAAACTCTAGCATATGTCTCAACGTACAACAAAAACAACCCAGAAATATTCCCAGAAATCACAAAAATCTAGATTTACTTAGCAAGAATAATAAACTGAATAATATACTAAAAACAACCAAAATAATTAAGAGCAAACGCCAATCTAGAAAACCTAAAACACATATTAACCTCATCTAAATTTAGCCAACACAAAATACAGGAGTCACAAAATGCAACAAAAAAAGATGTGGAGTTTGTGACATCATTATAGAAGGAAACTCCTACACTTTTGAAAACCCCCAAAAAAAAAAAAAAACATTCACAATAAACAAAACTTAAACTGCAACTCCAAAATGTAATTTATGCACTTAAATGCACAAAATGTAAGAAGTCATATATAGGCATCAGCCAACAACTGAACAACAGGGTCTCCCTACACAAAAAGCAATATAAAATTGACAGACAACAGAAAACTTTTTGTATCACAACACATTTTCAAATGTAACCAGGGTAAGTTTAATATCATGCCGATATATCAAACAGACAATTACTCGTATCTACAAATACAGGAAAAAAACTTTATAGACAAATTCAAACCCGAACTGAATAGATCGTAACCCCCCCCCACAAAAAAAAAAAAACATGCACACAGGGTGACCAAATACAATGATCAAATCGCTCACATACATGGACGCACACTCATATACGGGAGACACGAGGAGATATATATATGTATGTACACATACATACATTTATGTATGTATATGTGGATGTTGACAACTTAAGAAGTACGTGTGTGTGCGCGTGTGTGTGTGTGTGTGTGTGTGTGTGTGTGTACTGGTTCCATGTAGCTTGGGAAATATGTGTGTATATGTGTGTGTGTACTGACTACTTGTGGTGGGATGGTGTGTATGTGCGTATGTGTGTGTATGCGTGTATAAGTACAAATAAGTTTACGAATTCCTCGTAGTAAGGAAATATACGCACGCATATATACACGCATGCTGACAGGAACACACCAAAATAGAAACAGATCCAAGAGCACATAGAGGTCACTAAAACATTAAAAGATTAAATGCCGATAACTACTCGCTGGACAAACCTTAATTGTTTTATGACCCTTCGCGCAGAACTCTTCATTGACAATTCTAGAAAGAAAATTCGGATTGCCAACACACAAACAGAATGTCTCATATCGAGAATATTCCACATTGAACATGAAGAAAAAATTAATTATTTTTAATAATATGTAGAAATCTCCACTTTCACCTGAAGACGGTTATGAGACCAGAAACACGTGTCGTGAAATTATGTAAAACAAAGTATAATATTTTTCTCAATAAATCCACATTACAACCAAAAACGTTTGCGGCACCACCCTTCTTTTTAATATACATACTTCTCTCTCGTTGGAACCACTACAACATATTTCTTTTATATATATATATATATATATATATATATATATATATATATATATATATATAAAATCAGAGTCAGAGTAGTTAAAAAAAGAAAAAAAAATTAAATTTAATTCTGATCCCAAAATTAATTCTGACCCAATTATTATTTTCACCTGCCATATCTTAAGAACAATGGAGAAGAAAAATACAAAGTGTAAAAGTCAATAAAACACATTTTTCATCTGTCTATATTTCTAAGATGAGGTATTGTAACTATTTACATTGTTTGGACTGTTGCCCTCATCTATATTTAAAGAAGCTCATTATATAGATTATGTCCAATTTCTGAATATTTCTGAGTCGAAGAAAATCATTATGAAAATAAGTGCAGCATCAAGATCTTGGTCTTGGAACTGCTCATAAGGCAGTCAGACAAAAATGAAAATTCTTCCTATACAAAATAACGGTGGTACAAGAATTGAAATCAACTGAGACCAAAGTTGAGAAACAAAATAACAAGGATCCAAGCCTCTATTGATTCGAACGGGCAACGACTTCCAATAATGTTTCTAATTTTCATTCATATTCTCCTCCTGTATTCTATATTGAAAGATGTCTGTTAATAAAAATATAAGTGCATAAGTGGCTTTCCAACCACCCTGTAAAATCTTACCAATTAAATACGAACGCAACGAGGATGTTTCGTACCAGTGTACACGGCATGAAGTGTCCTGCGCGTAAAGGTCTGAACTGGTAGAGGAAAAGATGATGCTCGTTCAACGATTTTCCATGAAAATATCGATACCGTATCGAAGGACTAGCGACGTTGCGTCTGTGGGGAAAGATACTGTGGGTGCAGGGAACAAATGGATTACCCTCAAAGCTACATAAACGCTAGAAATTGAGGAATGAGCAGCCCTGGACTTGATGGTATCTCAGTAATAGTCCTTAAGAAGCGTGCTCCCGAATTGGTTCTTGTTCTCTCTAAACTGTATAATAAATGTCTTGCTACCTTTTGATTTCCTGCATGCTGAAAATCCTTATCTGTTGTTCCAGTTTTTAAGACCTCAGGTGAACAGTTCGACCTTTCCAGGTATCGCTCTGTTAGACTTCCTCCTCTTTTGGGGAAACTGCTAGATGCCGTAATAAATGCTGAATTGATTAAGCATCTTATATAGCCGGGCCTACTTTCAGGCAAGCAATATGGCTTTTAGTTTCCTAGGTCAGCTGATATTCGGACGATAATTGTGGAAAGAGTCTAGTTCTAGACAAGAATTGTGAAAATCGGGCTGTTACTTTGGACATCTCGAAAGCCTTTGGCAGGGTTTGACAAAAGATCGCAAAGTGTAGCCAAACAAGATTCGTGTTCAAAAGTAATAAACTGTCTCTTCAGTCACTTAATGTTAAAATCAATGTTCGGATAATATGAGTCCGCAAAATCGAGGTATGCATAACCTAGGAAGTACTATATTTTAAAGCTGGCCGTATTAAATAGTATTCTACTTTCCCCTACCTTCTTTTGCGTTCGGATAGTCGTGGTCCGGAAAATCGAGGTACGCATATTTTAAAGCCATACTAAAGTTCTACGTTGTGGGAATATTTGGTTGTTTTGTTCTACAGGGTGCAATGGATAAATTGTCGTCTAAATGACGCAAAAATGAAAATAACACTGACATCTCATTCTAACAGATATATTTACCAAAATTGAACAAAAATATCTTGAAATGTTAAAGAGTAAATTTATTCAATAAAATCGCCATTGGCTTCAACTACAGCCTCCAAACAACTTCGGAATCTCCTGCAATTATTCTACATGGTACCCTTGTTTAAGTTGGCGAATGATGCCATAATACTTGCCTTCAGTTCATCTTTGTTGTTACGAGGAGTGTTCTTGGTCTCTCGCTGGACTGCGCCCCACACATAATAATCAAGGGGGTTGCAGTCTGGGGAGTTATGTGGCCAGATTTAAGGGGTGATGCGGTTGCAGACATTGATAGCCATGACTGCTTGTGTAGCATCGTACAACGTCTTGTTGCCAGACATAGGGTCCTCCAGAAGGCCCCTTTTTTTGACCCTGGGCAACACTAACTCCTCAAGGCACTTGATGTAGGCCCCCATGTTGAGTTTGAGGCCCTGTGGGAAGATGAATGTAAGCATAACGTTGCTCTAACTAGTGATGACTTCAAACACCATGATGTTGACTGGAGATATCATCCAACTCTTTCCGAATCCTCTGCACTGTTCTCAGTTTGATAAACAAACACACATAGAACAAACATAGATCAGCTGGAAACAGATAAATATTGACGCAGTTTTTCATTTAGACGATTGAGGAAGTATTGTACAACAGGAAGTATTATGAAAAATGAAAAACATGAAAAGAGCAACAAAGTCGTGGCCGTATTCGGGATTTAAGAATATTTCTGGCTTTTAGATTGTCTTCAATAATACGTACACCTAATTTACAAAACAACCAAAATGCTTACAGATTAATTCACTTTACGCGAATTTATTAAATATTATATGTGTAGCCAGACATTAATGAAATTTGCTTACCCCGATCCTGAAATTTGATATGGAAATGATTAATTAGGAGAAATGGAGATGAGCAGGGCATACTGAAAAAAGAAAGGATAATAGATGGAGTATAAGGTTGGTTACTTGGTGCAAGAATGGATAAGATGCAGAGATTTGTTTGTAAGACATAGCTTACAACAGTAGCATCTCTGTCAACATAGACAAATTTAAAAAAAAAATATTTTGTCTCTATGTGAAACAACGGAGGTTACTGCTACTTACCGTTCAATTGGAGCAGTTTAAGTTTAAAGTCAGCGCACCCGAAAATCAATATTAGTAACAACAATTAGGTGCCCCTGAGGCACATCCTCATATAGGGGGTTAACAATTTGAATGAGGGCTGGCTCTGAAAAGGGCCGTTTTTGCGTTCTCAATCTTGTTTCAGCCTCACGCACAGCAGCAGTTAAAGAGGCGGTTCTCCTCAAGTGTTAAGTCCTTTGATCATCATTTTCAGCCTCGCGTGCAGAAGCGTTCAGGTATGCTCTTCTGGAAACCCGATGGTTGCGTTGATCTTCGGACTCAGTGGTTCTGATTAAAGCATTTCGAGAGGCATTTTGAGGCACGCAAACTAAACGTTCTAATGTCACCTCTTATTCGCATGGCGGACCTGGCGGCAGAGGTTTTGCGACCTAGGCAAGTTCTTTTCTTTGGTGGTATGTTTTAAGCAAGTATGAATTGTCAAATGGAATGCGTGGGCAAATACCAGAAGAGAACGCTGTAAAGTTACAGGGATCAATAAGCTCGAATAACTTTCTGGAAAGGTTGGAAAAATAAATGTTGAGTAATAAAAAAGCAAGCTTACTTTTTAATACGGTGAATGTAATGTAAAAACTGGCAGGACAATAAAAAAAACTTAAATTTGGAATGGTTTTAAAGGACAATGAAAGCAATGCCTTGAAACTGTAGGAGTAAGTTTTATGCAACGGAAAGGTAACCTCACTTGATAGAGATTGAACGCTTGGCCAAGAGAAGGGGAATGTGTAATTTTGGCTCAAAACCGGTATTGAAGAATTATCCATCAAAAAAATAAAAAATAGTGAGTTCGATCCTCATAGGGTGCCCCATACTTTCGGCCTTGTGCCATTACTAAGCAATGCTTAGAAAATCAATACACACACACACATAAAGAATTATAGATATATAGATAATATTATTGTAATAATTTAAAGTATTTATTTTTATTAAAGTGTTTATGAAAGATATATATCAAAGAACAGTAAATATTAAAACGTTGCTGAGAGTTATATAGGACAGGAAGTAGTGGAGAGCCATTGTTGCTAAAAATTTGGACTCAAACCAGCAATAAAGAATTATCTATAAAAAAAATCAGATGGAAACTGTGGCAACGCATAAACAACATTCGATCACACACATATACACACACACACATATATACATACACACACATACACCCATATACATACACACACATACACACATATACATACACACATACACACATATACATACACACACATACACACATATACATACACACACATATACATACACAGATACACACATATGCATACACATACATACACACATATACATACACACACACATACACACATATACATACACACACATACATACATACACACATGTTGAGAATTATAGATATAAATATAGAACTCGTATAAGTGTTGGTGATCTAGAGGACTTTATGATGGAAAAATGCTTGGGGTTATGTAGTCAAGCGTATTTTCGTATTTCAAGCCTTAGATATTAGCCACAACTGACGATGAACATTGAAATCGATGCAGACAAGCTCAAAAGAATGATATTGAGGTCTGGGAACGCTCCATTTTTTCCTTATATAATTTAATGATAACAGATTCTTTGTTTTACAAATCTGCTAATATACGTCGTTTGTAAAAGCGAAGTGGTTTAAAAACGAACTTTCGCAAGAACATTAAACCTGTAATCTGCAACCCAAAGCCGTGTACTCTGCCATTAAACCCAAAAAGATTTGGCATAAAGCACAAGTTTTAAAAACGTACCACTGTCTACGCTCAGTAAAATCATTGTCGTGTGCGTTGTTTTTCGAGGCTGCTTGTAATGTGTTTAGTGAAGCTATATTTTTTTAAAAACTTGACTTGGTTTTTCGCCCGGGGGTTTAAATTCTTAAACAGTTTTCCATTTTTGAAAACGACACCAAGCCTAAACTAATCTTTGTTTTAAAATAATGATTGTTTTCTTTTAGCTGGTGAGGTGTAGGGAGTTGTAGTGAAAGAAAGTTTTTTTTTTAACTTTATCGAATTGGTAAACGCCTCCTCTGTTGTTATTTGCTATAAGCACGTGAAACATGAACAGACAGGCCTAAAGAATATTTTCTAGAAAAGTTTTGTTCATTTACCGTCAAAATTTAAAAAAAATAAGCAAAAAAAAAAGCAAAAAAAAAGAAGCAAAAGAAAAAAGAAGCAAAAAAAAAGAAGCAAAAAATTAAGCAAATTACGAAACTAAATAAATAACAATCGTCTACAACGTTGACAATCTTGTTCTCATTCATTGCAAGCGGTTCGGAAATACGGTCAGGGAGATTGAAAATGAATCACAAGCTGGTTTTCTAGTACAAAATGGTCGTCGGAAATCGTAATAAATAAAAGAGACTAAACAAACACATCAATAAAAACGTATGCAGAAAATTCATATTTATTTAAACTGAAAAAGTTACCATAAACCGTTGATAGCATTAGATTGGTCTTCGTGAGGTTCGTTTTAAGATTGTCCTTAGATGACATTAGGAGAGTCTGTTTTAATATCTTTTGAATTTTAAATTTAACCTGTTTTCATATTAGCAGCCAGACAGCAATGGAAGAAAAGAGTCCATTTATGGGTTATGAGAAAAGAGAATATGATAGCCATTAGCCTAATGTTTGATCGTATGCTATTTTGGTGTTTGGATGTTACTTTAGTCACAAATTATTGTAGCTTGGCTGGAATATGGCTGCCATATTCATCAAATGAATTACGATTATTATCAATTATCCAGGAATATTTTAATCCTTTTTATAATAATGATTTGTACACATCTCAAGAAAATATCTATTAAGCCCAGTTGTTAAAATCTGTCAATAATTATTAAGTAATACGCCATTTTTATTTTACCACAAAATAATTGTGTATCTGTCTATATTTTTGAGATGAGGTATTATGTGCACTATTTACATTATCGGACTATTTTCATCATTTCCTAAAGGGCCGAATCGTTGTAATAAATATGGCAACAAAGATGATGATAATAGTCCGAATAATGTAAATAGTGGAATAATTGTGGTTTAAAACACGTTCCATATAATATGTAGAAGATTTTCAATTTTACATGAACTCATTAATATAAAACAAATGGTATATCAACACCTTATGGGTCATTTAATGCCGAAATTTAAAAAAATAATAATTTCATGAGAGCTTTGGTAGTCTTTTTTTAACTATTAAAATCTAACATAGCGATTTGACCCCAGTTTGTTTGTTCACTAATAGCTGGGACCCTAACAGGGGCTACCACCCCAATATTTACTGAAGACTTCATGAATTCGTTAATATATGAGATTGGAAAGTAAGTCCTGTCGCATAATTACTTTGAGTTTATTTTTGTACTATTAAGGGATTTCTTACAAAAAAAACTGCCCCAAAACATCATAGTTCAAACAAATGTTTGAGGTAACATTTAATTTATAAAGCCAAGATCACATAACAAACATAGACGACACGAGCCAATTTTCGATGAACAGACGATAAATCTATTAACAAACACACACACACACAAAATGAAAGAATTACACCTTGTGTAACTCATTAATATAAAAGAAAACGAAATTTTAAAAAATCAAGACCAAAAACATGTATGTTCACATAAATCACTGCATGCAGTGTGGGATATCGATATGATCTCAATTCATTTTAAAAGGATAAAAGCCATACAGATTTCCCCTGATATTAAATAATAGCATAAATATTTATTCTTATATTACCTCCGTACTATAAAAAATTGAAGCTGTTTGAGCGAGTATCGTTTGCTTTTCTGAGAGAAAATGGACGCTGTGTTAAACTCTAGCTTAAACTTTTGAATTTAAAAAATATTTTTGGACCATTCCGATTTTCGGAAAATAACTGCGTTTGGTTTTAACTCGGAACTAATCAAAAAATTTCCCTTCAAATTCCGAGAAGAACATCTGGAGCCTACCTTAGCGAATAAAAACAAAAGACAGAATTGAATTTGTGATGTAGACAAACATATGCTGCATGAACCCAGGTCGTCCCAAGTCAAGGAAAAACCAATAGAGTAGAAAATTGATGACTACCAGACGAGAATTTGATAAGAACACCAATGTTGCTCCCACATAAAGAAAAATTCTTCGGCTGGTAAGATTATTCTGTTCTTCGCAGTTACCACGCATTTTGCTTCGAACATTACACTTATTCTTTGAAAATCATTCAGTGAACTATTTTTCCTCATTCTATGTTTATTTTCATGTTGTTTTCCTTTTCTGGGGACATGACGCAGCAGAGACATTTTTATTGTAAAAGACCAAAAGAGGCATCTGTCTATATTTCTGAGATGAGGTATTATGTACATTATTTACATTATTCGGACTATTGTCCTCCTCTTTGTCGCCATATTCATTACAACGTTTCGGCCTTTCAGTATCTGTCTATATTTCTGAGATGAGGTATTATGTACACTATCTACATTATTTGGACTATTCTCCTCATCTTTGTCGCCATATTTATTACAACGTTTAGGCCCTTCAGTATTTGTCTATATTTCTGAGATGAGGTATTATGTACACTATTTAGATTATTCGGACTATTGTCCTCATCTTTGTCGCCATATTTATTACAACGTTTTGGCAGTTGTAGGTTCCGGCCTTCTTCTGGTGACTGGAATTAACAACTGAAACTTTTATCTGTCTATATTTCTGGGATGAGGTATTATGTACACTATTTACACTATTCGGACTATTTTCTTCATCTCTGTCGCCATATTTATTACAACGTTTCGGCCGTTGTACACTCCGGCCTTCTTCAGTTGTTTGGAATGTCGAACTTAACCCTTTATTTCGCTCACTGGGGTAGACTGTTCTTGTTCCACGTGTCATGTTTAATCGATGACAATTATCAGTTATCTCCTGTTAATTCTCTTCTGCAAGTTCTCCACTGCCTTAACCGGGTATTGAACCCACACTCTTTGGGTCCTGTTACTGGATCTAACCAACGTCTTTATCCACTATGCCATGTGTCCTTGATGAGAGCTTCGCTCTTCTCGTCATTAAACAGTCCAGTTTTTACTTTTAATCGATTTCCTCGCAAGCAAGGCATAAAGCCACTAAGACACAAGGGGTTACTGGGTGTGGAAGAATTAGAAACAGAATCTTTTCTAAAGAGCAGGAACAAATAGAGTAATCAGGAGGACAGCAGATTGCGATTGACATTATATTTAAACTTTGCCGATTAAAGTTAGCTGGAAAGAATGGAACCAGAAGAGACTTCCACAAGCAAGAAGTGCGAGAGAAGAAACTATCACTATAGAACTTACGGTTCCATCTAGCCAACTCAGCTGTAAATTGATGAGACGTCATCACCAGTCTAGTACTGCGCTTAAATAAATTTTTGGTATTATAGCGAAGAGCACATACGAACAATTACCATGAAAGTATTTATAGAAAAGACACAGACAGGCAAACTTACAGCGGTGGGAAAGTGAATGCATTCGAGCTTCCAACTCTTTCCTGTGTAGAATCATCATCAGTGATGGTTAACCCTCACTTAAAAAGAGAGTATTCATCATCATACCAGGAGGACTACGCCCAAATGTTATGTGTTTGGTAGGATATAAAATGCTTTGTCTGTCATGAAAAACAGTTCAACAACACGAAACTGTTCATGCGGATGGTGGATTATTATCGACAATAGGAAGCATTGCACAAATCTTTACTGAAAAGCTCCCATCTTTGATTAATTGTAAAGGTGTCTTGCTCTTATATGATAAGGCAAAATCACATACTACTCGATTCAATCAGGAAATGACTATAGCAATAAATATGGACGTTTTGTCCCAACCTCCTTACTCTTCTTACCTTGCTCCATCTGGTTATCATCTTTCCAAATCTTTGCAACATATCATTAAAGGGAAAACTGTTTATTAATTGTGAAGAGGTTAAAACTGATGTTGAGTGGATCTTTGCATTGAAACCTGAAGATTATGACACCAGGCTTCGTCTATCATGTAGTGATAAACTAAAATGAAATTCTTAATCTCTCAAACAATTTTCAGAAAAAGTGCCATTGAATAATCATAAAGGTACCATGGTCTTATATATTAGTTCAAGACACATTTTGCTCGAGTTATTTAGGAAAAGATTATGGCATAAAATATGAGAGTTTTATCGCAATCTCCATACATTTCTGGATCCATGTGGCCATCATTTTTTCAAATTCTTGCAACATAACTTTAGAGAGAAAACTGTTTATTAATTGTGAAGAGGTTAAAACTGAAAGGGAGTTTTTTTTCTGAAGATTTTGGTGTTTAAGGGATAAGCAATTCGTCAAATAAATGGGATTATCTTATCTCTAATATTATCTTGATTAAATATATTAATTAAAACCAAAGAAGCACTTTTTCTTTTCCATCTTCAAAAGCAAAGGGACTTTCTTTTCGAACCTAATAAACGTATACAGGATCTAAAGAATAACGTTTATTGAATTTCTCATGAATTCATTTAGATAAAAGCATATTTGATCTGAAGAGTGGAGTTCAGTGAAGTACTTATGATCTCATTAATAAAAAAAACGCTTTGGATTTAAGAGAAGTGCTTATTAAAGATGTCATGAAATCATTTATCTAAAAATTTCCTGTGCAAAGGTCGGCTTGAAAGTGGTAATGGAAAGAAATTCAATTTCCTGGAAGACTGCAACACATTCCTCGGGCTGTTCTTGGCTGGAAAAGATAAAATGTTATGGGTTACTAGAAATATGAAATTACTTCAATGATGACACAAAATTGTGGAACAGTAGTTTAAATATATATTTCAATAAAGTTGATGTCGAAAATGAAAAAGAAAAACATTTTTTCCTCAACCCGAACGAATGTGTCTAGTTATCAAAGTGTCTTTTTCAAGTAATTGGTGCATGAATCTCTAAGAAATATTGGACAAGTTATTTAAGCACAACCACTTTTTGGTAGCGTTTAGAATCGTAATCTCAGAAACTCTTCCCTCGCTGCTTCTTGCTTTCTAGCCTGTGGAAAGTCCTGCCCTGTCGTTTGTGTTTTTAAGAACTCTGCAGACCCTTCTAAACACTTTAACTATTGCTCTATCAGTATCCAACCACTTTTTGGAAATTCATACCCTTTTAACCCCTTTAACTATCGCCCTATCAGTCTCCTACCACTTTTCGGCAATGCACACCCTTTTAACTCCTTTAACTATCGTCCTATCAGTCTCCTTCTCTTTTCAGCAAAGTCTTCGAGGCTTTAATCAATGCCAAAATGGTAAAGCATCTTACCCCCACCCCAAAGACGAATCTGCAATATGATCGGTCCTGACTTAGCATCTAAACCCCAGTCACATTCCCACAGTCTTAATGTAGCTTCCCTCTGTCTTTTCAACAAATATTTTCATGGCAACTGCTCTGACGAGGTGTTTGCCCTGGTGTCTTGACTACATGAATTTAAGCATGCTACTCGGTGGGTATTTAGGTTCCACCCTTTTAATGTTGAAATAGTTAAAATAACCACCTCTTCTACTCTAGCAGCTTGTTCTCTCGCACTTCCTGACAGTGGAACTCCCTTCCTCTTACTTGCTTCCCTGACAACTATAATCTTCAAAAATTTAAATGTAATGTCAATCGTCAACTTCTGATGCCTTAATTCCCGTGCTTCTTTTTAGCCTTTTCTCTAACAGCCAATTTTACTCTTACTTTCACTCTGTCACCCCCCCCATGCATACTAGTGGCACTCCTGCTTTGCTCGTGATGAAATGCTTAAAAAAGCTCTTGGCTGTGTAATTATTTTCAATAATAGAATTTTGTGCTGTAATGTCAAATGTCGATTTTCCAAGTAAATATTCATTTTAATTTTAAACATTGGAGCAATTAATATTTTATCCCCAATTTCTTTCATTCAAACGTTTTTTGTAAGGAGGTAAGCTTACTAAATCTAAGAGTTGCAAAATTTCTGAATCAATATTTGTCAAATTTAAACTCGTCCATTTCCACCCTTGGTAAAATATTTAATTAAATTTTCTGTCGTTATCTGAGATATTTGGAATTTACGGAAATGGACTGACTGAAGTTAATCTACAGATTAATGTAATATAAGCTGATGATTTCTGAAATCTAATAAAAACTATTTTTTCTTTTTGTCCATAATATATGCTGAAACATGTGTAAAGGGAAGGCTTTAACAACTACTCAAAAACGGAACCTAAGAAATATCTGAGTGAGGGAATGACCATATTGAGATTTGCAGAGATCAATCGAACGATAAAGAAGTCTGTGGAAACTAGAACTAAGCTAAGAACTCAAAGGACTGGAAAAGACTTTAAGAACTTGCTTCCTTGAGATGAACGTAAACTAAAGTGAGTTATAGCGAAACAACCACTTTGAGCCAGCGCTCAGATCTTTGAAAAGGCTCAAATTGAGAGGATCAATACGGACAAATTGAGAGGATCAATACGGACAAATTGAGAGGATCAATACTGACAAATTGAGAGGATCAATACGGACAAAATTTGTAGAATAATTTGTGAAAAGATCTGTAAAAAAATCTCCAAGAAAAACTTCTACCACCAAAGCAAATATTTTAAAGCGTTAAAATTGAGCCAAGAAATATATGAAAACTGAGTTTTATGAAATAATTTTCACTGAAGAATCTCGAGTGTCACTTGATGGAACTGGTGGATGGGCCAAAGGATAGATTTTATCCATTTGATACGTACCTGTGGCTAAATAAAGGTGACAAGGAGGCTGTCGAGATTGATATGGGATGGAATTATCAACCAAATCATAATTGGGCCATACCAATTGAAGAACATGCTAAACTATTGCGATATTATGAAAAACAAATTTCTTTGTATGGCACAAGTCCCAGTCTCGCAGTTTCAAACCAAAGTGTGTATTTATGCACGACAATAATCCTTCTCGTGTATCTAAGCTTATCCATGAATTATTGGGGCATGAAAGATTTAAGGAAGAGAAGATAACGAAATGTTAAAATGAAGTCCTGAACTGAATCCGATCGAAAAAATATGGTCAATTGTGAAGATGACATTATGTGAAGGTGACAAACAACGTAACAGAAAAGCAGACAAATGGGAACCAATTAAAACTACCATGTCAAAAATTGATCCTGGTAGAGTAAAAAAAAATTCTATGGTCAATTGTGAAGATGAAATTATGTGAAGGTGACAAACAATGTAACAGAAAAGCAGACAAATGGGAACCAATTAAAACTACCATGTCAAAAATTGATCCTGGTAGAGTAAAAAAAAAATTCTATGCTAAATTGTGAAGATGAAATTATGTGAAGGTGACAAACAATGTAACAGAAAAGCAGACAAATGGGAACCAATTAAAACTACCATGTCAAAAATTGATCCTGGTAGAGTAAAAAAAAATTCTATGGTAAATTGTGAAGATGATATTATGTGAAGGTGGCAAATGATATAACAACAAAGCAGAACTATGGGAATCAATTAAAACAACCGTATCATCAATTGAATCTGCTCAAGTAAGAAAAAGAATCTATGGTCAATTGTGATATTATATGAAGGTGATAACAGAAAAGCAGACCTATGGGAAGCAAATAAAACCATGTCAAACATTGAACCTGGTCAAGTAAGGAAAAGAATCTATGGTCAATTGTTATATTATATGAAGGTAGCAAACAGTATAACAGCAAAGAAGACCGATGGGAAGCAATTAAAACTAGCATGTCGGAAATTGAACCGGTTGAAGTAAAAAAATAAAATAAAAAAATCAGTGGAAAATAGATTGCTGGCTGTTAATGAGAAGAAGGGTGACTATATTAAAATGGAATGGATTCAAAGTATTATCATATGTGTTTGTTATTTGTTTTGTGTTGATAAATTTTTGATGATTTTATTGCCTTTTTATTGAAGTAAATTATAATTGTTTGGTTTTGTCTAATAACTTCATACGGCATTTTTTTGTAGAATACATCAAATATCTTCAATAACCTAAAACATATTGTTACTACCTAAAATTTTAACTCTGGCTTTGTTTTGCCAACTAAATCGAGTATTTAAAATTTGATAATTTTTTTCAAACCAAATTTGAATTATTGATGTTTACATTATTTGCTTAATAACTACTGACATGGTATATATATATATATATATAAAGACAAACGGAAAACTTCTTTTTACCAACTCGTTTCCTTCCCCCGAGGGACGTTTGTGTCTGTGTGTCTGTGTGTGCACACACACATATATATATATATATATATATATATATATATTCATACATGTTTCATTAAATAATATAGACAACTGTTGTCTATTTATTTTATGTAAATTCTTTTCATAACGTCTGATAAGCTTAATAAGATTATCATTAAACGAAGAAAGAAAATCACAATATTGAGCCATATTTTTTAATCCAATCTTTCGGCTTACATAAGCCATTATCAAAGATGTCAATTATTGTACAATATATTAAGCAATATACGGACAAGACAGTGATGATAGTCTGTTATTGTTTACATGGATGATTTCCAAGCAATGATAAACACGTGCATATAAGACGCTAGAAGCGAAAATCGCACCGCAGCAAATGACGTCACACATGACCACGCGAGAGAGAATTCGAGAAGTATTAAGTATGGGAAGCCGTTGGTATAAACCAATGGCTTTTGTTACCAATTATAGACATTTAATGATATTTGTGTAGATTCCATAGTTGATTTTGTTTAGGTTAGGTTTCAACTTTTTTATGTATATAGCTTTAAGGATTTTTAGTTTTTTTTTTATTGTTTTAATGTTTAAGTATAATTGTGTTTTCGACAAGGATTTTACGGAATTGTGTATGCGACCAGGCATGTTGTTTAAATGCCTAAAAATGTTAGAGTTTTCATTCAAATGTAGTGTCAAGCGTCGTGAAAGCGAGTTTGTGGTGTGACCAACATGAATATTATTTAATTCGTTGGAGATACAATCTCCCAAACGGCACTTGAATTTGTAAACGATGTTGGTTTTTTACAAATCGCTGAGGGAGAAGTATCGTTGCGAAGTATTAAGTTGGATATACTAGATTTAGTGTAGTATATGATTAACTTAATTTTTTTGCTAGGATCTGTTGTTGATATATTAGTATTTACTAAATTTTTTATTATATTTACAACTTGTTTATAATTAGTATGCATTTGATTACGATATAGGAGATTAATATGTTTGCGATTGGTAGAAGCAGTATTATGTACTATTTGCTTAGTATTGAGATTTCTAAGAAAGCATCTTATTTGTCCATCAACTATATAGTTTGGAAAGGTATTATTAATAAGTGTTTGTTTTATATTCTTTAGTTCACTGTAAAAAATCTGTTTTGTCGATAAATTAGTTTCTGCGCGATGTATTAGATTCTTTATAATTGCTACTTTGTAGTATTAATAATATGGGCATTCGCTTTTTTTAGTTAAGTGTACATGAATTTATGCTTGTAGGTTTTTTTGTATGGCGAAATAATAAATTTTTTATTATTTGTGTTTATCAATATGTCAAGGAAGGGGATTTTATTATTAGTATTGAGTTCATATGTGAATTTAAGTAATTGACATCTTTGATAATGGCTTATGTAAGCCGAAAGCTTAGATTGGATTAAAAAATATGGCTCAACATTGTGATTTTCTTTCTTCGTTTAATGATAATGTTATTAAGCTTAGACGATAAAAAAAAGAATTTACATAAAATAAATAGACAATATTTGTCTATATTATTTAATAAAAACATGAATATATATATATATATATATATATATATATATATATATATATATATATATATACAGACACACACACACACACGTCCCTCAGGGGAGGAAGCGCGTTGGTAGAAAGAATTTTTCCGTTTGTCTTTATATATATATATACCATGTCAGTAGTTATTAAGCAAATCATGTAAACATCAATAATTCAAATTTGGATTTGGTTTTGGTTCTGTTTAATTGTTGTTGGCTTGTTGGCATAGACCTTACTTTTGAGATGACCCCCCAAAGGAAGAAATCTAAAGGCGTCAAGTCGGACGATCGTGGTGGCCAATTGACTTCGCTGTTTTGAGAGATGATGCGACCTGGGAACTTCCCATTCAAATTCAGTTTGAACGTCCATTTTCGGAATAGGCTTCGTTAACTTTAACAAGTTGTTTGATTTTTTTTGTCTTTAAATGGTTGAAATTGCCAAAGACTTAAGTTGTTAAATCTGAAAGAAAAAAAATCATTGGACGCTTAAACTTAATTCACAATTAAAATTGGTCCAAGTTATTGGAACATTCTACACACACACACACACACACACACACACACACACACACACACACACACACACACACACACATACACACACATATATATATATATATATATATATATATATATATATAAAGATATGTTTGGTGGTACAAAATTTTAACACTGCCATGAATAGACAAAAATTAGTTTTATTATTACTGTGACAGAGAGAGTTTGGAAAACACACAAACATCCACACACACACACACATATATATATATTTATTGAAATTGGAGTGGATTTGAACAGCGAAATTAGATGAGAACAATTTTGTTTACTGAGGGAAACCTGATCTTGCCCATTTGGAATTGGGTCAATAGAAAAGAAAATGAAAAAATGATCGAAAT
>CAHIKZ030003228.1:37500-180000 GCA_903632075.3 Acanthosepion pharaonis
AGAAATATAGACAGATACTGAAGGGCCGAAACGTTGTAATAAATATGGCGACAAAGATGAGGACAATAGTCTGAATAATGTAAATAGTGTACATAATACCTCATCTCAAAAATATAGACAGATACTGAAAGGCCGAAACGTTGTAATAAATATGACAACAAAGATAAGGACAATAGTCCGAATAATGTAAATAGTGTACATAATACCTCATCTCAAAAATATAGACAGATACTGAAGGGCCGACACGTTGTAATAAATATGGCGACAAAGATGTTGACAATAGTCCGAATAATGTAAATAGTGTACATAATACCTCATCTCAGAAATATAGACAGATACTGAAGTTCATATCTATTTATCTCTCTCTCTCTCTCTCTCTCTCTCTCTATCTATCTATCTCAGACAATTCATATCTGTGTATCTGAGACAATTCTCTCTCACACACACATATATATCTGTCTAAGACAATTCATATCTATCTATCTATCTATCTATCTATCTATCTATCTATCTATCTATCTATCTATCTATCTATCTACATCAATGGTTTGTCTTACAAATAAGCAATGCGTACATTGTTTACTAAATAAAAAAAATATAAAAATTATTCCGTACTACATGAAAAATATCTGAATTTATTAAGTTTAAAGTATTATTTATTTGAAGAATATCAAAAGACTATAACACTCAGTAACCCTAACCCACTGTGATGAATGTTTGGAACTTGACAGCTTGTTTAAAATGCTAACATATATGTTACTATTTAATGTATATTAAAATGACCGATCCATCCTACAGCCTTCTAATTCGCCAAAGTCAAGTAAATGATTTGAGACTTTTTTTTTCAGATCTGTAGTGTATTGCCACTGGGAAACCAATATTTGCAGACATTCTGATGATTAGGATTTGGAAATGATTAAAAGTTAGAACCTCCATTCTATCTGGTTCCGTTACTATGGTCTTGTGACTGTCAAGTACGATACAAAAATCTGGCAATCGACTCGAACATCGGCTTTAGAGTTTTCAGGTCCTACAGACACGATTATTTAATTTTATCACTTTTTCTTGTCTTTTTTCCTGCGCTCCTTTTTTTTTCGTCTTTTTTTTAATCTCTTTCTTATCGTTTGAATTCTTCTTCTCATTGTTTATTTCTTATTTTCCTCTTTGTTGTATTTTCGCTTTTTCCTGCTTTTGTCTTTGTTTTCGCTTTTTTCCGCTTCACGAATTGTTTTTCTCCTTTTGAATCTTTTCACTTTTTTTCTTACTTTTTGGCCATCATCTTCCATCTTTCTCCATAGATAGTTGTTGTTGTTGTTGTTGTTCTTCTTCTTCTTCTTATTCTTCTTCAGCTATATTTTCGTTCGTTTTCTTTTCCCCTTCTTATTTTTCTTCTTTGTCTTTTTCGTTGACGTATTTTCTCGTCTTTTCGGTTCCCTCATTCATTTTTGTCTTTCTTTCCCCTTTCTCTTTCTTTTTAATCTTTTATCATCTTTTTCTCTTCTTCGCCATTGTTTTCTTCTTTTTTTCTATTACTTCTGCTTCTTTTTCTTCTTTTTTTTTTTTCTTTTTTTGCTCTTCTTTTTCTTCTTCTCTATGAGTTAATCTTATTAAGTCATTGATTCTTTCCTTCTTTCGCTCTTTCTTTCCCTTTTTCCGCTTCACTGATTTCTTTTCTCCTTCTTCCGATTCTAGCTTTACATTCTTCTTCTTTTTCTCTTTCTTCGTCTTCTTCGTCGTCTTCTTCTTCAGCAACTATATTTTCGTTTATTTCCCTTTTTTATACCTTATTTTACTTCTTGGCTTTTATTTCTTCTTCTTCTTCTTCTTCTTCTTCTTTTTTCTTCTATATGAATTAATCTTAATAATTCATTGATTCATTCACTCCCTTTCTCGTTCGATACTTTTGCTTTCAGTCATGTAGAAAGAGCCGTTTAGAGAGGATGAAAGAAAAGAGGGTGTAGCGATGAAGTAACTAAAACACGACATAATGACGCGAACAGTTTGGTTGGTCACATGATCCAATATGGTGCAGTCAGCTCTACGAGGTTAAGTAATTAAACTGCCCTCTCTCTGCAGTTAGAACCGCAAACTACTTTTGGCTCAGAATTAGGACCCAGAACCCAATAACGTCAACAAATACATTACTTTTTTTTATTTTCTTGTTTTTTAAAAAATTATTTATATAGTTGGTTGCAAAAGATGAACGTTTGAATTTTTACAGAAATAATTAATTTAGGGCGAAGTGTAGTAACATAAGTATACATCATGTCATTCAATTTTTCGGACAGGAAGTATCTGACCCCCTCCATAAGAAAGAAATTAGAGTAAAAGTATCTGAACTGGAGCTGCCCAGTACTCACTTACCAGCCTTGATAGAACTCAAATAGTTTACATGACCTTGTGGCAGATCAATTTTTTCCCATTTTCCTGCTAACAATTTCTTTCCTAGAGAAGAAACAACACAAGACTCTCATTATCACTATTTGACAAAATGTTCTATCGTACTGCATTCGTTAGTCCAACCAATTCTTAAATACACGCCTAGGACCTGCCATCCTAAGGCATTGTAGCGAACATCCATCATTCCATTCGTAGACTCCATCATGCTAAGATTTATTATTATTATTATTGTTGCTGTTGCTGTTGTTGTTGTTGCTGTTGTTGTTGTTGTTGTTATAATTCTTATTATTATATATTTCTTTTTTATTGAATCTCAACCAAGGCAATAAGCCACTAAGACATAAGCAGTGTGAGAGAATATGAGAAAAAAAAAACATTAATAAGGAGAGAGGACAATAAAAGAAGAGGCATTAAGAAGAGAGAAAATATCGATTGACATTGCATTGAAATTTTTGAGGATCAAAGTTGACTGGAAAATAAGAAGAGTGAAAGAGAATTAGAAGACTTTAGTGAGGGGAAAGGACAATAAAAGAAGAGGAATTAAGATGACAGAAGATAACGATTGACATTGCATTGAAATTTTTGAAGGTCAAAGTTGACTGGATAGTAAGAAGAGTGAAAGAGAATTAGAAGACTTTAGTGAGGGGAAAGGACAATAAAATAAGAGGAATTAAGAAGACAGAAGATAACGATTGACATGGCATTTAAATTTTTGAAGGTCAAAGTTGACTGAAATGTAAGAAGCCAAAAAGAATGTTCTACAAGCGAGAAGTGCGAGAAAACAAATTGTTAGCACAGAAATTACGGTTAGATGTTGCCATTTCAAATGTAAATTGATGGGATGTTACTGCTAATCTAGTACTGTTTCGTTTTCCTTCATTATGTGAGTATCCATGGCTCTCCACAACTTCCTGTCGTTTATAGCTTTTAGTAAGATCTATTCACCACTCGTTTTCTGCTATTCATTTACATCAGCTCGTTAGATATGTGATGTGGGGCTAAAGATGGGACCACAGAAGGAAAACACGGAACACGGATTAGATGTAAGAAAGATATATTAACAACAGGTTACAGAGATAGTGTAAGCGGAGCTTACTATATGTTAGTGTCCAATACTGGTAGTCGTACGCGGCTCTCACTGTCTCTTTAGAGTGTTGTGTCGCATACTTAATATAGACCTGGAAGAGTCTATTGTGTAGGTAGTTCCGGTCTCACAATAATATGACACTAGCTATTTTGCTCTCAGTCTCTTGCCTTCAGTATGTCCTTTGAGTGTCAAGATCACCAAGATTTCTTTCCTCGTTACACTAGAAATTTCAACTATCATTTTCTGATTATTAGCCTAAGTATGACTTAACATGAGAACATCATCAAGTTGGGAGAACAATAAAAGATGAGGAATTATGAACATAGAAGAGAACAATTCGACATATTTTATTCTCAGTATTTTATATATTTAGTTCAAGTTTTAGGTCAGTATCCATGTGAGAAATCCATATTATTTCCTTAAAATATCACATGTTGCATATTTTTGTTACTGTATAAATGACAGATTTGGCTTAACTGCAAAGTACTGGCAACAGAAAAACCGCACTGAAAATGTGAGTGCAAAATATTTAGAATTCGCGAGTGTCGTGTTTGTCCCGGGGTATTATTTATTTTCATGTTACTTTCATTTTGTTATTGACAATAAAAAGAAATGTACATGACAAGATTAAAGACACTGAGAATTTCCTACAGTCAAAATCATGCTAGCCTATTGCAGCTTTTTCGTTATTACTATAGCAAATGTTTTGAAGAGCTACCTTCCTTATTTCTACCAGTTCGATTCTTTACAGTTCAGCCACTCTCTACTCTATCGCTATTTCCATGGCAAATGTTCAGACGAGCTACATTCCTTAGGTCCACCAGTTCAGATCTTTACATCTAAGCCTCTCTCTACTCTATCGCTATTTCCATGGCAAATGTTCAGATGAGCTACATTCCTTAGTTCCATCAGTTCAGACCTTTACATCTAAGCCTCTCTCTACTCTATTGCTATTTCCATGGCAAATGTTCAGATGAGCTGCATTCCTTGTTCCCCAGTTTAGACCTTTACATCTAAGCCTCTCTCTACTCTATCGCTATTTCCATGGCAAATGTTCAGATGAGCTACATTCCTTAGTTCCCCCAGTTCAGACCTTTACATCTAAGCCTCTCTCTACTCTATCGCTATTTCCATGGCAAATGTTCAGATGAGCAACATTACTTAGTTCCCCAGTTCAGACCTTTACATCGAAGCCTCTCTCTACTCTATCCTTTATTTCCATGGCAAATGTTCAGATGAGCTACATTCCTTAGTTCCCCAGTTCAGACCTTTACATCTAAGCCTCTCTCTACTCTATCGCTATTTCCATGGCAAATGTTCAGATGAGCAACATTACTTAGTTCCCCCAGTTCAGACCTTTACATCTAAGCCACTCTCTACTCTATCGCTATTTCCATGGCAAATGTTCAGATGAGCTACATTCCTTAGTTCCACCAGTTCAGACCTTTACATCGAAGCCGCTCTCTACTCTATCGCTATTTTCATGGCAAATGTTCAGATGAGCAACATTACTTAGTTCCCCCAGTTCAGACCTTTACATCTAAGCCACTCTCTACTCTATCGCTATTTCCATGGCAAATGTTCAGATGAGCTACATTCCTTAGTTCCCCCAGTTCAGACCTTCACATCGAAGCCTCTCTCTACTCTATCGCTATTTCCATGGCAAATGTTCAGATGAGCTACATTCCTTAGTTCCACCAGTTCAGACCTTTACAGCTATGTTCCTCTATGTCGCGTACAAAGGTGCCATCCTTCTTTCCTTTGTATTCCATTCGTAAGGAGGAAGTTCTGCCACTTCCTGAAACGGATTTCCGTGAAGATGCTTTCCCGACTTCTATTATTTTAATTTCTTTAAGCCAACAGTTATCTAACCAACATATCATCATGATATGTACTTCTCATCTCATTCATTTACGCCCTTATAACAGCCACATTCAGCAACTGTCTAACATGAGTGGCTCTTGGGCCTTGAATTAGGTAAACAATAGTATATAAAAAGCTTTATTTAGGAAACATTGTTCAATTAAGATAAAAAAATAGTGTCTCAAAGTAATAATAATAATAATAATAATAATAATAAGAAGAAGAAGAAGAAGAATTCTATTATAATTGGCTTGTCCCCCACTTTCTTGGTTTGCACGACCTTTACGCCCTGCCAATGCCTCATACATAATGGATTATTTCGCGTTTTGACCGTGTGGAAATTGGGTTTCAATGAGAAAATGAAAAAGAAGAAAGAAATAAGAAACAATAGAAGTGGGGAGAGAGAATCAGATTAAACCGATAATAATAGAATCTACACTTTGATCTCACTCAAAAGGGCGAGAAATTGTGGCGGCCGCGATAAAAGTGCCATTTTTCAGACGCACTCTATCCAACAAAAGATACCGAGTAAAGCAATCGCTAAAAATCCAGTTTCCATAAATTGAATAATATAATATCGGCTGCTGAATTATTTTAAGATTATTAAGACTGAGATTTAGGTAGAAAGATAGAAAGAAGTGGAGATAAATGTATTTAACTTCTGTCAATACCTCATAAATAATGGACTATTCCATTTTGATCCCACGGAAAGAGGGGCAAAGACACTACTTGGTTTCAGTTAGAACATGAAAGAAAGAAAGAAAAAAAGGGAAGATAGAAACGTTTAATGTATGTTTCAGTGAAATGGAAAAAACTGTAAATCAAATCTTTTAATTTGTATCCCCTTACTTCTAAAAAATAACGATAAGAGAATTTCTACGGATATCTTATTGTTGTACAGTTCGTCATGAGCATATTCAGTAATTAACTTAAGAATTAAGATTCATCAGAAATATTTAAATAGGCAAACCGTGAAATTTTCCCGGGTTTTTCTAATAATAATAATAATAATAATAATAATAATAATAATAACAATTTTTTTTTGTCAGTGGAAAGTGGCATGATGCCATTTCTAACCTTAGGTCCCTTAATAATAATAATAATCTGTGATAAATATCCAGAAACGATTGATCATCTTGTATCAGGTTGCACGATATTGGCATCCACTGAGTATAAAACCCGGCATGACAGAGTGGGCCAATATCTGCACTGGAAAATCTGCAACTTCTACGGGAAGAAAACTGAAAGAAACTGGTATGAACATAGGGGTTACGGAGAAGGACCTGTTACAATTCTATGGGACTACACAATACACACTGACAGAACTTTGAAAGCCAACCGCCCAGACGAGAAATATTAAAGATCACAAACAAAAATGGTGACTCCTTGTTAATATGGCAGTCCCTGCTGACTGCAATGTATCTTTGAAGATATTAAAAAAGCTGTCAAAATACAAGGACCTTGAAATAAATTGAAAATGTATATGGGAACATCAACAGCCCCTGTTGTAGTTGGAGCCCTAGGACTGGTTGGAAAAGATTGCAGTAGACTAATTGAACGGGATTCATGGAAGCCCATGCCTCAAGGAGATACAAAATATTGTTCCGACAAGTACAACTCACACTTTACGAAAGGCTTTATGTATGTAATTTAATTTTTTTTTCTTTGTCAGTGGAAAGTGTCATGACGCCATTTCTAACCTTAGGTCCCTGGGCGGGACGCGGAAAGAAATGTGTACAGGCCAGAAATCAAAGAAAAAATAATAATATAATAATAGTAATAATAAAAAACAACAATAATAATAAATAATAATAATAATAATAATAATAATAAGGAGTTCCAAATGGGCGTAGGATAACTAAAGCACAATTGAAACTACAAAATACCTAAAAAAGATATTAAGACGAACAACAGAAGTTACAGAAGATGGCAAGATAAAATATTTAAATGGCCAAAACCGTACCAAACAAGCTGACGTAGACAAAACCCGTACCCATCAATAGTGCAGGGTTGAAAGCGGAAACTAAAGGTTTTAATTTTTTTGCAGGACCAAAACTAGGAATTATCAAGCACATATACTAAAATATTGTGTCAGTCAAAATGCAGATTCTGTGATAAATATCCAGAAACGATTGATCATCTTGTAGCAGGTTGTACGGTGTTGGCACCCACTGAATATAAAACCCGACATGACAGAGTGGGCCAATATCTGCACTGGAAAATCTGCAACTTCTACGGGAAGAAAACTGAAAGAAACTGGTATGAACACCACCCAGACCGGTTACGGAGATAGGACCTGTTACAATTCTATGGGACTACAATACACACTGACAGAACAATCAAGGCCAACCGCCCAGATATTGTTATTAAAGACCATAAACAAAAACGGTGCCTCCTTATTGATATGGCAGTCCCTGCCGACTGCAATGTATCTTTGAAGATATTCAAAAAAAGTTGTCAAAAGTACAAGGACCTTGAAATCGAAATCGCGAAAATGTGGCATATGGGAACATCAACAATCCCTGTTGTAGTTGGAGCCCTAGGACTGGTTGGAAAAAGATTCCAGTAGACTAATTGAAGGATACCTGGAAGTCCATGCCTCAAGGAGATACAGAAAATTGTTCTAACAAGTACAGCCCACACTTTATGAAGGGCTTTATCTATGTAATTTTTTCTTTCTTTTTTTTTTTTTTTTTTTTTTTTTGTCAGTGGAAAGTGTCATGACGCCATTTCTAACCTTAGGTCCCTGGGCGGGACCCGGAAAGAAATGTGTAAATGCCAGAAATCAAAGAAAATAAAAATATAATAATAATAATAATCTTGACAATGAGCTGGTGATGTCACAGTCACCACAAAAACACGACCCATCAAAAAGGCAGCGATACCCTGAAAACATTTCTAAAGCAGAAAAAAAAGCAAAACAAAACAAACCATCTTATCGCCTCGGGAAAGATGTCAGTTGCGTATCTGAGGACAAGTAGTAAAAGCACTTGCACATAGCCAAAAAAATCAAAAAAATCGGAGACCTTAGATTTTCACTGAATATGAATTGTGTGCATGGGAAGGGCATAGAAAAAAAAACAAATTACTCAAAGCAAAGAGAAATTTAACTGGTCCGATTACGCTCGGATGTGCGGCAGATATAGGGCATGATCGAAGAGAACAACGATGCTATCTAAACGTGCCCCCGACTGGCCTATTTTGACAACAAATATGTTAAGAGATTACAACAGGTGATCAGAGATGTCAGTTCACTGGTGGATGCAGGACGACTTTCGTATTAGGGGTGTTCATATTTGTTGTTGTGTTTGAATGAATGTATGCTTGAGTGGGTGTTAGGACGAATGAGTGTTTTTATTATATAAGTCCCGCATTAATTTCGTTCAATTAGCTGATCTTTCTGCCAAACGTAAGGATTTTGGAGGGTTTTTATTGTAGAAGAGAAGATAACTTACCTCGTGTGGCAAGGTGAGGATGTATATGCCTGGAGTGCAAAATGAGGAAAAGAAAAAAATACAGCCACCCTGACACCATAATTTAAGAAAGACATAGTCTTGGAGGTAAGAAAATTGGAGATAGTTGTTGGGTGTATACAATTTTTTGTGGGATCAGCTCGGCATAAAAAAAACACCACACGAGAGAGAATAGTACGTTCATGAACGTGGTACAGCCAACATGAAGAGACTTTGTCAGTTGGGAAAGCGATTACTTGTGTCAGTTTCACACAAGCTATTTCGGCGAAAATGGCGGAGGGGAAGTTTGTCCTCATCTAGGGAACCAGCAGAAACAGATACGGAAGATAACGGTGAGGATCCCACTAACGAAAGAGACTAAGTGGGTAGAGATCCAGAAGAGACGGGCGGATCCCTTCCACTTTTACGTAGAAGAACTCGACGAAGGCAACCACCAGCTCTGTGTCATTTATGTGATCAGAAGATCAGGGAGGAGTGTGGAAGAGAAGATGACTTACCTCGTGTGGCAAAGCAGGCATGTATATACCTGGCGTGCAAAACGAGTGAAGGAAAAGAAAAAGAAATATGGCCACCCTGACACTTTAATTTAAGAAAAACACGGTCTCGGAGCTAAGAAAATTGGTGAGAGTGGGTGGGCGTATACAAATGTTTTGTGAGATCAGATCGGCATAAAAAAACAACATGCGAGAGAGAATAGTCAGTACTGTAGTTTTATTACTCTCCCTCCACCCATAAACGAAAAATGGTATCAATTAGGACTTCATAGACATTATGCGGCATTATGATGGATATAGTCAGAACAGTGTGTTGGTTGTTTTGGTTCAAGTGGTATTGTGGTATGTTTGGGTCAGGGATTGTGGTTAGCTAAGATTAATTATAAGTGAGAAGAAGACAAACCTCTCCACATCCCCCTTTTGACCTTGTGCCAAATTTTTGCATTTTTAGACAGAATAAATATTGTTGAGCGCATACTATTTTCCGTGAGTCAGGAACACTATGCAACAATGGCGTCAACACGATCTGAAGAACGGAACGAACAATTATCACTGGATAATTATGAAGACGCACAATTTAGGATACTAGCAACTAAATATAGAAGAAAAAAGCTGAAGGATGTAAAATCAGTTGGAGGAGAAAACCAAATAACGGACGTGTTGATGCAAATGGCTGGTTGTAAGGCCATTATAAAAATATCAGTAATTGCACACCCAAGGAAATTGGAGGAAATGACGTTTGAAGATATAAGTCAACCAATAGTGAAATACGTAACACCCAAGAAAAAAGAATTGTGAATGTACAGAGACCGAAGTTTATGAATATTTCTCAACAAGTGAATAAATCAGTTATCAAATACAGACTTCGTTTAAAGAAGGTCGCTAAATATACGAATTTGAGAAATGGTGAACAGAAAATAAGAATTGACAAGGCTTCATGTAAGAAATTCAAATCTTATTCCATCTAATACTACTAGTGGAAAAAAAGCAAGAGAAATAAGATGAAAGAAATCCTAGTGAAAAAATGAATAATAATTGACAAGGCTACATGTAAGAAATTCAAATCTTATTCCATCTAATACTACTAGTGGAATAAAAAGCAAGAGAAATAAGATGAAAGAAATCCTATTGAAAAATGAATAATAATTGACAAGGCTTCATGTAAGAAATTCAAATCTTATTCCATCTAATACTACAAGTGGACTAAAAAGCAAGAGAAATAAGATGAAAGAAATTCTATTGAAAAGTGAATAATAATTGACAACGCTTCATGTAAGAAATTCAAATCTTATTCCATCTAAGACTACTAGTGGAATAAAAAGCAAGAGAAATAAGATGAAAGAAATCCTATTGAAAAATGAATAATTATTGACAAGGCTGGATGTAAGAAATTCAAATCTTATTCCATCTAATACTACTAGTGGAATAAAAAGCAAGAGAAATAAGATGAAAGAAATCCTATTGAAAATGAATAATAATTGACAAGGCTTGATGTAAGAAATTCAAATCTTATTCCATCTAATATTACAAGTGGACTAAAAAGCAAGAGAAATAAGATGAAAGAAATTCTATTGAAAATGAATAATAATTGACAAGGCTTGATGTAAGAAATTCAAATCTTATTCCATCTAATACTAAAAGTGGAATAAAAAAGCAAGAGAAATAAGATGAAAGAAATTCTATTGAAAAATGAATAATAATTGACAAGGCTTGATGTAAGAAATTCAAATCTTATTCCATCTAATACTACTAGTGGACTAAAAAGCAAGAGAAAATAAGATGAAAGAAATTCTATTGAAAAAATGAATAATAATTGACAAGGCTTGATGTAAGAAATTCAAATCTTATTCCATCTAATACTACTAGTGGAAGAAATAAAAAAGAAATTCAAGAGAAATAAGATGAAATGAAAAATTCTATTGAAAAATGAATAATAATTGACAAGGCTTGATGTAAGAAATTCAAATCTTATTCCATCTAATACTACTAGTGGACTAAAAAGCAAGAGAAATAAGATGAAAGAAATTCTATTGAAAAATGAATAATAATTGACAAGGCTTCATGTAAGAAATTCAAATCTTATTCCATCTAATACTACAAGTGGAATAAAAAGCAAGAGAAATAAGATGAAAGAAATTCTATTGAAAAATGAATAATAATTGACAAGGCTTGATGTAAGAAATTCAAATCTTATTCCATCTAATACTACAAGTGGACTAAAAAGCAAGAGAAATAAGATGAAAGAAATTCTATTGAAAATGAATAATAATTGACAAGGCTTGATGTAAGAAATTAAATCTTATTCCATCTAATACTACAAGTGGACTAAAAAGCAAGAGAAATAAGATGAAAGAAATTCTATTGAAAAATGAATAATAATTGACAAGGCTTCATGTAAGAAATTCAAATCTTATTCCATCTAATACTACAAGTGGAAGCTAAAAGAGAAAAAATGCAAGAAAAAGAAAATAAGATGAAAGAAATTCTATTGACTAAAAAAATGAATAATGAAAAGAAAATTGACAAGGAATTGACAAGATGTAAGAAATTCAAATCTTATTCCATCTAATACTACAAGTGGACTAAAAAGCAAGAGAAATAAGATGAAAGAAATTCTATTGAAAAATGAATAATAATTGACAAGGCTTGATGTAAGAAATTCAAATCTTATTCCATCTAATACTACAAGTGGACTAAAAAGCAAGAGAAATAAGATGAAAGAAATTCTATTGAAAAAATGAATAATAATTGACAAGGCTTGATGTAAGAAAATTCAAATCTTATTCCATCTAATACTACAAGTGGAGCAAAAATAAATGAAAGAAATTGAAAAGATAAAAGAAATTCTAAGAAAAAATGAATAATAATTGACTAAAAGGCTTGATGTAAGAAAATGAATAAAATTCAAATCTTATTCCATCTAATACTACAAGTGGACTAAAAAGCAAAAAGCAAGAGAAAGAAAGATGAAAATGAATAATAATTGACCTTGATGTAAGAAAATCAAAATCTTAATAAATGACAGTGGGCTAAAAGCAAAATTGAAAGAAATTCTATTGAAAATGAATAATAATTGACAAATAAGAAATTCAATTATTCCATCTAATACTACAAGTGGACTAAAAAAGCAAGAGAAATAAGATGAAAGAAATTCTATTGAAAAATGAATAATAATTGACAAGGCTTGATGTAAGAAATTCAAATCTTATTCCATCTAATACTACAAGTGGACTAAAAAGCAAGAGAAATAAGATGAAAGAAATTCTATTGAAAAATGAATAATAATTGACAAGGCTTGATGTAAGAAATTCAAATCTTATTCCATCTAATACTACAAGTGGACTAAAAAGCAAGAGAAATAAGATGAAAGAAATTCTATTGAAAAATGAATAATAATTGACAAGGCTTGATGTAAGAAATTCAAATCTTATTCCATCTAATACTACTAGTGGAATAAAAAGCAAGAGAAATAAGATGAAAGAAATTCTATTGAAAAATGAATAATAATTGACAAGGCTTGATGTAAGAAATTCAAATCTTATTCCATCTAATACTACAAGTGGACTAAAAAGCAAGAGAAATAAGATGAAAAGAAATTCTATTGAAAAAATGAATAATAATTGACAAGGCTTGATGTAAGAAATTCAAATCTTATTCCATCTAAACTACAAGTGGACTAAAAAGCAAGAGAAATAAGATGAAATGAAAATAATTGACTATTGAAAAATGAATAAAAAGCAAGAAATGAAAGAAATTTTGAAAAAGAAAATTGACAAGGCTGATGTAAGAAATCTTATTCCATCTAATACTACAAGTGGACTAAAAAGCAAAGAGAAATAAGATGAAAGAAATTCTATTGAAAAATGAATAATAATTGACAAGGCTTCATGTAAGAAATTCAAATCTTATTCCATCTAATACTACAAGTGGAATAAAAAGCAAGAGAAATAAGATGAAAGAAATCCTATTGAAAAATGAATAATAATTGACAAGGCTTGATGTAAGAAATTCAAATCTTATTCCATCTAATACTACTAGTGGAATAAAAAGCAAGAGAAATAAGATGAAAGAAATCCTATTGAAAAATGAATAATAATTGACAAGGCTTGATGTAAGAAATTCAAATCTTATTCCAACTAATACTACGAGTGGAATAAAAAGCAAGAGAAATAAGATGAAAAAAATTCTATTGAAAAAATGAATAATAATTGACAAGGCTTGATGTAAGAAATTCAAATCTTATTCCATCTAATACTACAAGTGGAGATAAAAAAGCAAGAGAAATAAGATGAAAGAAATTCTATTGAAAAAAATGAATAATAATTGACAAGGCTTGATGTAAGAAATTCAAATCTTATTCCATCTAATACTACTAGTGGAATAAAAAAGCAAGAGAAATAAGATGAAAGAAATTCTATTGAAAAATGAATAATAATTGACAAGGCTTGATGTAAGAAATTCAAATCTTATTCCATCTAATACTAAAAACAAGTGGAATAAAAAGCAAGAGAAATAAGATGAAAGAAATTCTATTGAAAAATGAATAATAATTGACAAGGCTTGATGTAAGAAATTCAAATCTTATTCCATCTAATACTACTAGTGGAATAAAAAAGCAAGAGAAATAAGATGAAAGAAATTCTATTGAAAAATGAATAATAATTGACAAGGCTTGATGTAAGAAATTCAAATCTTATTCCATCTAATACTACTAGTGGAAAAAAAGCAAGAGAAAATAAAATGAAAGAAATCCTATTGAAAATGAATAATAATTGACAAGGTTCTTGATGTAAGAAATTCAAATCTTATTCCATCTAATACTACTAGTGGAATAAAAAGCAAGAGAAGATGAAAAGAATGAAAAAATGAATAATAATTGAAAAACTTGATGAAGAAATCAAATTGATACTACAAGTGGACTAAAAGCAAGAGAAATAAGGAAATCCTATTGAAAAATGAATAAAGAAATTAAGAAATCTTATTCCATCTAATACTACAAGTGGACTAAAAAAGCAAGAGAAATAAGATGAAAGAAATCCTATTGAAAATGAATAATAATTGACAAGGCTTGATGTAAGAAATTCAAATCTTATTCCATCTAATACTACTAGTGGACTAAAAAGCAAGAGAAATAAGATGAAAGAAATTCTATTGAAAAATGAATAATAATTGAAAATAAGAAATTCAAATCTTAATCTAATACAACAAAGTGGACTAAAAAAGCAAGAGAAATAAGATGAAAGAAATTCAAATCTTAATTCCATAAGAAATTCAAATACTACTAATGGAATAAAAAGCAAGAGAAATAAGATGAAAGAAATTCTATTGAAAAATGAATAATAATTGACAAGGCTTCATGTAAGAAATTCAAATCTTATTCCATCTAATACTACTAGTGGAATAAAAAGCAAGAGAAATAAGATGAAAGAAATTCTATTGAAAATGAATAATAATTGACAAGGCTTGATGTAAGAAATTCAAATCTTATTCCATTTAATACTACTAGGAATAAAAAAGCAAGAGAAATAAGATGAAAGAAATTCTATTGAAAATGAATAATAATTGACAAGGCTTGATGTAAAGAAATTCAAATCTTATTCCATCTAATACTAAAAGCAAGGAATAAAAAAAAAAGAAAATGAATAAGATGAAAGAAATCCTATTGAAAAATGAAGAATAATTGACAAGGACTAAAAAGCATGTAAGAAATTCAAATCTTATTCCATCTAATACTGACAACAAGCTATTGGACTGGAATAAAGCAGGAAAAGAGAAATAAGATGAAAAATTCAAATTTCCAAAAATGAATAAAAAAGCAAGTAAGAAATAAGATCTAAAAGAAATTGGACTATTGAAATAAAAATGTAATAATAATTGACAAGGCTTCATGTAAGAAATTCAAATCTTATTCCATCTAATACTACAAGTGGAATAAAAGCAAGAGAAATAAGATGAAAGAAATTCTATTGAAAAATGAATAATAATTGACAAGGCTTGATGTAAGAAATTCAAATCTTATTCCATCTAATACTACTAGTGGAATAAAAAGCAAGAGGAAATAAAAAAGCTATTGAAAAATGAATAAAATAAGATGAAAGAAACTACTATTGAAAAAGGAATAATGAAAGAAAATTGAAAAGAATAATAATTGACAAGGCTTGATGTAAGAAATTCAAATCTTATTCCATCTAATACTACTAGTGGAATAAAAAGCAAGAGAAATAAGATGAAAGAAATCCTATTGAAAAATGAATAATAATTGACAAGGCTTCATGTAAGAAATTCAAATCTTATTCCATTTAATACTACTAGTGGTATAAAAAGCAAGAGAAATAAGATGAAAGAAATCCTATTGAAAAATGAATAATAATTGACAAGGCTTGATGTAAGAAATTCAAATCTTATTCCATCTAATACTACGAGTGGAATAAAAAGCAAGAGAAATAAGATGAAAGAAATCCTATTGAAAAATGAATAATAATTGACAAGGCTTCATGTAAGAAATTCAAATCTTATTCCATCTAATACTACTGAATAAAAAGAGAATAAAAAAAGCAAGAGAAAATAAAAAAGAAATCCTTATTATTGAAAAAATGAATAATAAGAAATAAGATTGAAAAGAAATTCAAATCTTATTCCATCTAATTAAAAATAAAAGCAAGAGAAATAAGATGAAAGAAATTCTATTGAAATGAATAAAATGTAAGAAAAAATTATTCCATAATAATTGATAAGATGAAAGTCTATTGAAAATGAATAATTGAAATAAGAAATTCAAATTATTCCATCTAATACTACAAGTGGAATAAAAAGCAAGAGAAATAAGATGAAAGAAATCCTATTGAAAATGAATAATAATTGACAAGGCTTGATGTAAGAAATTCAAATCTTATTCCATCTAATACTACTAAGTGGAATAAAAAGCAAGAGAAATAAAAGATGAAAGAAATCCTATTGAAAAATGAATAATAATTGACAAGGCTTGATGTAAGAAATTCAAATCTTATTCCATCTAATACTACTAAGTGGAATAAAAAAGCAAGAGAAATAAGATGAAAAAAAATTCTATTGAAAAATGAATAATAATTGACAAGGCTTCATGTAAGAAATTCAAATCTTATTCCATCTAAATACTGGACTAAAAGCAAGAAATGAATGAAAAAAAGCAATAAGAAATAAGATGAAAAAGAAATTTACTATAGTGATAAAAAAGCAAGAGAAAAAAATGAATAATAATTGACAAGGCTTGATGTAAGAAATTCAAATCTTATTCCATCTAATACTACTAGTGAATAAAAAGTGGAATAAAAAGAAATTCTATTGAAAAAGAGA
Source organism: Acanthosepion pharaonis (assembly GCA_903632075.3). Taxonomy (NCBI): domain Eukaryota; kingdom Metazoa; phylum Mollusca; class Cephalopoda; order Sepiida; family Sepiidae; genus Acanthosepion; species Acanthosepion pharaonis. The sequence continues at coordinate 54,150 of CAHIKZ030003228.1, forward strand.
ATAAAATAAGATGAAAGAAATTCCTATTGACTAAAAATGAATAATAATTGACAAGGCTTGATGTAAGAAATTCAAATCTTATTCCATCTAATACTATAAGTGGAATAAAAAAGCAAGAGAAATAAGATGAAAGAAATTCTATTGAAAAATGAATAATAATTGACAAGGCTTGATGTAAGAAATTCAAATCTTATTCCATCTAATACTACTAGTGGAATAGAAAAAGCAAGAAAATGAAAATAAGATCAAAAATTCCATTGAAATACTAAAATTAAAAAGCAAGAGAAATAAGATGAAAGGCTTTGAAAATGATTCCATCTAATACTAATTGGAATAAAAACAAGAAATAAGATGAAAGAAATTCTTGAAAATGTAAGAAATTCAAATCTTATTCCATCTAATACTACTAGTGGAATAAAAAGCAAGAAATAAATAAATCTATGAAATGAATAAAATTGACAAGGCTTATTGAAAAAATGATTCCATAAATAATTGAATAAAAAGCAAGGAAATAAGATGAAAAGAAATTGAAAATGAAAATCTTATTCCATCTAAAACTTATTCCATCTAATACTAGTGGAATAAAAGCAAGAGAAATAAGATGAAAGAAATCCTATTGAAAAATGAATAATAATTGACAAGGCTTCATGTAAGAAATTCAAATCTTATTCCATCTAATACTACTAAGTGGAATAAAAAGCAAGAGAAATAAGATGAAAGAAATTCTATTGAAAATGAATAATAATTGACAAGGCTTGATGTAAGAAATTCAAATCTTATTCCATTTAATACTACTAGTGGAATAAAAAAGCAAGAGAAATAAGATGAAAGAAAATTGAAAATGAATAATAATTGAAAATGTAAGAAATTCAAATCTTATTCCATTTAATACAAGGTATAAAAAGCAAGAGAAATAAGATGAAAAAAAATTGAAAATGAATAAAATCAAGGCTTCATGTAAGAAATTCAAATTATTCCATCTAATACTACTAGTGGAATAAAAAGCAAGAGAAATAAGATGAAAGAAACTTATTGAAAAATGAATAATAATTGACAAGGCTTCATGTAAGAAATTCAAATCTTATTCCATCTAATACTACTAGTGGAATAAAAAGCAAGAGAAATAAGATGAAAGAAATTTTATTGAAAAATGAATAATAATTGACAAGGCTTGATGTAAGAAATTCAAATCTTATTCCATCTAATACTACTAGTGGAATAAAAAGCAAGAGAAATAAGATGAAAGAAATCCTATTGAAAAATGAATAATAATTGACAAGGCTTGATGTAAGAAATTCAAATCTTATTCCATCTAATACTACTAGTGGAATAAAAAGCAAGAGAAATAAGATGAAAGAAATTCCTATTGAAAAATGAATAATAATTGACAAGGCTTGATGTAAGAAATTCAAATCTTATTCCATTTAATACTACTAGTGGAATAAAAAGCAAGAGAAAAATGAAAAATCCCATTGAAAATGAATAATAATTGAAATTTTATAAGAAATTCAAATCTTATTCCATCTAATAATAATAGTGGTATAAAAGCAAAGATAAGATGAAAGAAATCCTATTGAAAAATGAATAATAATTGACAAGGTTTGATGTAAGAAATTCAAATCTTATTCCATTTAATACTACTAGTGGACTAAAAGCAAGAGAAATAAAATGAAAAGAAATTCTATTGAAAAATGAATAATAATTGACAAGGCTTCATGTAAGAAATTCAAATCTTATTCCATCTAATACTACAAGTGGACTAAAAAGCAAGAGAAATAAGATGAAAGAAATTCTATTGAAAAATGAATAATAATTGACAAGGCTTGATGTAAGAAATTCAAATCTTATTCCATCTAATACTATAAAATTGGACTAAAAAAAATTCAAGAGAAATAAGATGAAAGAAATTCCATTGAAAATGAATAATAATTGACAAGGCTTACAAGGAAAGAAAATTCAAATCTTATTCCATCTAATACTACTAGTGGAATAAAAAGCAGATGAAAGAAATGAAAAAAGATGAAAGAAATACTACTAGTGGTTGAAAAAAGAAAATGAAAATAATTGACAAGGCTTCATGTAAGAAATTCAAATCTTATTCCATCTAATACTACTAGTGGAATAAAAGCAAGAGAAATAAGATGAAAAGAAATTCTATTGAAAATGAATAATAATTGAATAATGTAAGAAATTCAAATCTTATTCCATCTAATATACAAGTGGGCTAAAAAGCAAGAGAAATAAGATGAAAGAAAATTCTATTGAAAAAATGAAAAAATTGACAAGGTTGATGTAAGTTCAAATCTTATTCCATCTAATACTACTAGTGGAATAAAAAGCAAGAGAATAAGATGAAAGAAATTTATTGAAAAATGAATAATAATTGAAAGAAATTCGCCCTTTAAAAAAGCAAGAGAAATAAGATGAAAGAATTCTATTTTCATGTAAAAGAAATTCAAATCTTATTCCATTACAATGGAATAAAAAGCAAGAGAAATAAGATGAAAGAAATCCTATTGAAAATGAATAATAATAAAAATTCCTTATTCCATCTAATACTACTAGTGAATAAAAAGCAAGAGAAATAAGATGAAAGAAATTCATTGAAAAATGAATAATAATTCCTTGATGTAAGAAACAAATCTTATTCCATCTAATACTACAAGTGGACTAAAAAAAGAGAAATAAGATGAAAAAAGAAATTCTATTGAAAAATGAATAATAATTGACAAGGCTTGATGTAAGAAATTCAAATCTTATTCCATCTAATACTAATAAGAAATAAGATGATTCTATTGAAAAATGAATAATAAAAAGCGATGTAAGAAATTCAAAATTCCATCTAAACTAAATGAAAGAAAAAATTGAAAATGAATAATAATTGACAAGGCTTCATGTAAGAAATTTTATAAAAGCAAGAGGACTAAGAAAAGAAATTCTATTGAAAATGAATAATGACAAGACAAGAAATTCAAAAATCTAAAATTCTATTGAAATTCTAAAATGAATAATAATTGACAAGGCTTGATAAGAAATTCAAATCTTATTCCATTTTACTACAAGTGGACTAAAAAAGCAAGAGAAATAAGATTAAAGAAATTCTATTGAAAAATGAATAATAATTGACAAGGTTTGATGTAAGAAATTCAAATCTTATTCCATCTAATAAACTAGTGGACTAAAAAGCAAGAGAAATAAGATGAAAGCCTATTGAAAAATGAATAATAATTGACAAGGCTTTGTAAGAAATTAAATCTTCAAGTTCTATTGAAAAATGAATAATAATTAAGTGAGAATAAAAAAGTGGTATAAAAGCAAGAGAAATAAGATGAAAGAAACTATTGAAAATGAATTAATTCCATGTAAGAAATTCAAATCTTATTCCATCTACTAAGTGGAATAAAAAGCAAGAGAAATAAGATGAAAGAAATTCTATTGAAAAATGAATAATAATTGACAGGCTTGATGTAAGAAATTCAAATGAATCTATACTGGTTGGACTAAAAAGCAAAGAGAAATAAGATGAAAGAAATTCTATTGAAAATGAATAATACTGACTACTAGGTGACTAAAAGTAAGAAATTCAAAACTTATTCCATAATACCACAAGTGGACTAAAAAAGCAAGAGAAATAAAGATTAAAGAAATTTATTGAAAAATGAATAATAATTGACAAAGGCTTTGTAAGAAATTCAAATCTTATTCCATCTAATAACAAGTGGAATTTAAGAAATGAATAATAAGGCTTGATTAAAGAAATCCTGAAAAGGAAGAAATTATTGAAAATGAATAATTGATGTAAGAAATTAAATCTTATTCCATCTAATACTACAAGTGGAATAAAAAAGCAAGAGAAATAAGATGAAAGAAATTCTATTGAAAATGAAGAATAATTGACAAGGCTTGATGTAAGAAATTCAAATCTTATTCCATTATGGACTACAAAAAAGCAAGAGAAATAAGATGAGAAATAAATGAAAAATTTATTGAAAAATGAATAATAATTGACCTTCCAAATCTTATTCCATCTAATACTACTAGTGGAATAAAAGCAAGAGAAATAAGATGAAAGAAAAATTCTAATTGACAAAAAATGAAAAATAATATTCCATCTTGACTCTTCATGATAAAAGAAATTCTGTTGAAAAAAATCTACATTCCATCTTACTACAAGTGGACTAAAAAGCAAAGAAATAAGATGAAAGAAATTCTATTGAAAATGAATAATAAACAAGGCTTGATGTAAGAAATTCAAATCTTATTCCATCTAATACTACAAGTGGACTAAAAAAGCAAGAGAAATAAGATTAAAGAAATTCTATTGAAAAATGAAGAATAATTGACAAGGTTTGAAGAAGAAATTCAAAGTATTGGACTAAAAAGCAAGAGAAATAAGATTAAAGAAATTCTATTGAAAAATGAATAATAAGGACAAGGAGGAATTAAAATTCCATCTAAACTACTAGTGGAATAAAAAAGCAAGAGAAATAAGATGAAAGAAAGGCCCCTATTGAAAAAATGAATAATAATTGACAAGCAAGAGAATAAGAAATTCAAACTTTTATTCCATCTAATACTACAAGTGGAATAAAAACAAGAGAAATAAGATGAAAGAAATTCTATTGAAAAAAGGAATAATAATTGACAAGGCTTGATGTAAGAAATTCAAATCTATTCCAACTAAAGAATAAAAAAGCAAGAGAAATAAGATGAAAGAAATTCATTGAAAAATGAAAATAATTGACAAGGCTTCATGTAAGAAATTCAAATCTTATTCCATCATAATACTACTAGTGGAATAAAAAGCAAGAGAAATAAGATGAAAAGAAATTTATTGAAAATGAATAATAATTGACAACTTCATGTAAGTAAAATTCAAATTAAACTAGTGGAAAAAAAAAAGAGAAATAAGATGAAAGAAATTTATTGAAAAATGAAACAAGGCTTAGGTTTGTAAGAATTAAATCTTATTCCATCTAAACTACTAGTGAATAAAAAGCAAGAGAAATAAGATGAAAGAAATTCTATTGAAAAAAAATAATTGACAAAGTTTATGTAAAAATTCAAATCTTATTCCATCTAATACTAGAAGTGGAATAAAAAGCAAGAGAAATAAGATGAAAGAAATTCTATTGAAAAATGAATAATAATTGACAAGGCTTGATGAAAGAAATTGAAAATGAATAATAATTCCTTCTAAGACAAGTGGACTAAAAATAAAAGCAAGAGAAATAAGATGAAAGAAATTCTATTGAAAAAAATGAATAATAATTGACAAGGCTTGATGTAAGAAATTCAAATCTTATTCCATCTAATATAGTGGACTAAAAAAGCAAGAGAAATAAAGATGAAAAAAGAAATTTATTGAAAAAAAAAAATTGACAAGGCTTGATAAGAAATTGAAAAAATTATTCCATCTAATTCAAATCTTATCCATCTACAAGTGGAATAAAAAAAGAGAAATAAGATGAAAGAAATTCTATTGAAAAAAATGAATAATAATTGACAAGGCTTGATAAGAAATTCAAATCTTATTCCATAATACTACAAGTGGACTAAAAGCAAGAGAAATAAGATGAAAGAAAAAAAAAAATGAATAATAATTGACAAGGCTTGATGTAAGAAATTCAAATCTTAATCTAAAAAGCAAAATAAGATGAAAGAAACTGAAAAATGAATAATAACAAGTGTAAGAAAAAAAAAGAATAAAAAAAAGAAATAAGATGAAAGAAATTCTATTGAAAAAATGAATAAATTGACTATTGTGGAATAAAGGCTTGAGTAAAATTCAAATCTTATTCCATCTAATACTACTAGTGGAATAAAAAAGCAAGAGAAATAAGATGAAAAAAAATCCTAGTGAAAAATGAATAATAATTGACAAGGCTTGAAAATGTAAGAAATTCAAATGATGTATTCAAGATCTAATAAAATATTGGAATAAAAAGCAAGAGAAATAAGATGAAAGAAATTCTATTGAAAAATGAATATCATATATTTAAGGCTTGATGTGAAAAGGCCTAGTGGATAAAGAAATAAGATGAAAGAGATTGAAAATGAATAATAAACAAGGCTGATGAAGAAAAAGTCCAAATTACATTGAAGAGAAAAAGATAACTCATTGAAAAATGCTTAATAATTTCTATATTTTTCTTTATTCCATTTAAAAAAATCAAGAGAAATAAGATGAAAGAAATTCTATTGAAAACGAATAATAATTGTGGGCTTGATGTAAGAAATTCAAAGATCTGTTTAAGAGAGATAAAAAATTTGAATAAAAGCAAGAGAAATAAGATGAAAATGAAATTCTTTGAAAAAGAAAAAAAAACAATCAAATATTATTAATCAAAAATATTGAATAAAAAACATAAGATGAAAGATATTTTTGAAAAGTTTAATAAAAAGGCCTCGAATGAAAGATAACTTTTGTTGTATCTATCTAGGTAATCATTATCGATCTTCATTCTGTTTTTAAGTCTGTTATTCTAGGTCTTTCTGTCCTTTAATGAATCGATTGACCATATCATAGAAATACGTATTTCGATACCAAAAAATCGAAGCGACAACTTGGAGATAACTGTTGGGAGATTAGAGAAATTGAAATACGTATTTTTCAGCGAAATGAAAAAGAATTATCGGTAAAAAAATACGCTGGCATCCAAACAGAGCTTCCAGGCCATTTGATTCGATAATCGTTATCGAATCTATAAACTTTCGGAAGGAACAAACAAAATCATAACGAACGGAACCAGTTTTGTAAGACTTTTCCTGTTAAAATGAACAATCATTTTGTTTCTACTATTTTTGTGTCGTTTCGGCCGATCAACACTTTTGCCTTTCACATTTTCAATCCATATGGAAGAATTTGAAAACTGAAACGAAGAAATAAAGAAAAGATTAATAACCTCTAATTTAGCCCAGCTTTAATTTGCTTGTGGTGGGGAGATTTCCGTAAATAGAAAAAGGGATTTATTTCATATAGTGTATGAAATGGTCTGTCTTTAGCGCATAGCTTCGGGAGAAAATGCGTTGGTCTTATCATATTCTTGCCAGAATATTCGCCCTTTTGATTTTGTTTTAATATTTTCAATGATAAAAGGAGAAACTGAAAACTGAAAATAAAGCTTCCGCCGTCCATATGGATATGCATATCTAGAAATGGACGGACAAAAGCAGCAACAAAGGCATAATATCAATAGCCCTGCAACTGATTTCACTTCTAACCTAACTCTAAACAGCTGAATGCGAAAAAAGAAAACCTTACTTTTAACTTTCAATATCCCGAAAATCAAGCCCATATAGTTTTATCCTCACTGTTCCAGCCTTGAATGTTTTGCAGTCACGATAAACGAGTCGCCCTCTATCAATGGAGCTCCTTGCTTTGAACGTATTTTAGATCTCAAGTTCAGTGAAAACATCAAGTGGAACACATATTAATGGAACACTACAAAGGCCGATTCAGTTGTGTAATGAGTCTGGTTTTGACTCTCGCAATCGAGAGATGATAGCCTGGTGCAGAGTACCACCGGTCTAGGCAGAGAGTGGGCAGGCACTGGGTTGCCTACAGGTCAAGATCGCCACTTCTCGGCGTTGCCGGTAGATTCCTAACGAGATATAAATCCGAGGCAGTTTTGTAATGGCGCAGCTGCAGCAGTTGTCCAAAGGTGAGACAAGTACATTATCCAAAGGACCCGTGTGGCCCATTTCTGATTTACTTAGAGTGTTGCTCTTTAGTCTTCTCTTTCACTGAAGATAGCAGAAAGTAAGAAGGAAATTAAAGACAGAAAGAAAGAAAAGAAGAAAAGAAGAAAAGAAGAAAAGAGAGAGGGATGATGAAAATGAAACGAAGAAAAGAAAGTATTCAAAAAGAAAGAAAGAAAAAAAAGGAGGACTGAGGAATAAAAACAAAACGAACGAAAAAAGAAAAAAAGAAAAAAGAAAGAAAGAAAGAAAAAGAGGACTGAGAAATAACAAGGAAACGAATGAACGAAAGACAGAAAGAAAGAAAGAAAGAAAGAAAGAAAGAAAGAAAGAAAGAAAGAAAAACACAGAAAGAAAGAAAAGAGAGAGGTGTTAAAATGAGACGGGGAAATGAATGAAAGAAAGAAAGAATAAAAGAGAGAAGAGGTGAACTGGGAAATAAAAATTAAACAAAAGAACGAAGAAACGAAAAAAAGAAAGAAAAGGGAGATGCGATAAAAATGAAACGGAGAAAAAATAAAGAAAGAAAGAAAGAAAAGAAAAAGTGAGAAATAAAAAAAGAAACGAAGGAAAAAACGAACGAATGAACGAAAGAAAGAAAGAAAGAAAGAAAGAAAGAAAGAAAGAAAGAAATACAGAAAGAAAAGGGTGATGGGATAAACATGAGACGGAGAAAAGAAAGAGAAAAGACAGAAAGAAAGAAAGAAGAAGTGGGAAATAAAAATAAAAAGCACGAAGACACGAATGAAAGACAAAAAGAAAGAAAGAGAGAAAGAAAAGAGAGATGGGATAAAAATGAGAGTGAGAAAAGGAAAGAAAGAAAAAAGAGATGAGGTAAAAATGAGAGAGAAAAAAGGGAAAGAAAAGAGAGATAGGATAAAAATGAGAGAGAGAAAAAGAGAGAAAGAAAAGAGAGAGAGGATAAAAATGAGAGTGAGAAAAAGAGAGAAAGAAAAGAGAGATACGATAAAAATGAGAGAGAGAAAAAGACAGAAAGAAAAGAGAGATGGGATATAAATGAGAGTGAGAAAAAGAGAGAAAGAAAAGAGAGAGAGGATAAAAATGAGAGTGAGAAAAAGAGAGAAAGAAAAGAGAGATACGATAAAAATGAGAGAGAGAAAAAGAGAGAAAGAAAAGAGAGAGAGGATAAAAATGAGAGTGAGAAAAAGAGAGAAAGAAAAGAGAGAGAGGATAAAAATGAGAGTGAGAAAAAGAGAGAAAGAAAAGAGAGAGAGGATAAAAATGAGAGTGAGAAAAAGAGAGAAAGAAAAGAGAGACATGATAAAAATGAGAGAGAGAAAAGACAGAAAGAAAAAGAGAGATGGGATAAAAATGAGAGAGAGAAAAGAAAAAAAGAGAAAAAGAGAGAGGATAAAAATGAGAGTGAGAAAAGGGAGAAAGAAAAGAGAGAGAGGAAAAAAATGTGTGAGAAAAGAGAGAAAAAAAAAGAGAGAGAGGATAAAAATGAGAGAGAAAAAAGAGAAAAAGAGAGAAAGGAGAAAAAATGAGAGAGAAAAAGAGAGAAAGGAAAGAGAGAGAGAGGATAAAAAATGAAAGAGAGAAAAAAGACAGAAAAAAAAGATAGATAGGGATAAAAATGAGAGAGAGAAAAAGAGAGAAAGAAAAGAGAGAGAGAGGATAAAAATGAGAGTGAGAAAAAGAGAGAAAGAAAAGAGAGATAGGATAAAAATGAAAGAGAGAAAAAGAGAGAAAGAAAAGAGAGAGAGCATAAAAATGAGAGTGAGAAAAGAGAGAAAGAAAAGAGAGAGAGAGGATAAAAATGAGAGTGAGAAAAAGAGAGAAAGGAAAGAGAGAGAGGATAAAAATGAAAGAGAGAAAAAGACAGAAAGAAAAGAGAGATAGGATAAAAATGAGAGAGAGAAAAAGAGAGAAAGAAAAGAGAGAGAGAGGATAAAAATGAGAGTGAGAAAAAGAGAGAAAGGAAAGAGAGAGAGGATAAAAATAAGTGTGTAAAAGAAAGACAGAAAGGACCGGAGAACTTAAAAATAAAATTGAAACGAAAAAAATAAATTATTAAAGAATGGACAGGATGATTCGGAAATAAAAATGAAAAAAGAAAGAAAGAAATAAGAAAAGAGAGATGAGATAAAGATGAGACTGAGAAAAGAAAGAAAGAAAGAAATCAAGGTTAGTAGAATTAAGAAATAAAAATGAAAAATAAATAAATAATTAATAAAGGAAGAAAGTAAGAAAAAAGAAAAGGAAAGATTGAGTAGCAGAATTCAGAAATAAAATAAGAAAGAATGAAAGAAAGAAAAATGAAACGAACGAAGGAAGGAGTAAAAATGAAGAAATAATAGAGTGATAAGTTAAAAATGAGAAAATAAATAATTAAATAAAACAATACAGAAATAAATAAATAAAAGTGGCGGAGAGAAATAAACGAAGAGACAAAAGAAAGATAGAAAGAAAGACAGAAAGAAAGAAAAGGATAAATGTTCAACGGGAAAGAAAAGAAGAAAGATAGAAAACGCGAAGAAAGAAAGAAAGAAAGAAAGAAAGAAAGAAAGAAAGGCCGGTTGAATTAAGAAATGAAAATGAAAAAGAAAGAAAGAAAGAAAGAAAGAGAAGAGAGGATGGAATAAAATAAGGCAAGAGAAAGAAAGAAAGAAAGAAAGAAAGAAAGAAAGAAAGAAAGACAGAAAGACGAAAAAAAAGAGGAGAGGAACCGAAAGCGGAACTGATAAATAATAATGAAACGACAGAAAGAAAGAAAGAAGGAAAGAAAGAAAGAAGGAAAGTAGAGAGTGAGAAAGAAAGAAATGGTATAAAAATGAGACCGAGCAAAGAAAGAAAGAAAGAAAGAAAGAAAGAAAGAAAGAAAGAAAGAAGAAAGGAAAATATTCGGGGAAGAACAAAAGTAGAAAGATAGAAAACGCTTAGAAAGAAAGAAAAAAAGAAAGAAAGAAAGAAAGAAAGAAAGAATGAAATATGGAAAGTAGAGAGTGAGAAAGAATGAAATGGTATAAAAATGAGACCGAGCAAAGAAAGCAAGAAAGAAAGAAAGAGGAGAGGATGGAATAAAATAAGTCAAGAAAAAGAAAGAAAGAAAGAAAGCAAGCAAGCAAGAAAGAAAGAAAGAAAGAAAGAAAGAAAGAAAGATGAAAAAAAAATGAGGAAAGGAACCAAAAGCAGAACTGAGAAATAATAATGAAACGACAGAAAGAAAGAAAGAAAGAAAGAAAGAAGGAAAGAAAGTAGAGAGTGGATAAATTGAAACATGGAAATGCAAGAAAGAAATGGAAAACTCGGAAATAAAAATGAAATGAAAGAAAGAAAGAAATGGTATAAAAATGAGACCGAGCAAAGAAAGAAAGAAAGAAAGAAAGAAAGAATGAAAGAAAGAAAGAAAGAAAGAAAGAAAGAAGAAGGGAAAATGTTCGGGGAAGAACAAAAGTAAAAAGATAGAAAACGCTTACAAAGAAAGAAAGAAAGAAAGAAAGAAAGAAAGAAAGAAAGAAAGAAAGAAAAGAAAGTAAAAAAAAACAAACACATATGATATAAAATGGAGACGAAGAAAAGAAAGAATGAAAAGAAGCTATCAAGAAAGTAAGAAAAGAAAGAAGGAAAGAAAGGTAGAAAGGCATAATTGAGGAATAAAAATGAAAATAACAACTAATGATTAAAAAATGAAACAAGAAAGAATGTGTACGAATGAAAATGAAAGAAATGAATGAAATAAAATTAAAGAATGAAAGAAAACAGAGGAAAGATCGTAAATGAAAGATGAAAGTAGTTACAAAATGGATGAAAATTGTAGAAAAAAAATAAAATAAAGAAGTCAGAAAAAAATGAAAATGAAAAATATTAAAGAAAATAAAATTAACGAAAAAAAATGAAAGAAGGAAAAGAAAAGAAAGAAAGGATGAAAAAAGAAAGAAAGAAAAGAATGAAGAAAACATAAAAAAACGAATTAAAGCCATTGATTTTCAGAGAGTCGAACAGAAGGAGAAAACAGCTGAAAAAATCTTTTAAAAAAATCAAAATTTGATAATTTTCAATAATTGCCAGAGAAACTGCTGTCAAAACTGAATTTATCATCTTTGAATTTTGTAAAGAGCGCTGAAGTTATACTCTTCCATTTAAAAATTAAATCAGGCTTTTAGAATTTCTCTCACGAACAATTAACTCTTTTTGACGGATGGAATTTATATGCAGTAAAGGATAACAGCAATACAGTTCCTAGATTTTTGTATTTCATCGAATAATTTTAATTAATACTGACCAGATTATTTAAACTGACATCGAAGACATTTTTCTTTGGTTTGTTTTTCGCATACCATTCCTTTTCCCTCTTAATGTCTAGTTCTGTCTTAATGTCTTAGGTTTGCTTTGTGCGAAAATCAAAATGGAAGGTGTAGATTTAGTTTGCAAGAGAGTCCAAAACGTGTCTTCCTTCAGACAAACAATATGGCTTTCGCTTCTCTAGGTTAACCGTCGAGATATGTTGATAGTTATAGCTGAAAGAATCTGTCAAGTTTTAGATAATAATGCCGAAACTCGGGATGCTGCTTTACTTATCTCGAAGGTGTTTGACAAGGTTTGGCATGCGGGTTTTCTCTACAAGTTGAAAGGTTATGACATTTCTGGCCATTTATTTGATTTGCTTCAATATTTCATATCAAATGTAAAAAATTAAAGTGGTCTTGAGACGTTCAAGACCACTTTAATTTTGACACTCTTCTAATATGAGTGTCCCCAGATTTCTATTTGTGGACGGATGTCATCAGTCCTTGACTAAATATCTATTCTTATGACATAACTATTTACTTTTGTCTTAAGGGTAAGTTTGAGAGATTCAATAAAATTATATTGGCAACTGCTCTCAAAAATTATCAATAATCAGTTGTTAATTGGGGCAAGAAATGGCTTGTTAACTTTAAATACCCCCAGAAGTTATACTGCTGTTTATAAAAATAAACTTAAAGAACATTTTCTCTTTTTATCAGTATGGCTGATGCTAACCTCAGGAGACTAACTTTTTGCACCTTCTTGCTCTCACGTTTTTCACTGACATGAAGTGGAAATATTATATTGAATTAAATTCTAAGCTTTATCAATGAAATTTGTTCACTATGTCGCCTTAGATAATTTTTCTAGACAGTATCTATCATGCGTATTTATAAATCTACCATTCATCCGTCCATTGAATATTGCTATATCTGGTCTGGTGTTTCTGTTATATATCTAGAGTCTTGACTATAAGCAAAGGCGAATCTGCAATATTATATATCCTGACCTGGCATCTCGGCTTCACGAATTTAAGTACAGTACTATTCTTTTTTAACCTTGTTTTTTTTATTGTCTTCTGTAATGTTTTCCCTTTCTGTCATGCGTCCTTACCTATAACGACAGAATTAACTCTTCCTAACACTATATTTACTACGCCTCTCAAGAGAGAGGGACGAATCAAACCGAGCTTCTCAGCTTGACGGACTAGGCTCCGCCGAAGGGCAGAGTCTCGTTCGGGGAGGTTGACCGACCCGATCCCGTTTATACGGGTTCTACGGGCATTTTTTGTCCGAGCCTACGGGCTCGGGAAACCCACGTTAAAATCGGCCTTGTTCCACATGCAACCCTCGTGGGGGTGGCTAGATACTGAATCGAGTCGGGCCGATAATAGTTCACTCCAAACCAGACTGAGAGTCATACTAACACCTTCCACATGTTGTATTATTATTTCGTGTAATATACCTTCGTTATTTCTACTCTTGTGTTCGTGTTGTTCTTCCTTGGTCCTAACCTTGGACCATAACACTTTCAATGCATCTTAGTGGATTCTGTCACCTGACTTAGCATGAAATGATAAAAGAAAGAGTAGACTTAGGTTAGGTTTGCATGTCAACAAAGCAGATATATTTATAATAAACCGGTTCCCCTTTTGTGGGGTTTCTTCCTCTTCATCTTCTTGACTGTTACTGAAGAGAGGAGCAATAAACATGTAAAATTCCTCCATTGAAATTCCTCGAATTAGAATAAATGTCAATGAGTTGTCAGGAAAATAAGCAAATATTTGTACGTGTTTCTGATACGATCTTTTTATTTACTGGAACCGTTAGCATCTGACACAAAGTACATTGGGGTCATCTCGTAAGGATAAATATGAGAGGATATTATAATTCACTACTCTACGGATAGCGCATCTTTTTAAGATAAAAATCGATGTAAATGAAATGAATTTTATAATGATGTCAAGCAGTTTGCAAATTTTTCTATGTATTACTTGACAAAATCTTATATTTATATGAATTTATGGAATCATTATTCAATCACCAATGTTGCCCGGCCTTTCTATGAGTTTTCTATCATATTAGGGTCAATGAAAAAAATTTCCAACACTTATTTGATAAAATTCTTTTATCAGATGACACACTATTCTAGGAAAACTATTTTAAATTGCATTGTTTTCCACTAAGATCAATTATGATAATTCGCAGACAATGAAGTAATCTGTGGAGTATCATAAAAGATCATGGCAATAAAAAGTAAAAAAAAAAAAAAAATCTAGCTCGATCACAGATATAAGGAATATTTTCATTATTTTTTTCTATTAATAAAGCTAAAAATCTAACAAAAAGATTTGTGCAGTTTATGGATAAGGTACTGTGAATAACCGAACGTGTGAAAAATGGTTTGCAAAATCTCTGACTGGAGATTTCTCGTTGAACAATGCTCTACGGTTGGGTAGATGAGTTGACTTTTTGATAACATCTAATGTTAAAAAATGTTTGAGATAAAGCAACATTTTACACCATGGGAAATTAGTAACAGGTACTTTCAACCATTTGTCTATTCAGTATCGTTCCAGATTCGATACGATCAGTTTACGAACAGCAATTTTCAATTCAAAGGTTCGATTGTGTCTGGCCATTCCATAAACTTATTCTCCTCAAACCATTCTAGGATTGTTTTCGAAATATATTCTAAATCGTTGTCTAGTTGCAAGATGAATCACTTACCGAGTGTAAGTTTGGTTTCGTTTGGTTTGTATTACGACATATCAATACCTCAATGGGTCATTTAATGCCGACAAAATCTTTATTACTGGTAATGATTTTCCTCAAAAATCTATTTCTGGAAACATTTTTCCTTGAAGAAATCTATCACTGGTCATATTTTTTCCAAAAAAATGTAAAGCTTTTTGTATTGCTGGTATTTTTAAAAGTATTGATGATAATAATTTTTCCTTCAAGAATTATTGGTAATATTTTTTTTATTACAAAGTATTTCTGGTATTAAAACCTATTTTTACACAAGTTTGGGTGTTAACTATTTGACCATAGCTGGGACCCTAACAGATGCTACCACTCCGGGTCAGGGTGGACGCTTCTCAAAACGTCCTGATCAGAGGCCTTGCTGTTGGACGTAGTTTATCGTCTAACCCAGGACGCAGATGTAGTTTATCGTCTTACCCAGGACGCAGATGTAGTTTATCGTCATACCCAGGTCGCGGATGTAGTTTATCGTCATACTCAGGTCGCGGATGTAGTTTATCGTCTTACCCAGGTCGCAGATGTAGTTTATCGTCATACCCAGGTCGCGGATGTAGTTTATCGTCTTACCCAGGACGCAGATGTAGTTTATCGTCATACCCAGGACAGCCGAGTGTAAGTCGGATGACAAAGGACAAAGTATTTTCCAAAAGAATAAATTGATATCTTCGACTTATTCTTTTATACTAACCATTTCCATACGCCCGTCATGTAGGTGGACATCTGCCCCCCCTCTATCTCGTTTGATTTCGATCTCAGTCCTATAAGTGTGACGTTCTTCAAGCATGTATTTGTCATTATGTGTCCCAGAGCGAACCAATTTTACACGCCCCGTACTTTGTGCGCCTATTGTGACACAACTCAGACCTCAGAGTGGAGCCCGTACATACCATTCATCATTAGAGATGGAGGAAAAAATGGCCGGTTACTTGTACCGCTCCAGCAAATACCTGACTCCACGTGCTATCCTCTACCGCTGCAACAGCCAGATCAGGTCTAAAAGTGGAGTACTGCTACCATATTTGAGCAGCAGCTAGAGATAGGAGATCCAGAGTCTAACAGCGTCTCTGCGTCCTTGTGGGCGAAAAATTATTTTCCACCTTACATCGCATTTTCTCACAGACCAAACGTCACAAGCCTTTCGCTGCTCTATTGCTTTTTCCATGGAAAGTGCTCAGACGAACTATATTCCTTAGTTCTATTAGTTCTATCCTTCACGGCTAAGACCCGCCATGCTACCCACATTGTAGTGAACCAAACATATTCCTTTCGTATTTCATCGGTTCCGCAAGACGCTGTTCTGTGGAACCGACTCTCAAGAGGATGTGTTCCCGATCACTACAATCTTAACCTGTTCAAATCTAGCATTAATCGTTATGTTCCTTACATATCCACATAAACTGTGTCTTTTATTCTCTACCTCGAGTGGCTCTCGGGCTTTGAACATCACTGAAAAAAATAAATATAAATAAAGTAACCAATACAGGTGAGGCAAACCCATAAAATGCTATGTCTACTACCATCCTTCATTGAGATGGGATACTTATAAATTTTTTGCTGTATTCTTTATTTTGTCAAGTATAATGTGGATGATTACCATAAAAGTTGAATTATTGTTCTCACTGTAACTAACAGTAATCCTCTAATCTTTCGACTAATCTTTAAACATTGATGTTATAAAAACTGACGTATTAAAAAACGGACTCTGGAATTATAAAAAAATGCCAATAAAAAGAGATAAAAAATGATAAAACTGCTGACTAGTTTTCGTTCGTCTCTCGTCATCTCGATAGCAGAATTCAAATTTTGTGCATACCAACTAAAAAAGAAACGGGTGAAGTATGCAAGTATTAATATATTAACACAGGTAACGCACACTCAGTCCTTTTGTTTACGCAAAAATGGCTGCCTCAATTTAATATAAATTGTCCCAGGAACTTGAAAGTGAGAGTTAGAATGTGATCAACACAACACTGAAAACATAGCGTCGTGGAATTTTTAAGCCAATTTTTAACGAGATGTCCTGAGATTGCAGACCCGAATGTAACGGAACACTTATAGAAATTTCTAAGTCGACGTTTACTAATTCATGTTTGGCTATACTTTTCTCGGGTAGTTGAGCGTAGTCAGCCTCGGATTGAGATTTAATCTGATAAATTATGGAACCTGTTTGTAATGTATGTAGGTAGGTAGGTTATCTTTATAAAATGATTTCAGCATTGGTTGAGAAGAGAATATGATTTAGGAATTGGCTGAAATATAACATTTGTGCAAGCCGTTCATGAAATTTTTGTTGGCTTGATGTTCGCCAAATTAGTGAGTCATGGCCATCATTTCCAGCTTTCATATATTCTGTATAATAAATTCATTTCCGTTACTGAATGATGGAAAAGACAGTGAAAATTGGATATATCAAATAGCTTAGATGGCTAAATGTAGCTTTCAGCAAATGGAGAAGCCTGTAGGTCTTAGTAAAGACCATTCGTCTTCGAACTGGCGCTACATAATCTTAAAAACGAACCATACAAAATAACTGAAACCAAAATATTTAAAGACTTTTAATAGATCCAAGAACTAAAACGGATATCACATACAGTCTAAAATAAAATTAGTTAATTTGTTTAACGGCATATCAACACCTCATGTTATTTGACGCCGAAATTTAATTTTCTAGGGAATTTCGAACTAATAAAAATATGTTATTCTGCTTTCACAATTGAATACATGGTAGATGATACTCAGATTTTTTGCATATACAAGGTTGTGTCGACAATTACTAGGTGTGATGATATGTGTTTTATAAAAGTTATTTTCGAATTTTTTTTTAAGCGTTTCACCCCAAGCAAGGCGGGAAGCCACTAGGACGTAAGGGGTTACAGAAAATTTGGAGTAAGATCAGATAGGAGTGATAGAAGAAAGGATGAGGAGAAGGATAGTGGATAGATCAAGGCAACTGGAGATGTCGATTGACATTACATTTGAATCGCTGGAGATTATAGCTCTCAGGGAACTAGAATAGGGAAGGAGTTCCACAGGCGAGAGGTGCAGAGACATGAAGCTATTAGAGTAGAAGAGACGGCTACATTTAGGGAGTTTCGACAGTAAAAAGGGAGAGATCGGGGATGCCAGCCTCGTAGGGCGCTTGAACTCATGAAGTCTGGGAACCAGCGAATGCAGCTCCTCGGAGCAATTACCATGAAAGTATTTGTAGAACAGACAGAGAGAGGCGACGTCGCGTCTGTGAGAAAGTGTCTGTAGACGAGATGCCAGAGCAGGGCCAATTATATTGCATATCCGCCTCTGGAGCCTATCAAGAACCCTGAGGGGCAAACAGAAGGGCTCCAGACCATATATGCAGCAATACTCCATGCAAGGGCGGTGTTGATTTGTAGATCTGGAGGATCGATTCCGGAGAGAAAAATTTCCTGGCGCGGCACGGGGAGCCAACTTTCCTTGCAGTGGACGAAGCAATTGACTCAATGTAGAATGACTTAAGAAATTGTAGGATATTATATGGGTTAATGTCATCAATTTGATGTTGGTTGATTTTGTTTGGTGGCATATCAACAACTATAGAAGTCATTTATTGCCGAACTTTAAATAATTTGAATACAATTTTACGGCTTCAACTAAGCATATTTTGAACGCAGTTATATGTCTTCAATTACAAATAAAATGTATTACTGGTCGTATATGGTCGGTCTTTTTTGCATCAAAATCTATTGCTGTTATTTTTACTATTAAATTGTATTTTTATACTTTCATAGTGTTTTTGCATGGGAGGAGATCACTATTTACCCATAACTGGGACCCTAACAGCTGTTACCACCACAGTTGGGCCTGGGAAGAACAGCAGTTAAGAGGTGGTTCATGAAGACCTTCAAACACCCGATCAAAGGCCTTGTTACGGAATGTAGCTATCATCATACCCAGGACATTAGTTAGTAAAAACCAGTTAAACGAAGCTAAAAAAATGGTATATTCAGGGTATTGTAGGTTTCCTGGCGCTACACAATTGCGAACGATACAGCGATATCGAATATAGACATCCAATCAGCGTCTGTAAAGAAGATGGCAAGAAAGGCTATTACTGAAGAAGGTTGCCTCGAAACATATTGCGGACACATTCTGAGTTCGACGAGTGAAGAGTGAGTTCAGATATGAGGCAATTGCTAAGAAGGTTTTTTTTTTTGTTTAGCGGCATATCAACTCTTATTAATGCTATTTTTCTCTCCAAAACTGTATTGCTGGTATTTTTACTAAGGAAATGTATATTTATACATACATAGTCGGTTAAGTATTTGCCCATAGTTGTGACATTAACAGGTGCTACAACACTGGGTTAGGGTGAACTGAGGAACAACAGTAACTAAGAGGTGGTTCCACGCTCCACAAAACCTCCCAATCAAAGGCCTTGCTGTCGGATGAAAAATAACAAGAACAACAAAATCGATTGATGACATACTATGTAATCAATTAATTTTGCTTGGAAGAAAGCCCCTAATAAAATTGTGAAGAGCGATACCAGGAGGACATCTTCGTGCCGTCTCCCCTCAGGACAGAGGCAATCATCGCTCCACATTTCCTGCCATTGTAGCCCTTAATAAATTTTGTCTTTTCGTTATTTCTCCTCATACATATACCGCCAGCCAAGTCATGTTTGTTATGCATTGTTTTCCTTTGTCAATATTTCTTTCAATCTCTCCTGTGAGTATCAGATTTTCCAAGCCATATTTCCTCATTATGTATCTCAGAATTGTAAATTGTCTCTTCCTGATGTTAAGTATAAGTTTCTTTTTTTGTTTGCATTTTATCGAAAACCTCGTCTTTGCTGACATGTTTCATCCATGTTATCCTCAGCATCCTCCTGAAGAACCACATTTCTGTTGCTTCAAGACTCTTCTTCATCTTTGAGGAAATTGTCCAGCATTCACTGCCATACAGGACGACAGATATCGCGTAACAGTTTAGTAATCAATTGAGGAACTTATTTGCCTGGAAATTATTCAACCAGAAAGAAATTATAAATTTCAGCTGAAAGTAGCATTGGCTGCTCGGCCAAAAAATACTGAAATTTCCTAATAAGGAATCGGTAAACATTACCATTTCCAGGTGTTAAAAGGATACTATACGTTGATCCCAGAGTCAGAGTCAGGGAGCAAAAAACAGAGTAATTCGAGTAGCACTGGCTGCTTGTCAAATAAAGCTGAATATGATCTTTACTATTAGAGAAGATAACAGATAATACACTTTGATCCCAGCCAGTTGATCAGGGAGAGAACAACGTTATTCGCGTAGCGCTGGTTGCTTGGTGAAAGAATGTTACTTATAAGGAGGGAACTAATATTGCTAGCACCATTTGAGATGACGAAAACAGATGCTACACTTTGATCCTAGACAAATGGTTAGAGACTGAAAAACAATATAACTTGAGTAGTACAAGCTGTTCGGTTAAAGTATGTTGAATGTTTCCTTATAAGGAAACAACTAATATTACTATTACTGTTAAAAATTAGCATATGATAATCCTCAAAGTTTTCTTTATGTTAATTCAGTTATGCTTGTTTTTGTCTCATGTTTTATAAGAGGAATGAATGTTTATTTTGTAAAATTGATTTATATAAGCCTTGTAAATAATGAGGAATTTTGCATCAGGCATTTGGTAGAAAAGTGTCAGTTGTCCTGACCTAATTCACAGCCACAGCTGTCTTTATTACATTTATATTATAGTTGACAATATAAATTAAATAATAAACAAAATTAATTATCTTTTCATTTCATATCAATGCACTTATTAAGCTTTTTTCCTAACACTAATTAAGTAGATAAATATCATCAAATCAATTTCGGAATTATTAATCAGATAAACTCGAATACATTGGCATATATATATATATATATATATATATATATATATATATATATATATATATATATATATGTGTGTGTGTGTGTGTGTGTGTGTGTGTGTGTGTGTGTGTGTGTGTGTGTGCGTGTGTGTGTGTGCATATATATGTGTGTGTGTGTGTGTATGCATATATATATGTGTGTGTGTGTATGCATATATATATATATATATATATATATGTATACGCATAAAATTCGATTCTCATATATATATATATATATATATATATTTACGTGCGTGTGTATGTATATATATATATATATATGTGTGTGTGTGTATGCATATATATATATATATATATATATATATATGTATGTATACGCAAAAGTAGTCGATTTTCATATATATATGTATGTGTCTGTGTGTGTGTGTGTGTGAATCGAATACTTTATGTATACATACATACATACATATATATATATATATATATATATATATATATATATATATATATATATATATATATATAGCTGGCCTACTATGTATATATATATATATCATCATGAAATTTGTCATGATAAAATTTTTATGCAAGCACGCATATGGGTCATATTTATTTATATATTATTATATACATCTACGAAGTGTTGTAGAAAGGTTCACGCCCGGAGAAAGAGGTCATTCCCACAAAATCTGGTTTGGTCAGATTTCCGGAAGTTCTTATGGAAGCACTGTGGAATAATGGATAATGTCACTGACTGAGAAGTTCCGAGTTCGAATTCCAGTCGAGTTCTTTATATTAACTCGGTAACAAGGCAGACTGAGTTATATAGCCTTCGATGGGAAACGGTCTGAATTCAAAATCTAGGCGGAATCGTTTGGGGCCCCGTAGGACAGTATGTCCACCAGTAATTTATATTCGGCTCTTCCAGAAAGTGTAGTTTATTCTGCACAAGACTTTACAACCATCGAAGAACTGAGTTGCTGTGACATCATACTTTGAAATATACCGGGTAAAACAGTAAAATTGTCCAAATCGTGTAACAGCATGCGATAATTGTCCAACCCCGAAAAAGGTTTAATATCCAAGAAACCACTAGACATCATTTATGCAGGTTTTCAGATAAGACATCTAGCCATCTTGAAACAGGTTGTCGTAAGAATCACTGAAAAACGCATTGAGTTATTCAGCTAGGAAGTTAAAATTGTTTTGTTTCAGCGACTCTATGTCTTGCCAACTGAGCAATGGTAAGAGGAAAATATCGTTCAGGTCTTCAGTAAAGCTACTAACATTCATACTCTGGCCTCAATCTTCAAAGAAAAATCAAGAACTATCAAGAGATCTGTGAATAAGTTTAAAAAAAAACGGAACAGTAGAGAGGAAAACTGGATCAGGTGGTCACAACAGGAAGATGGATCATAGCTTATTGTTCAAAGTAGTATCCAATAGTGCTATAAAAACCTCGGAGCATTCCAGTACGATATCTTTAATCATTTCTAAGATACAACTCTTCAAAGCATAATCAAACAATTGAATAATTTTGCTGTTACACGATTTGAACTATTTTGATGCTAACCCCTTATATTTATATATATATATATATATATATATATATATATATATATATATGAATCATTCACACAAAAAACTAATGCAAAGGTTAATGATTTAAATGGCGAGACATCCATCATCGCAAACAATTCAAATAGTATACAAAAACCTCCGTATCCGTTATGAATGAAATGATCCTTGTTTATATAAACTTCTGCCGTATTAGTTCTTACTTTTACTACAAGCTTTCGTCTGTTCCTACAGACATCTTCAGGTATAGAATAGATGTTGTTCTTGTTTTTCTCTTAGTAATAAGAGGACAACGAAAATATATGTATTGTTGTATCCGAAATGCTATTGAAAATGAGTTATTGTTTTTTGGAGCGCGCATAAGCAACGCTGAGTTTGATTTTAAATTTTTAAAGGTTTTTAAAGGTTGTGCGTTCTTATAAAATATGGTGAAGAACAAATTTTTTTACTGGTAAATCTTTTTCTGTCAATGTGGCATGAACTATATTGTTCAATAATTACAGTAATGTCGCACTTATTATCCAAAAGTCGCACTTGGATCAGTTATTTAAATTACGATAAACGTGCAACCAATTTACAAATACATGAATTATTCACACAAAAACTAATGCAAAGGTTAATGATTTAAATGGCGAGACATCCATCATCGCAAACAATTCAAATAGTATACAAAAACCTCCGTATCCGTTATGAATGAAATGATCCTTGTTTATATAAACTTCTGCCGTATTAGTTCTTATTTTTTACTACAAGCTATATATATATACAAGGTGTATCAAAATACATTTGCAAACATAGGGGGCGCGTTCCCCACGATAAAAGAAGAACAACGTCCATACAAACATATCCGCAAATGCTTCGTTTTTTTCTTAAGTTTAAAGAATGTTTAGGGTAGAAAGCGATGTGTTGCCATGTAGATTAGGTTACATTTTTCATTCGTGTAAATTTGTGGCTAGTCAGTCTTCAACGTTTACCGTGTGTAGAAGTGAATTAACTGTGAAGTGTTCCGTTTAATAATGGCGGAATATTTATGTCGTGAGCAGGCAGATATGATTTTTACATACGGCCGCGCGAATGGTAATGGACGCGAGGCTACACAGCTGTATGAGATTGCGTTTTCACACCAAAGGCAGCTGAGTTATCCAGCATTTGCTGCCGTTTATCTTCGTGATGCTGAGACAGGATCCGTGGCACCGCAAACTATGTATCGAGGAAGACCGAGACCCACTCGTACGCCTGGGCACGAAGAACACATTCTACGGGGTGTCACGGACGATCCAGGTATCAATAGACGTCAAACGGTCATAGCATGTCGTACATCTCATAATACCGCATGGATGGTGCTTCAGGAGCAGCTGCTGTATCTTTTGCAATGTGTGCAGGGTCTTTTGCCCTCTGATCACTTATCACGGGAGAATTTTTGCCGCTGGTTTATTACGCAAACTGCCGATTTGTTTGTCTCTCCGGGTTTTTTTTTGCTTTTTTACGAATGAGGCAACATTTGGAAGAGACAAAATAACAAATTTACACAACCAAATTTGTGGGCGGATCGGAATCCCCATGGTACAATACAGGCTAGACCCCATCATCAGTTTACGATTAATGAACGGATTGGTATTGTAGGTGACTCTCAGGTAGGTCCATATGTTCTCCCAGCAGGTCTCAGGAGCTGTCTACATGGACACGCTTCCAGTTCTTTTGAACACACTTTCAGACATGCTAGAGGATGTACCTCTGCTAATACAAAGATGCATGTAGTTAATGCATGAAGGGGCTCTGGCATATTGTTCGCGATGCACTGGCTGACATCTACCATGAAAGATACTATTTTTGATCCATCCTGTACATACAGGATGTATCAAAAATATCATCTTTCCGCACACACACACACACACACACACACACACACACACACACACACACACACACACATATATATATATATATATATATATATATATATGAAAAGCCTTCTAGATGAAATTGATTTCAGGGTTCTGCCGGAACGTATTAACAAGTTACCCATTCTAAGCGTGCTGGAATTGTGCAAACTGTTGATCACGCCAGATTATGCGGTGTCTCCTATTAACTGTAACGAATGTCTGATTAGCATAGTTGCCGTATAAACTGCAAGTGAGCCTATTGGGTATTGAACAAACATAAATGTATTTTAGAAAGCATCTGCAACAACGATTAGCTAACCGCCGTAGCAGACAAGTAGCTGGCCATTACATATATATATATATATATATATATATATATATATATATATATATATATATATATAAAGTGGACATTTAAGTGAACAGCCATAAGCAACACTCTGTTTCATTCTTATATGTGCATTGAGTTTTGACTTAAATATTTATTTATACAGGTCAGTGGTGCATTATGGGTAGGTCTATTGTATTATTCTAACGGTTACTTTGGTGGGCAGTAACGGTTATATTCCGAATTATTGTAAGGACAATTCAATGGAAATAATTTTGGATACGAATGCAGTTTAGCTCTTGATAAACAGTAGAGCACTTTCGCAACATTTATAACCTATCACTGACATAGAAAAATTTAGCCTCGATATCTCCTTAAAAAAACACAGCCATTCCTTCAGCATTCACCTCCAAACAAAAAGTAATAGAAAAATAAAAAGCTTTATAAAAATAATGTGTTGGAATCGCATTTCTTTAGAATCCAAGAAGTAAACACAAATAACAAACACATGGAAATATACGGATTTAAAACTAGAAATCTTCGACGCAACACAAGAAATTAGACAAGTTCGAGAAAACTTGGCGAACTTAGAATTTCATAATTCTATTATTTCATGATTATTTCATAAACAATTAGATGCCTTCCAGAAAAATCTAAAAAGGAGACATAACAAAAATAAAGAATTCACCGAATATATTTATCGCAGCGGACAAAACTGGAAATTTATACGAATGAAGCCTCCAAAACATGACAAATCACTTAAGTACAACACAACTAAAATATAGAGAAAAGCACCAAAACCTACAGAATTAATATGGAAGCTAAAAAATCGACCAAACATTAGACCTAGACAACTAATAAATTACATCGCTAAATCACAAGCATTTATCATACTAAAAGACCACAAAGAATATTTCCGAACGAATACAACATGCAGACTCATAAACCCAACTAAAAATGAACTAGGTAAAATAACTAAAATAATAGTAGAAAGAATTAACTCAGAACTAAAAGAAATTAGGACACTATTTACATTATTCAGACTATTATCCTCATCGTTGTCGCCATATTACAAAGTTTCGGAGCGTACAACGTCCGAAAGGTTGTAATAAATATGGCGACAAAGATGAGGATAATAGTCCGAATAATGTAAATAATGTACATAATACCTCATCTCAGAAATATAAATAGATACTGAAGAAATTGGGAGTAAATATAGAAAAACACAAGACTGCTATAGACTGGTTCCATAATCAACCCTTCGCCCTTGCATGGAGTATTGCTGTCATATATGGTCTGGATCCCCTTCTCTTTGTCTCGAGGTTCTTGATAAGATCCAGAGACGGATATGCAATGTAATTGGCCCTGATCTGGCATCTCATCTGCAGCCGCTCTCTCACAGACGTGCCGTCGCCCCTCTCTGTCTTTTTTTACAAATACTTTCATGGTAATTGCTCCAATAAGCTGCTATCGCTGACTCCAAGACTTCGCGAATTCAAGCGTCCTACGAGGCTGGTATCCCGCTCTCACCCTTTCACTGTTGAAACTGTTAAATGTAGCCGTCTCTTCTACTCCAATAGCTTCATATCTCACACCTCTCGCCTGTAGAACTCCCTTCCCTATTCCTGTTTCCCTAATAGTTATAAACTCTAACTATTCAAATGTAATGTCAATTGATATCTCCAGTTGCCTTGATTTATCCACTATCCTTCTCCTTATCCTTTCCACTATCACTCCTATCTGCTCTTGCTCCAAATCCTCTGTAACCCCTTGCGTGCTAGTGGCTTCCCGCCTTGCTTGGGGTGAAATGCTTAAAAAAAAATTTCTACTAGATATAAAATATTTCTACTATTCTATAACGGAAATCATACTAGATAAATAAAGCTATCCCCTAAGAGCCAGAACTAATAAAAATATTAACCATACAGAAAACTTAATGACAAACCACTTTATATACACGCGTCTTCCAACCAACCACCATCAATAATCAAGCAGATCTTACAATCAGTTAATCGCATGTTAATTGATAATTCTTCCAGTGAAACCATCTTCAGCGAAACCAAGAAGGATTATGAAACAGACCAAGTGGCTTGGTATATTTCAAGCCACTGTAAAACAAAGAAACTACACACACAAAATTTTCCTTACGAATACTAAATACGCGAGCAGCAAAATGCTTTTTATACATGTCTGGGAAATTTAAAAAAAGACAGAAACATATCACACGAATCATGGAAAATAAGAAAAATAGCATCAGCCTACAACAATAAATTCAATAACGCTAAACTGGGTAAAAATCGCCTTCCTTAAATTGCGAAATAAACATTCAGAACTCATCTCAAAATGTAGATACGAAAACAAATTTTTATTACGTTACTTAAAAATCGAAAACTAAAAACGAAAAATAAATAAATAAATAATAAAATAAACAAAAAATAAATAATTAAAATAAATTAATCCAGACTAATAAATAAATGTCGTAAATAATACACAAATGAACAAACTACAAATACTGATGCTGAGCACTTTAACACATAAATATAGAATACCTTAAAACTATTTTTTCATATATATATATATATATATATATATATATATATATATATATATATATATATATTAAAGTTTCACAAATATTTAAGACAATGCATCATTCTCCTCCTCATCATCACCATCAATCCCATGACAGGGTGTGGTCGTTGTGTTGGTGAGCAACTGACCAGTTCCCGCCATATGTCTGAGACTCTCTGTGTAAATGATCTTTCCAGTCCACGCAGTGAAGTCTTCAGCCCATCCTTTCCTTAGTCTTCCCTTTTCCTCTTTTGCTAAAAGTGTCTCACTGCAGGATGGCATTTTTGTCCGCATCATTTCAAATTCATTCACACACACACACACACACACACACACACACACACACACACACACACGCGCACACACACACACACAAATATATATACACGTATACACACATATATATATATATATATATATATATATATATATATATATATATATATATATATATATATATATATATATATATATATATATATATATATATATATATATATATATATATATATATATATGTAAAGCAAATATATGGATATAGATCCGACAGTATGAAGAAAAATATATACGAAAAACAAAACAAAAATCCTTATATACAATTATGCTGTTTTAATGTTAATATATCAACGTCGGACGTTTCGGTCTAATAAACCATCTTCAGGACATATTCATAAATATAACATTATCAATACAACATGACAACATATTAACATTAAAACAGCATAATTGTATATAAGGATGTTTTTCCGTATATATTTTTCTTCATATATATATATATATATATATATGAGTAGACATTGACGTTGACAGGTGACTGTTTGATGCATAAACGCAATGTTCAGGTCATGTATATTGTGTTTTACCTCAACTACTTTGACTATCACATGCACAGGGCGGTAGACGTCAGTGTATCATCAGCAGCATCCACATCATCAACATCATCATAATCATCCTCATCAATCGCATGTCAGTGTGTGGTCACTGTGTCACTGATCACCTGACCAGTCCCCCCAATATGTCTCAGACTCTGTGTGTGAATGATCTTTCCAGTCCACGCAGTGAAGTCTTCAGCCAAACCTTTCCTTAGTCTTACTTTTCTTCTTTTGTTGAAGGTGTCTCACTGCAGAATGGCATTGTTGGCACTTAGGGCGAGCCCACACCATTTCAACCTTCTACACACACACACACACACACACACACACACACACACACACACACACACACACACACACAAATATATATATATACGTACAAACACACACATATATATATATATATATATATATATATATATATATATATATATATATATATATATATATATATATATATGAGTAGGCATTGAGGTCTGTGTTGACAGGTGACAATATGTTTCATACTTAAACGCAATGTTCAGGCCATGTATATTGTGTTTTACCTCAACTATTTTGACTATCACATGCACAGGGAGGTAGATGTCAGTTTATCATCATCATCATCATCATCATCGCCATCAATTCCATAACTGGGTGTGGTCATTGTGTCGGTGAGCACCTGACCAGTTCCCGCCATATGTCTGAGACTCTATGTGTGAACGATCTTTCCAGTCCACGCAGTGACGCTTTTCTTTTCTTCTTTTGCCGAAGGTGTTTCAGTGTAGGATGGCATTGTTGGTACTTATGGTGCGTCCATACCATATTTGAACCTTCCTACTTATGACACTGTATATATATATATATATATATATATATATATATATATATATATATATATATATATATATATATATATATATATATATATATATATATATATATATATATATATAGATAGATAGATAGATAGATAGATAGATAGATAGATAGATAGATATTCATAAGTATACATGTAAACATTTGTAAACAGAGAAATAGAAATTAATCTAATAAAATGCGTTTGTTTATTTAAAAAAGTTCTATTAAGGAGATATGAATGTGTAGCCATGTCTCTACTTACGTCGCGTAGTCAATATATATAAACAATAATTCTTGTCTTTGAAGAAATGTCAAAATCAGGCGCTCCGTGAATTCAGACATGACTGCAAGTCATTGATTTATTAATTTTAATGAAAGAATTTTTCCGTTGCAGATCGAATGACAATGCCACACATTCGAAGAAAGTCTCGAAGTATCCATAAATTTTGGAGAAGAATTTTTTGAACATTAAATAGAATGAAGTCTTTTACGAACATGAACCAAAGCTAAAAGCGAAAATTCTAACACGCACGATTCCATTTCAAACAAGGTAATAAAGCCACTAACATGCAAACGGTTCCTGAATGTGAAAGAATATGAGAAAAACAAAAACATTAAAGAAAGAGAACAATAAAAGAAAAGGAATTAAGATAACGATTGACATTGCATTTAAATTTGTTATGGGACCTTACCCATAATAACATAATGGACTATTCCATACGTAATAAATACTGCGCCTCAAGAGGAAGCAGGGAGTTCAGTCTGAAGTCTGGAGTAAAGTCCGTCAGGAGTCTGTCAGTCAGTCAGAGCGAGCGAGTCAGTCAGTCGAGTCAGAGGCAGTCCGAAACAGAGTCGCGTTCAGACAAGTACTACTAAACCTGATTGTTCGTACTAACACTTTCTACTTCTCTGTATATATTCCTGTTTGTAATATATCTGTGTTATTCCATATACGTGTTCGAGTTCATCTTTATTGGTTCTACCTTGGACTATCACCGTGGTACAAGGAACCGGACCATAACAAAATTTTGAAGATCAATGTTAACTGTAAAACAAGAGGCGTTCTACATACAAGACGTGTGTGAGAAAAAACTGTTAGCATAGAACTTACGGTTGCATCTAGCCATCTCAACTGTAAAATAATGAGACCTAGCTGAGAATCTAGTAATGCGCTTATGTTCATAAAGTCAAAGCACCAAAGACGAAAGCTCATCAGAATAATTACCTTAAAAATACTATTAAAACTTCCTTTTGTAAGGTTATTGTTATGACACACACTCGTACTTGGAATAAAATATTCCTTATACGTAATGCTTACGCTAGCGCCATACCGCCTGCATAGTTAGTATAAAGTGTGACTCCAGTACAACTGGTTTCTATTTAGTCTCCCCACGGAAATGAGTTGTAACTAAAGGTCAAGTATATGCGGTATAAGGTCGGTTTTTTAAGTTGGGCTATTCCAAGCTCATAGGCTCGGGAAAGGTGGGGTTTGTCTAGGCTCACAAACGAGACTCTGCCCATCGACATGGACTCGTTTATGATCTTTACTGTTCGAAGACATAGAGATCGACAAGCCTGTCACGAGCCTGGAAGCGAAATGCCTGACTGCAATTTGGCTGGTATATACCCAAACCTCATTACAAGGCAGGATGTAGCCCAAGACCGGTTTATGTGGGGGGATTCCAAGCCCGTAAGTTCGTGCAGCATTTCCCCTTCGACCCCGCATAGACGGGTTCGGATTTTCTCGTTCCCCAGATGAAACTCTGCCCGTAGGAAGAGCCTCGTTTGGAATCCTCACTGCCCGAAGGTAGAGAGTTCGACAAGCCTGTCGCGAGCCTGGCAGCGACTTGCCTGTCTGCGATTTCGCGGGTATTTACTCAAACCTCTTTACAAGGCAGGATGTGACACAGGGCCGGTTTTTATGTGGGGCGATTCCAAGCCCGTAAGCTCAGGCAGAATTTTCCCTTAGACCCCGCATAGACGCGGTCGCGTTTCTCTAGTTTTCCAGATGAAACTCTGCCCGTAGGTATAGCCTCGTCTTGGTTTCTTTCTGTCTGAAGCAAAGATTTCGGGAAGCCTGTCGCGTGCCTGGCGGTAAACTGCTTGACAGAGATTTTGCTATTACTAATCTTATACAATGGAATTCTTTATAGTATTAGGCGAGTTCATAGAATCACCGATGGTTTACTGTTTACTTCCCAACAAATACTTACAGACAAACATTAGGGAAGGTACGTTACGGAGGTGTCAAATTGGTTGAAGCTGAGGTGCCAGGTCAGCACCGATAACTTTTCAGATTCTTATTTTTATTCCATCAAGAATTTCTACATATATTACAAAAGCACCATACGCATTGTGGCAGTAATATTCAATGCCCGGAAAAATGGTCGACTAAGAAAGATGTTAGATTCTGGCGAGAAAAATATTATCGCTCACAGCACAGTAAAGCAACTTTCCTTTCAGAAGGTCGATCAATTGATTCATTGTAATCTTTCTAATTCATGTCAGCAGAAAACGTTAACCATGCTGATGGAAGTAAATAAAAAATCTTTTAATCGATTAAAAGAGTCTAGTTTCGTTTAAGAAGATTTAAAATCGACAAGCGTTTCCCATTCTTCAAGATCGTTTTTCAGTTTGATCGTAGAAATCCTATCAAACCAACCATTAAAAAAGAAGTATATATTTGCATAATCAGCTTAAATACCTACATTATTGTGCCAATGAATTGAAACAACCGCTTTAGTTTCCTTACTTTCAATATACGATCAGTTTTTGACAAACAGGAGTAACAGGATGTAATAGATTTCTATTTTTTCCTCAGATTAGGCCTTTTGCAGTGGTGTACAGCAATATGAATCTATTTTCGGGGTGTATGATGAAATTTTTCTGACCTTTGAAAAATATTACGTCATCCATCAGTTTTTTAGCACGCCCAGACACTACTGTCTCAACTGTCGATTAGTTGTCCTATGGTCACTGTCTGAGATGGACGTTACTCTAAGGAAGCGTACAAAAAATTGGAACTTTTTCAAAAATTGGAATGACACACTGGCAAACCTTATCCCAGTGAGCAAATCAAAGTACTATAAATTGGCCCGGAAACTCTCCTGATTTAAATCCAATCGAGAATCTGTGGCCAATTTGGAAGGAACGACTTCTTGAAATGGACATACGAATCAGATTTGCTGTTTCCAGACCGAATGCAAACGAACCATCCAAACTTTGCTGATGTTTATTGTCGGGTTGCTGGGATAGGATCCATGATTATCACAAACTATTCATCGAGGAAGATCGATTGTATATTTAATAGCGTCTACCGTAAAACTTAAACTTAATAACTCAAAATCGAAGGATTATTTTTAGATTTTATAAGAACTTCTTTTGGTATTAGGAACCCTCCCCTATATATATATACAGAGAGAGAGAGACAGAGACAGAGAGAGACAGAGACAGAGACAGAGAATGTACAGACACTTCAGGAAAGGAAACAAAAAACTTGTATAAATATTGTAATAGTCAATTTATTCAGACATCACGAGATTAATAAAATTTGGATCTCTAAAATCACAAATGATGCTCAAATTGGTGACCTTTAGCCTCCAGATATTGATTAGTACAGCGAACTACTGCTTGGGCAACGTTGGCCACATTGTCCACTGGGATTGCTGCACATGCATTTTCAATTTCTTGTTTGAGGGCCTCCAATGTAGTTGGTTTGCTGCGATAAACAGCATCCTTTTGAGTCCCCCATAGGTAAAAGTCTGCAGGTGTTAAACCAGTGGAACGTGTGGAATGGTGCAGAGTCTTGTTAACAGACATGGGGTGCTCCAGCAGACGCCCACTTGACACAGGGCAGCACTACCTCCTCAAGGCTCCGTGTTGAAGAACTGTACAACGAAATAAGGAACAAATGTAGACAGGCTAAAGAGTAATAGCTCAACGAAAAATGTGCAGAAATAGAAAAAAAATGAATATTACAGATTGTTATGGGACCTTACCCCTAATAACATAATGGACTATTCCATACGTAATAAATAATGCGCCCCAAGAGGAAGCAGGGAGTTCAGTCTGAAGTCTGGAGTGAAATCCGTCAGGAGTCTGTCAGTCAGTCAGAGCGAGTCAGTCAGTCGAGTCAGAGGCAGTCCGAAACAGGGTCGCGTTCAGACAATTACTACAACATTGGAATAGTGATACTGGTCGAGACTACATTTTTCTCCCTATTAAACCTGATTGTTCGTACTAACACTTTCTACTTCTCTGTATATATTCCTGTTTTTAATATATGTGTTATTCCATATACGTGTTCGAGTTCTTTTTTATTGGTTCTACCTTGGACTATCACCGTGGTACAAGGAACCGGACCATAACTCAGATAAAGAAGATATATATAAAAAAAATAAAAGAACAAACAGAAGAAAAGACATGATAATCAACAGGCTTCATAAAATCCAAGGACGATACGCTGATTGTAGAGAAAGAAAAAAGACTTTATAGACTGAAGAAATATATTGGAAAAGTCTTGACGAAGGAACAACAAACAATGCACAGAAATACAGACGGACCGGAAATATTAAAAACCGAAGTGGAAGCTGCACTGGACAAATTGAACAGAAACAAAGCGGCAGGGCCAGATAGAAATTGTAATAGAGATGCTGGCAGCCTTAGACGACTTCGGTATAGACAAGATCATAAAAATAATAAATGAAATCTACAACAGTGGTGAAATACTGAAAGACCTAAGCAGATCTATTTTAAAAAAAACTACGTAAAAAACTAGGAGCAAACGAATGTGAACTTGGACAATCAACCTCATGAGCCACATAACAAAACTCATAAATCCGAATTATGATTAATAAGAGCGCTGCAGAATTAGACTGGAAATAGGAAAAGAACAAGGAACGCGGTATTTATGCTCAGAATATTAGCAGAAAGAGCAATATAAAAGCAGAAGGACGTGTACCAGCGTTTTATAGATTACGCAAAGTTGTTCAGTAAAGTACGTCACAAAGATCTGTTGGACCTACTCATCAATGTTGACATGTTCGGTAAAAGGCATTAGATTAATCAAAAATCTTTACTAGCTTGCATACAGATAGAAAATGTATTCAGCAGATATACAGAAATTGAAAGGGGCGTAAGACAAGGGTGTGTCTTCTTACCGGATTTATTCAACCTATACAGTAAAGTGATTCTGAGAGAATTCGAAGTCCTACCAGGATTCATTATTGCCGGTCACAATCTTAACAATATAAGATACAAACGACACAGTATTGATAGCAGACACTACAAAAGATCCTACAGAAAGCAGCAAAGGAAAGTGAGAAGAAAGGACTAATTATAAACTACAAGAAGACAGAATACATGGTTATCAGCAAATGGAAGAGCCCAAAATGAAAATTATGAATCAGGGATACTAAAATCAAACAAGTACAGAAATTTAAATATCTGGGAAATGTTCTAAAAGCGGACGGAAAGTGCAACACTGAAGACGCATTGGGATGGCAAAAGATGCCTTCCAAAAGCTAAGCTGAGTATTAAGAAACAGAAAAAAATTCGTTAAAAAACAAAGACTGAACTGTTACGTGATATCTGTTCACTTTATGGACAAGCTCCTCAAAGATGAAGAAGAAACTTGAAGCAACAGAAATGCAGTTCTGCAAAATGATGCTGAAAATACTATGGAGCGAATATTTTGAGCAACGACAGGGTTTTGGGGATAATGGAAACAAAAAAGAAACTTATACTGTATAAGAGACAGTTGAAATTTCTTGGGCATGCAATGAGGAAAGAGGGTTTGGAAAATCTGATCCCCACAGGACAGATTGAGGGAAAGAGGGACAGAGGGAATCAGTGCGAAACATACTTGATGAACTCGATGGTAGGTCAGGGTTTGGGAGAAATAACAAAAAGACAAAACTTACCTAGAAGGGATAGGAAGGTGTGGTGGGTCATGATTGCTACGTCCTGAAGCGACACAGCACATAAAAGAGAAGAGAGTCCTTGCAGATTGTAATGTGTCATTGAAAACTATCTAAATACAAGGATCTTGAAGTGGAAAGCTAAAAAATATGGCGCATGAGGAATTAACAATTCCAGTTGTAGTCGTAACCCTCGGATTTCTTGGAAAAAATTCCAAGAGACTCATTGATGGGATTTCTGGTAACCCATGCATTAAAGAAATACAAAACAAATTGTATTCACAAGTATAGCTCACACATTACATAGAGCGAAACTGTGTGTGATCTTGGGTGTTTTATTTTGTTTTACAAAAAATGATCAGTTGAAAATGTCATTTCTGGCCTTAGGTTTCTGTTTGGGACCCGGTAGGAAATCTGTATACAACAGAAATCCAAGATAATACAACAGAAATAATAATAATAATAATAATAATAATAATAATAATAATAATAATAACAAAATACAAGGACCTTGAAATAGAAATCTCGAAAATGTGGCATATGGGAACATCAACAATCCCTGTTGTAGTTGGAGCCCTAGGACTGGTTGGAAAAGATTGCAGTAGACTAATTGAAGGGATTCCTGGAAGTCCATGCTAAAGGAGATACAAAAAAATTGTTCTGACAAGTACAGCCCACACTTTACGAAGGGCTTTATCTATGTATTTTTTTTTTTTTGTCAGTGGAAAGTGTCATGATGCCATTTCTAACCTTAGGTCCCTGGGCGGGACCCGGAAAGAAATGTGTAAACGCCAGAAATCAAAGAAAATAAAATAATAATAATAATAATAATAATAATAATAATGTGCTTCTTATTGACATGGCAGTCCCTGCAGATTGTAATGTATCTTTGAAGATTTTCAAAAACTATCTTGAAATGGAAATCTAATAAATGTGGCATATGAGGACATCAGTAATTCCAGTTGTAGTTGGAGCACTCGGATTGATTTCAAAAGGTTTGAATAGACTCATTGAAGCAATTGCTGGTAACCCATGCCTTAAAGAAGCACAAAGAATTGTATTCACCAGTACAGCTCACACATTATAAAGAGCTTTGTAAAAAGTGTTTCATCTTGGGCATTTTTTTTTACAAAAAAATGATCAGTGAAAAATGTCACGAAGTCATTTCTGACTTGAGGTCTCTGGTTGGGACCCGGAATGAAATGTGTATATAAGAGAAATCTGGAAATTGAATAATAATAATAATAATAATAATAATAATAATAATAAATTGGGCTGGTGCTAGTCTAGACAGGGTTCTTATGGCTTCTAGTCTTAATTGGTTTAAAGTGTACACAGTTTGCACTGGTCAGTTCAGATGAGTTACCATAAATATCCTGTTGAGTAGTACGGATTTGCTGGCTAGTGGCCTGACATTAAACAAATGAACTAGTTGCATCGGGGTTGAGGCACTGAGCATCTCTGTTCATGAATGCGTGTAGTTAGAGAGAATTATAGCCGGTTGTTGCGCGGATGGAAGGGGACTTAAGAGCGTCAGATTGATATTTGGAGACAGCTTCAACTGGAGAACTGGGTGAGTTGATTTGCAGGCATTTGTAATTTGGCCACAACTGTGAAGATATCTGTTGATATTTGCTATCAAAACTATCACCATATCGCTCACATTTGGCTGTGAGGCATGTGCCTGTTATACAATTATCAGACTGTGTGTAATGATGAATATATTGGCTTTTGTATATCTGTGCCCCCCGTCTCACTTTCTTGGTGTTGGTCTCTCGCACAACAACAGCGACAACAACAAGAGCAGCAGCAAAAAATAACAACAACAACAACAACAACAACAACAATAATAATAATAATAATAATAATAATAAGAAGAAGAAGAAGAAGAATGATGATGATGATGATGATGACACCACTTTGAGACCAAGACTTAAGGAAATATCAAACCCTAAAAGGATTGGTAAAGTGAGATAGCTAGCTAGCTAGCTAGCTAGATAGATAGATAGAGAGAGAGAGAGAGAGAGAACATGCAAGAAGGAGTGTGAGGAGGTAGGGAGAGAGAGAGAAAGTGGTATATATATATATATATATATATATATAGAGAGAGAGAGAGAAGAGAGAGAGAAATACAGGGCGAAAGAGAGAGACAAAGATATATATATCTAGAAGGAGAGAAGGACAGCGAGTGAAAGAGAGAGAGAGAGAGAGGGGGGGAATGCAAAGGTATAAAGGGAGTGAATGATGAATAAAGAGGGGGAAATGAAAGAGAAGTAAAAGTGAAAGAGAAGAAAATAAAGCTTGAGAAAGAGAGGGGGTATGTAAGAAGAGATGAAAGAAAAGATGAGAAGCAAAAAAGAAAGTGAAAAGGGGGGGAAGAACAAAGGAAGTAGAAAAAGAAAAGAAAAACTCATTCTTCATGAAGATGAAGAAAAATAATAATAAAAAAAAAACAAAACTTTAGCGCTTTGAATAGCATGAAATGAATAAAATGGTGCCCAGCAACGCATCGCCTGACAGAAAATTGATTCTGTGAAGAAGAAATGCGCTTTGTAAAAAGAAACTGAAAAGAAAGTAAAACAAGAAAAACTTTATAGAATGGAAAATGTTGAAAAGCCAAGGTCGAGAAAGCCCAGATGAGATCAGAACATGAAGAAAGCGGTGAAAGAAAGAAAGAAAGAAAGAAGAAGAAGAAGAAGAAGAAGAAGAAGAAGAAGAAGAAGAAGAAGAAAAACGGGGTATTTAGAGAGTTGCTCGAAGAAATGACAGGGTTAGCTGATCAGAAACAGACGACATTTTCAGATCATTTCCGAGAATGAAAGAAAGACGCTTCCATAATAAGAAGAAATAAATCCAACATATTTTGTAATGGTGAAAAAAGATGTGCGTATGAATCAATCATTCAAATAGCGTGTTTTAAGCAAACGAAAATATTAGTGGAAGCCAGAAAATCCTGAGAACGGGTAACAATAAACAAAGTGAATATCGCAAAGGAAATAAAGAAATAAATCAAATAAACAAAAATAAAATAAAAGCAGCAAAATGGAAATTATAATAACAACGATTATGAAAATGAAAGTGGTCGGCACAAAAATAATCCTTAAGGCAAGAGATAAAAAAAAAAGTAAAGATTAGAAACGGGCAAAATGTCATTTTTCTTTTCCTTATTTATTTTTTTAAAGTTTTCATTTTTATCCACTTCCTTTTTAGTTGCTTTTTATTTCTCAGTTCTTTCTTTCTTTCTTTCTTTCTTTCTTTCTTTCTTTCTTTCTTTCTTTCTTTCTTTCTTTTATTTCTCACTTTCACTTTTGTTTCTTTCTTTTATTTCTCACTTCACTTTTCTTTCTTTCTTTCTTTCTTTCTTTCTTTCTTTCTTTCTTTCTTTCTTTCTTTCTTTCTTTCTCAGTTCTCTTTTTCATTCTTTCTTTCTTTCTTTCTTAATCCTATTTGTTTTTTCTTTTCAGTTCACCTTTCTTTCTTTCTTTCTTTCTTTCTTTCTTTCTTTCTTTCTTTCTTTCTTTCTTTCTTTCTTTCGTTCTTTTCTTTCTTTCTCAGTTCTCTTTTTCATTCTTTCTTTCTTTCTTTCTTAATCCTATTTGTTTTTTCTTTTCAGTTCACCTTTCTTTCTTTCTTTCTTTCTTTCTTTCTTTCTTTCTTTCTTTCTTTCTTTCTAGTCCTTATTCGTTCTGTCTGCCTTTCTTTTATTAATTTTTTTTTTTTCTATTTCTTTTGTTTTGTTTCTTTCTCTTACTCTCTGTCTCCCTTTCTTTCTTTCTTTCTTTCTTTCACTTAATTTTTATTTTTCAGTTCACCTTTTCTTTCTTTTCTTTCTTTCTTTCTTTCTTTCTTTTATTTCTCAGTTCTTTTCTTTTTTCTTACTTCTTATTTTTATTTCTCAATTCTCTTTCTTTCTTTCTTTATTTCTTTCTTTCTTTCTTTCTTTCTTTCTTTCTTTCTTTCTTTCTTTCTTTCCTTCCTTCCTTCCTTTCTTTCTTTCTTTCTTTCTTTCTTTCTTTCTTTCTTTCTTTCTTTCTTTCTTTCGCCTCATTTTTATTTCACTTCTATAATTTTTTCTTTCAATTTTTATTTCTCAGTTCTCTCTTTCTTTCTTTTTTCTTTCTTTCTTGCATCTATTTTTTATTTTTTTGCTATTTTTCTTTCATTATTTCTTTCTTTTTTCTTTCTTTCTTTCACCGCTTTCTTCCAGTTCTGATCTCATTTGGGCTAATTTTAATTTCTCAGTTCTCTTTTCTTTCTTTCTTTCTTTCTTTCTTCCATTTTAGTTTTCTTTCTCACTTGAAGTATTGGTTCATGAATATGGTGATATCTTAATTATGAGTTCAATCCCAGGACCAGGTAGGAGAGACTTAAATTAGAAACAAGGCAACCAATAGCTGAGCTGTCCTAAATAAGAACTAAATGAGATATCACTAGAGAACACCCCCCCACTTCCAGTTCAGGTTTAAATAAAAGGTACAGTTCGAAATACACTGAACCTTACCCGGACTGAGTAAGGGTCCTGAGAACTAAACAATTGAATCTTTGTGTGGATGAAAGCAAAGATGAGGGCAAATATTCCTCATGTAAATAATGTTAACTCTTATTCCAGAAACCTAATCGGAAGAATTTCATGTTAAAATAGAAATAATTGTTGTTTAAATTACATGCATTTCTCATGATTAGGCTACGGACTTATTGACATACCTACGATATTAAAAACAACAAATTCTCCATCGTGGAACATTGGCCAGCAAATTAACTTCACACATTTTTTTATGGCAGCTAACTCGAGCCTCATCGGGTACCACATGGTGCCAGATTAAATTAAACCTAGTAATGTCTTTAATATTTTCCATAAAGTGATGGTTAACAAGCTAGTATTGTGAATCATTTTCAATGTATGCAGAAGATATGTATAATCTTAGATATGCATATCTATATATCACATATCTATATATATCTATATATCACATATCTATATATCAGGTCATCCCATAAGTTCTGTCCGAATTTTGAATAAAGAAAACAAGTGACCAAATGTTACATTCAATTACAGATTCAATCAACAATGTATTTTCCCTGATTATCTATGACTTCCTTCCATCTATTAACAAGCTCACTAATTCCATTACTGTAAAATTCTTTTGGCTTTGATTCGAAGAATTCACAAATGTCAGTTTTAACCTCTTCCTGTGTTACAAAAACTGTTTCTTCCAAATGATTCTGTAAGCTACGAAACAAATGGTAGTCTGAAGGAGCAAGATCGGGAGAATAAGGTGGATGAGGAATTTTCTCCCAACCAAGTTCTTCGATCTTTTATGACGTCATTTTTGCTGTGTCAGGTCGCACATTGTCCTGATGAATCCTCACCTCTTTTCGATTCAC
Organism: Acanthosepion pharaonis; assembly: GCA_903632075.3. Taxonomy (NCBI): domain Eukaryota; kingdom Metazoa; phylum Mollusca; class Cephalopoda; order Sepiida; family Sepiidae; genus Acanthosepion; species Acanthosepion pharaonis. Next base: position 94,091 of record CAHIKZ030003228.1, read on the forward strand.
AAGAACAGGTCTTCCTTTCCTCAAAGCTTGGTTCAAACGCTCTAATTGCTGACAGTATATCTGAGCATTAATTGTTGCATTAGTTGGTAAGAATTCAAGGATTATTCCTTGGCGATCCCACCAATTGAAAGAAGAACATTTTGCCCATGAAGTTTCCTTCTGGGCTGTGGCTGGGTCCTTCCCCTTTTGCAAGCCACTGTCTACGACACTTAACATTTCGATAAAAGATCCATTTTCATCGCCAGTCACAAGTCTATCCAAAAAGGTGAAACAAGTTGGCGAGAATGGAGAGAAGAGCAGATGTCAACTCGGGATTTGAGGTTGTTTTCAGACAATTCACGAGGCACCCATTTTCCAAGTTTAGGAATTTTTCCAAGTTGTTGAAGATGACGATGAACAGTTGTATGGTTTGAACTGAGAACCACTGCCAATTCCTCAACTGATAAAGCAGGATTTTCTTCAAGGGCTGCTTCAAGAAGCTTTTCATCAAACTCAACTGGACGTCCATTTCGATCTTCATCTGAATTTTGTAAACCATCTTCTTCAAGTTCTTTCATTCACACATCCCTCTTCATAAACTGAGTGAATGTTTCTAGCTGCTTCGGCTGCTGAGTTTCCTTTCTTGAACTCATAAAGCATTATGTGCCTCAAATGATTCTTGGGTACTTCGATGTTAGCAAGGTATTAATCAAACAAAATATACGTTTATTGTTCACTGAAATAAAATCAGTTTAAATGCATCTAAACATAAAAAAAAGTTCAGCTCCATTAGACCTTATAAAATACTCTTTAAATTTTGTTCAATTTAAAAAAGGTAAAAATTCGGAAAGAACTGGGATGACTTGATATATCTATATGTCACATATCTCTCTATATATATATATCAAGAGATATAACAAATAAATGTATGTAGAGGGTATAATGTATAGAGTATATGTAGAGGGGCTGGAACTTAATCATAATCGAGTGTAATTTCTAATTTTGCTAATATTTTTATAGGGATACTGAAGCCAAAATTAACTCCTTTTAGTTTAAGATGAATTTACGAAAAAAAGTGATGATGGTGAGTGATGCCGCTGAGTGGTATGAGTAAGTCCAAATATTTGTTTCCTCCCAGTATAGTGTCTGGATTATTACAATACCCTTCCCAAATAAATCAAGCTTACCTAGCATTCCAAATAGTTGTTTGATCTTAGTATAGGATCTGGATTATTAGAATACCCATCCCAAATAAATCAAGCTTACCTAGCATTCCAAATAGTTGTTTGATCCCAGTATAGGTACTGAATTATTCGAATACACTTCCAAAATAAATCAAGCTTAACAAGCAGTGTGGCACCATGCATACCTGACGAGCTGAGAGAAATATTCATAGATATATGATTTGTTTTTTACGGTTTATCAACCATTTAATAATTATTGAAGGCCGAAAAATATTTTGGGTTTTAAGAATAATTCTCTCTTTACATTCAAGCGATCTGGGAGAAAGAAAGAGAAAACGAAGAAGAAAGAAAGAAAAAATAATACGAAAACAGGTCATAGGCGAGCACACACACGCACGGCTGACAGATAACAGGTGTCGAAAAATATTCAGGTCAAGCATCTGACCGATTTCCGCGGATCCGCGAAAAATGGAAGTGTGTTATCAATTGGTTGTCACACAAGGGAAAAGAATGAAAGGAGGAAAAGAAGAAATGAAGTTTAGGGACAATGAAAATATTGATAAGTAACAAGTGGGAAAATGTGTCATTGGAATGATAGTAAAGGTCTAAGTGGGTGGGGAAGTGTATCTAAGGATATGAAGACAAACCATTAATACGAAAACACAGACAGTCTTCAGAATTAGAAAAAGCCCACACAAGGTGGTCACTGGCAAATTTTTTTTGAGATAATAAAGATTTTTATTATCAGACCTTCGAACGGAGGGAAAATGAAATATTTTTATTCCGTTTCAGAAACGCCAACGAGTCTGAGAAATTCCTTTCTTAGATCATATCCAATTAGCGATAAACTGCTTGACAAATACCACGTGTTAAAAAGCCGAAAGTGTCATCTCAGTCGCTCATGATAAGGGCGATTTAAATTAATATTTTTGTTTTTTAAGCAAGGTATTTATTTCCCAAAACAAAGCCACGGATTGTCCACGCCCGACTAAAGACGTCATTGGCTAAATAAGATCACATAACACACTAAGGAGGAGGAAAGATACCCGACCAGGACCTCATTGGCCGAGAGCGGTCGACGCCTCTGTCAGGAGTGTAAGTGTAAGGAGCCGATAGGAAGAAGCGGGGAAGCAGGTACACGCCCCTCAGAGGCACAGTAAGGGAGTGGAAATGAGAGTGAGTTACCGAAAATGGAAAAGAATGAAAAATCCCTAACCAGAAATAAGAAGGGTGGATACGTATTTAGAATTATCGAAGAAACCCCTGGCGCCGACAGACCCACCCCAGTTTTGACTGCGTCAATAAAAGCGAGACCCCAACCGACAGAAATCAGAGTTCAGCCGCGGACGGCAGGCGCAGTGGAACCGCGGACGGCGGCCCGAATTCGTTCGCCCACTTTGCGGGCAGGAGAGGCCAGTTCGTTTGGCCTAAGTGAAGAAGTTCGTCCGACTCAAGCCGAAGAGAAGAAGTTAGTTCGCGCACCGACGGCGGAGATGAGTGACCAGTAATTCAGACTCTGGAGAGAAGTTCAGTTCGTTCGACCCAAGCCGAAGAGAAGAAGTGAGTTCGCGCACCAACGGCGGAGATGAGTGACCAGTAATTCAGACTCTGGAGAGAAGTTCAGTTCGTTCGACCCAAGCCGGAGAGAAGAAGTCAGCTTGAGACGCGGACCCTGGCGAGAAGTTTTGAACCTTGGACGACAAGCAGAGATGAGCGCCCAGTGTTGAAACCGCGTCAAGATAGCTGACCAAGATTCACGCACACTTCTGGACTCTTCTTCAACCAAGAACAAGTAGTTTGAAGAGCGACTTAGAATCAAGACCACAGAAATAAGTTTTTTCGACTTTCGTCCAAAGACACACCGAAACACAAATTTCTTAGAGAGCAGACAACTTGAAGCCTTAAAGTTGCCTAGTAAAAGCTTCGTGCCACAATCCACAGAACGGGTCGGGAAGTAGACATAGTCCTATGTACCGAGCAAATAGACATAAAATGTTTGTTACTTTTTTCTTTGATACGTTTTTATTTTATTTTCTTTTATACATAATTGTGTGTTATCACCCCCGTTGAACTCAACTTGCATTACGGCCCCGACCCCTGTTTGATCTCGTCTGTCTAAGATCAATTCACAACGTGGGTAGGCAGACTGGAGATCAGTGCAGTTACTCTGGTAACCAGGCGTTGGAAGCGGGTTGGGAACGGCGAGGCTGGTATCAATCTAACCAAAGGGTTAGAACGTCACGTTTGGAGCAGCGAGGAGCGAACAGCTGACGCCGCGACGAAGACGTCACAGTTGGTGCTGTCCGTGACCAGGATATCAGAGCCTGGGGAGCACGTGACGTCACAATTGGCGCCGCGACCGGGAGAGAACGACACAGTCGACGCTGCGACCGGGGGACGACGTCACACAGTCCAAATTGTTGTTTGATGCTAGTATAAGTACTGGATTTAAATACCCATCCCAAATAAAACAAGCTTGACTTGCAGTCAAAAGATATATTTGCTCCCAGTATAGGTTCTGGATTATTGGATTACACTTTCCAAATAAAACAGGCTGACATAGCAGTTGAAAGAGTTGTTTGTTCCCAGTATAAGTTTTGGTTTAATCGAATACACTTCGCAAATAAATCAAGCTTACTTTGCTGTCCAAATATTTGTTTGCTCCCAGTATAGGTCCTGGATTATTCAAATACCCTTCCGAAATAAATCAAGATTACCTTGCAGCCCAAATAGTTGTTTGATGGTAGAATTTGTTCTGGATTATTCGAATACCCTTCCCAAATAAGTCAAGCTTACCTTACAGTCCAAACATATGTTTGCTCCCAGTATAGGTTTTGTATTTTGTAAATGCCCTTCCCAAATAAATCAAGCTTAACTTGCAGTCAAAACATAAGTTTGCTCCCAGTATTGGTTTTGAATTTTTCGAATACTCGACATATATAAATCAAGCTTACCAATCATTCAAAATATTGTTTGATCTCAGTATAGTTTCTGGATTATTTGAATACCCTTCCAAAATAAATCAAGCTTACCTTGCCGTCCAAATAGTTGTTTGATCTTAGTATAGGTTCTGGATTATTTGAATACCCTTCCCAAAAATAACAGGCTAACCTAGCAGTCCAAATGATTTGTTTGCTCCCAGTATAGTTTCTGGATTAATCGAATAACCTTCCCAAATAAATCAAGCATAACTAGCAGTCCAAATAATTGTTTGCTCGCAGAATAGTTTCTGGATTATTGGATTACCCTTCCTAAATAAATCAAGCTTAACTAGTAGTCCAAAAATATGTTTGCTCCCAGTATAGGTTCTGGATTATTGGATTACCCGTCCCAAAATTATCAAGATTAACTTGCAGTCCACATAGTTGTTTGCTCCCAGGATAGGTTCTGGATTATTGGATTATTCTTCCCAAATAAATTAAGATTAACTAGTAGTCCAAATAGTTGTTTGCTCCCAGTATAGGTTCGGGAATATTGGATTACCCTTCCCAAATAAATCAAGCATAACTAGCAGTCCAAATAATTGTTTCCTCCCAGTACATGTTCTGGATTATTGGATTATCCTTCCCAAATAAATCAAGCTTAACGAGCAGTCCAATAATTTGTTTGCTCCCAGTATAGGTTTTGGATTAATCGAATACCCTTCAAAAATAAAAAAAGCTTACCTTGAAGTCCAAATAGATGTTTGATCCTAGTATAGGTTCTGGATTAATTGAATACCCTTCCCAAATAAAACAGGCTAACATAGTAGTTCAAAGAGTTGTTTGATCCTAGTATATGTTTTGGCTTAATTGAATACCATTTCCAAATAAATTAAGCTTACTTTGCAGTCCAAAGATTTGTTTGATCCCAGTATAGGTTCTGGATTAATCGAATACACTTCCCAAATAAATCAAGGATAACTAGCAATCCAAATAATTGTTTGTTCCCAGTACAGGTTCTGGATTATTGGATTACCCTTCCCATATAAATCAAGCTTAACTTGTTGTCTAAATAGTTGTTCGGTCCCAGTATAGTTTTTGGATTATTCGAATACCTCTCTTAAAAATCAAACGGAACTAGGAGTCCACATTTTTGTTCAATCCCAGTGTAGGTTCTGGATCACTCGGATACCCTTCCCAAATAAATCAAGCTTAACTATCAGTCCAAATAGCTGTTTGCTCCCAGTATATGTTCTGGATTATTGGATTATCCTTCCCTAATAAATCGAACTTAACTATCAGTCCAAATAGTTGTCTGCTCCCAGTATATGTTCTGGATTATTGGATTATCCTTCCCAAATAAATCAAGCTTAACTAGCAGTCCTAATAGTTGTCTTCTCCCAGTATAGGTTCCGGATTATTGGATTACCCTTCCCAAATAAATCAACCATAACTAGTTGTCCTAATAGTTGTTCGGTCCTAGTATAGTTTTTGGATTATTTGAATACCCTTATTAAAAATCCAACTTAACTAATAGTCCACATAGATGTTCAATCCCACTATAGCTTCTGGATCATTCGGATACCCTTCCCAAATAAATCAAGCTTACCTTTTAGTCCAAATAATTGTTTGTTCTTAGTATAAGTTCTGGAGTATTCAAATACTCTTCCCAAATAAATTAAGCTTACCTAGAAGTACACATAGTTGTTAGTCACCCACTTTATCAAAAGGTTTTGCATAATCTCTAAAACATAGTTATGGCTCGTTTTTGCATTTGTATTGTTCTTTCTGGCATGAGAATAAATATCATATTTCTTGCCCCAAAGACTTAAACTAAATCGCACTCTTCCTCTACTCTTTCTGTTCCATTTCAGCTGCGCGCTTTATTTATCAAAATTCAGATGATAAATTTTGTTATATGTCACATTAGGCTTATTGTTCCATGTGCTTTCCATTCGTTTGCACCTGGCGTATGAGGCATCGCCATGAAAATAGATTTAGTTAGCTTTTCCATTATATCGACCCATTTAATTTATTATCTCTGTAATTTTGTCAGTGCCTAAACATTTAAGTCTGTCACGATCTCAGTTGCTATTCAATTTTTTCTTGCTGTTTCTTCAATTTAGCCAGTTTGTGTTTCCCTTGAGCTTTAAGATATCCTTCCATATTGCGTGATCGTGGCTATGCTTCTTTCCATAGCGCTATAATAAACAGATTTGCCATTCCGTTCTTTCACTTATTCTGGCCTTTCTTTCCTCTGTGCTAAGGTGTTAGTATATCCGTGATATTGTAATGCCTATAATGGGGAACTGGAAACTGAAAATAATCTCCCTACCGATACCCTACAATTATTTTTCAAATTTCTTCATAACCATAAATGGCAATCAAAAAGACAAGGAAGAATTTAAGTTTTCTCTCTTGCACTAGAAAATTTCTAACATTCCACGCAGGCCAGGGAATCTTGTGTACAAATGTAAAAAAAAAGATCGTATGTTTTCTTATGCTTCAGGATTTGGATCAAATAGATTGCAAACTCGCTAACAGTAACCACAGGTGAGCGCAGACTCAACACAGAGTCCTACATCAAATACCTTGACGAGGTAGTGCTACCCTGAGTGAAGAGAGTGGCTGCTAGAAGACCTATGTCTGGCAACAGGACTCTGCACCATGTCACAGACGCAGAAGAACACAGTTATAGCTGTCTGACAATTTCTGTGACCACATCTAGTAAGACTGCATCCTCTTTGCTTAATATGTGTGGGCGTGGTTGAGCGAGGAACTAAGAAAACTTCTTGTAACACCAAAAATGAACTGAAGACAAGAATTATGGCAGAATTCACCAGCATAAAGAAGCAGACCGTCTAGAAGAGTCGAAGAAGATTCTGAAGATATCTGGAGGCCGTGGTTGAAGTCAATTGTGATTTTATTGAATAAATTTATTCCTTAGTATTTCAATAGATTTTTGTGTAATTTTGGTAAATATATTTGAAACAATTGTCGGGTTATTTCCCTTTTTGTGTCATTTAGACGACAATTTATACATCGCACCCAGTATAGCTGCTAAAATGGGATGCCGGTGTTATTTTCATTTTGGCATCACTTAGACGACATTTTATCCATTGCACCCTATATATCTCTTAAAATGAGATGCCAATGTTATTTTCCGTTTTGTGTCATTTAGACGACAATTTATCCATCGCGCCCTTTATAGCTGTTAAAATGAGATGCCAGTGTTATTTTCCCTTTCTGTGTCATTTCGACGACAATTCATCCATCGCACTTGGTGGATTCTACTAACGTTCAATACGAAATGTTTACCAATAATAACATCAACAACAACAATAATAATAATAATAATAATAATGGGATTCAGCAGCTTCCGCCCAAGAATTCGATGACGGTGGAAACGGCAGTAAAGTCGGTGATATGTCGAATGATAATGTTAAGGTACGCCATATAGAAAGAGACAATAAATTTGAAGCTTAAAAAAACAGACCCTTTCTTTTCTTCATCTGATCGTCTCCGTCTATTCTCACCTAAATAAAAAAAAAAAAAAAAAAAAATCGCAAACATGGAGGACAAGGTAAACATATTCACAGAAGCGAAAAAGAAAATTAACTTGCCAAGGACAAAGAACGTCACGTTGCCATAGAATGCTTTCGGGTGTGGACAAAAGAAGAGAATTCTGGGTAGGAAGAAAAAAATTTGGAAAGCAGAATGAAGCAAAAGTCTGATAGACGCGAAAAACAAAAGAAAACATAACATAAAAATGTTTCTTGGTAGGTGAGCTTCATTTAACAAAACTCATTTGAATAGGAGAAGCTTGTTGCCTTGTCAGAGATACAGTTATTTAATGGACACCTCTCACCTTTTTTTCCTTTTTATTCGCAAATTTCTACTAGTTTTTTTTTCAATGGAGGAATATACAACATGTCTCAAAAGTTAAGCTCATAAAGTATGGATTAAAGATTTAAATCAATTACCACTTTCTTCTAAAGACTATTATAGAATCTGTGCCATTCCAAAGAATAAAAATATTTACGTTTTTGTTTACGAACTCCGTCGCCTTTAAAAGCCATTTTTTTAAAAATTATTTTATTGAGATAAAAATTAAATGAGCACTCACCAATCATCGACTGTTATAATTTGCCGGTAATATCACCCTACCACTTTTCATATTAAACGTTCTTCTTTTCTGTCCTTTTAAGACGTGAGCATACACAAGAAAATTACGAGTTGCATTGGACATCAGTTGGAAGAAACACCCAACAAAGAAACGCCTGTGTGTGCACCTTCCTCCTATCTTAGTTTCGCTGAGAGAGGGAAGGCTTCGGCTAGCTGGTTCACTCCTGGAGAAGTAAGTCAGAACTTGTGAGAGACCCCTCCTATGGAACTCATTGCGCAAGAAAAGATCGGTTGGAAGACCTCATTGCACCTACATTGACCAACTTGACTCTGGATGCCATCTGGAGGACTTGCCGATAAGGATGTCTGACGGTTGGAAGGAACGATTCAGGAGAATCCGAGAAGAATTCTCAACCTGATAACGTAGTCAGCGACTATGGCACTCCACATCTTCCTGCACTAGTAGTACTAATAAACGCTTGAGACTTTTCCGCTTTTTCATCAATTCGCACAAACTCGCTTTTTAGGTTACGTGCTATTTTCCTTTGTTACATTTAATGTCCTGTGAGTGTTAAATTTTCCAAGCCCACTTTCCTCATAATATCCTCAATGAATTTCAACTGTTTCTTTTTTATTCTAATTATACGTTTCGTCATCGTTGTTACAAAATCCATCCACAGTATTCTCAGCAGCCAACTGTACTATTTCCTTCAAATCAAGGCAATAAAGCCACTAAGACGCAAGTGGGGGTCACTGAGTCTTATTGAATATGAGAAAAAAAGCTATTAAGGAGAGAGAATAATAAAGGAACAATAAATCTTACCTATCGAGTTAATATATTAATTAACTGATAGCATTAAGAAACGCTAAGGTATATAAGATGGCAGATATGGTCGTAAGCGATCATAACTCTCACCAGCTTCCTTTATTATCTGTAAATTGCCAAACATTCTTGGGAAAGGTAATGAAGTGGTTTCCCGTTGCGTTCTCCACGGTTTTCGAATTCAGAATGTTTTTTCTCTTAGACTGGTTGACATTCTAAGTTATAAAGCCTTGTTGTTTAACCCATAGTATAAGGGAGAAGGCATGGAGTCATGGATTTCTCAAGAGTATTTGAACAAAAATGAACGCAAGGAAATGAAAAATTTATTGTTATATTATTAATCATTTCACTCCAGTCAAGGCAATAAAGCAACTTAGACGCAAGGAGTTACTGAGTGTTAGAGAATATGATGGTTTGGTTTGGTTTCTTTTGTTTTACGGCATACCAACCCCAATGGGTCATTTAATGCGGATGACTTTTTTTTTCAGGTAATATTTTTGTTTTGTCAAAAATCTATTTCCGGGAATATTTTTTTTTCTTCAAAAATTTATTTCTGGTAATAATATTTTACAAAGTATTTCTGGTATTAAAACCTATTTTTACACTTTAATAATGCTTTTTACATCAGTTTCGGGGTTAACTATTTGCTCATAGATGGGACCCTAACAGGTGCTACCACCCCGGGTCAGGGTGGACCTGGAAACATCAGCAATTAAGAGGTGGTTCCACGCTCCTCAAAACCTCCTGATCAGAGGCCTTACAGTTGGACGTAGTTTATCGTCATACCCAGGACGCGGATGTAGTTTATCGTCATACCCAGAACGGAGAAAATTTGATAAAAAAAACCCAAAAAAACATAATTAATGAGAGAGAGAAAATAACGGGCATGAATTAAGAAGACAGAAGATAACAAGTGAGAAATGTGAGAGAAGAAACTTATAGCATAGAACTTACGGTTACATCTCGCCATTTAAACTGTAAAAGGATGTGAACTTGCTGATAATTTCCATCTTCAAATTAAATGTTCATCTGGTCAGGATTCATTGTCATATCTCAGTTTCCCCTCACGAGCGAGAACGAAAGAAAGAGAGAAGAAAGGAGGAAAACGGATGAGAGAAAGAGAGGGAGGGAGACAGTAAAGAGAAACTCCATCTTTTTAAAGATCAAAGAGGGAAGTATTGTTGAGTTATCACTTAAACGATTTTTAACCTATATATCATGATGGGAGGGGGGACTTGTATATTTCAACGCAATTCCTAAAAAGGTAGCACCCCCTCGTGTTATAGCCATCAAGTTTTTAGGTAGGGGTGGTCCAATTAAAAAAAAAAAAAAAAAAAAAAAATCACATATTTAACTATTGTAATCACTAAACCCAGTGCGATCGAATTTCTAGCGTGTTCATGAAATTTGTTAGGTGGGGTAATAAATATTTAAAAAAATATTTCTGCCATGACTTTAATAAAAAAAACCCAACATATTTATAATAATTTCGATCATTCCTTCCCTATTCCAGTTTCTCTGAGAGCTATAATCTCCAGCTATTCAAATTTAATATCAATCGACATCTCCAGTTGCCTCGATCTATCCACTACCCTTCTCATCCTTTCTTCTATCACTCCTATCTGATCTTGCTCCAAATTTTCTGTAACCCTTTGCGTCCTAGTGGCTTCTCGCCTTGCTTGGGGTGGAATGCTTAAAAAAAATATCTGTGAATAGTTCCTAAAAGTTTCATTAACATCCGACAATTATTTATATTTTTGCAAGATTTTCCAAATTAATGTGTATCATTATTTACATTATTCGGACTATTGTTCTCATCTTTGTCGCCATATTTATCACAACGTTTCGGCCGTTGTACGCTCCGGCCTTCTTCAGGTGGTTGGAATGTCGAACTGAACCCTTTATTTCGCTCACCGGGATAGACTGTTCTAGTTCCACGTGCCATGTTTGATGGATGTCAGTTATCAGTTATCTCCTGTTAATTTCCCTCTGAAAGTTCTCCACTGTCTTTAGTCAAAAGTTTGACGACACTTCGCAGATATCTCTCCCGAGTAAGATATGAGCACTGGTAAAAATGGTTGCTGAAGACATTAGGTTTATAATACCCAGAAATTCATACCCGGATGTCCTCAAGGACACATGGCACAGTGGATAAAGGCGTTGGTTAGATCCAGTGACAGGAGCCAAAGAGTGTGAGTTCAATACCCGGTTAGTGGAGAAGTTTCAGAGGGAAATTAACAAGAGATAACTGATAACTGACATCCATCAAACATGGCACTAGAACAGTCTACCCCGGTGAGCGAAATAAAGGGTTCAGTTCGACATTCCAACCACAACGTACAACGGCCGAAACATTGTGATAAATATGGCGACAATAGTCCGAATAATGTAAATAATGTACATAATACCTCATCTCAGAAATATAGACAAACTCTAATGTGTGTCATACCAAAAAAACGTGCTAAAAATTGTCTCTGTTATTTACTAGTTCCGCTGATACAAATAGAAACAAGGTTTTTAATCAAAATTTAGAATTTTCTAAAAAGAAGGAAAATTTTTTAAAAATAATTAAAAAAAAATTTGATCTTTCCTCTTAATAATAACATAAGCATTTAGACGATAAAATTTTGTTTTCAGCAAGGTTGGCGTCTTTTTCATCATGCTATGCTCTTTTTTAGCGATTTCTTGGAGGTACCTTTGTAAAAGTGAAAACTGACCTTTAGAATCACTTACGGGCTTGTAAAAAAAAAAAAAAAAAAAAGCTACCAAGTGAAGAGATGGTCTTCATCTGCAAAGAGTAACAATCATATATATACTAGCTTAAAAGAGGCCCTATCGAATTCCGACGTCGATAAAGACTCTGCTTGCCGTTGGGGAGAATAAATTTCGACGGCAGAGATTGCTAAGAGTTTGAAAATAGATATCTCAAATACTTTTCGCCGTTGAAAAAGAGACTTGAATTCATTTCTATACTCGATACGTGGGTACCCTATTCTCAGATGGAAAATAAGAAACTCGATTGCATTTCTATGGCGATATCTTTGCTGTTACTTAACGAAAAAGAACCATACTTGGACAGAATTTTCACTGGCCATGAAAAATGCATTCGTTTATAATAACGTTAGACACAAACGGAACTGAACACAAGCTTGTAAATGTGCAAAACACGGTGCTAAAGCGGGCTTGTATCCAGTAGGGGTGTTGCTGTTCGTTTGATGGGATTGCAGATTGGTAATTCACTTTGAGTTTCTCTAAGACTGCGAAGCAATTACTGCAAAGAAGTATTGCGACTAACTGACTCAGCAGCCGATTTTGGCAAATCGTAAAGGTGTGATTTTCCAGTACGCCAACACAAGACCGCGTGTTGCAAAACATCCCTTACAGGACCTTAAAGAGGACAAACGGTACAGAAGAAAATGATGACATAGTTATTTATTGCTTCAATTGCGACACAAGCCCAATGAGGATGTAGGTCAAGGCTGGTCAACACTTTCTATCCTAGACTTAGCTAATCAGATTCACGACCCATGCATTCTTTGCAATTTGTTTTTTCACCACAAAAAAAAAACATCCGTTGTCATCCAATAAAGCATATGACAACATACCACAAATTCGCAGGGAACCTACAAAAAAAAAAAAAAAAAAAAAAAAAAAAAAAAAAAAAACGCATGGCATAACAATTTTATTCTGTACAAACAGTTCAAATGTTTCTTTTTTGTTTTTCTTACAAAAATATATAAAAATATGTGCTCATGAAATAAGTCGGTGTTGGGGAATGAACCCAGATAACAAAAATAAAAAAAAGGATTCAAATTAAACAGAAAAGATGTTAGTAGGACCCAACCACCCCACAAAAATAATGAGAGTGGCCGTTGTATTCTGTTTTTGTACAGTTTATTTATTATTGTAAAATATGCAATAATTTTGGCTCATAGTCAAAGGGGAAGTGGGGAGAGGCTGGTCTTCGCTAACTCTCCTATTCCTAGTTGATCCCGATCCTGACCAATTCATCCAATACAATTGATCCATTTACCACAAGAATTCATTCATCACTATTCAATCCTATATGTACCACAATACCACATATTCACATGGAGAATCTAAAAAAACACGCCATGATATAAAAATCTCAAAATGTCTAAAATACAAAAATATATAAAAATCTCACAAAACACGAAATGAAGGGGGGGGATGAACCCCAGAAACGAACTAAAATTGAAACAAAAACAAAACAGATGTTAGTAAGACCCGTCCACCCCCTCAAAATAATCAGAGTGGCCGCTGTATTCTGCCGATAGACAGAATCAAGAATCACATCCACTAACGGGCAGGGTTTCCTCCCCATCATTTCATGAATCATGAAATTTTGATATATTTTTGAAAAAAAAAAAAAAAAATGAAAAAGGAGGACATTTTGGACTCTCATCAGATTTTTATCTCAGGAGGGGGGGGTGTTTTGTAGCCCCCCCGTGAATATGCGGTATTTTGGTGGTTGCAGGATCAAGCGGTGATGGATAAGTTCTTTTGGTAAATGAGTAAATTGTACTGATTGAATGGGTTGCGAATCTGATTAACTAGGGCTAGGAGACTAGGAAGACCAACCCCACTTCTTATTTCTAACCTTTACCATGTGGCCCAATTACTGTATTTGCAGGAATAAATAAACGGACAGGGGGAGGTAAAAAATAAATGACGTAACGGGAAAATAAAAAAGCTGACCCAGTCGAAATGAAAAAAAAAAACCCAAACAAACGGGACAAGAAACTGGCGAGATTGGGAATCTCGACATGGATCAAGACAAAAGAGAGAACCATGACCAATCCAGGAACTACATCCCGAAGGTCAAAACGCTTTCGTGTCGGAAGCGATTTTTGCAGAAGAAAAAAAAGAGAACGAAAACAAAGAGAAGAAAGAAAAAAAAAACTTCATCACTGAATGAGGTCAGCGAGGTCATGTAAATTAGCTTCTGTTAACCAATCGTGGTTCAAGTTTTACAGAATGGAATGGATTGCATAGAAAAATATGATAATCCCTTTCCATGCTTCATATATAGAAAACCTTATAAGGGTCCAACAAACTGCTATAAAAGGAACTGATTTTGTCTGTGTGTTTGTGCACATGGAACTTTGAACTTTGTGAACTTTCATCATACAGAAATCCTTCATCATCCACCTAATTCTCTTAATGTGGGTCCTTCGGATTTTCATTTGTTCCGGGTTACGTAGAAGTACTTAAATGACTAAAAAATTGACTCTGTATACGACAGACAGTAGAATGTTACGAAAATGCCATCAATAAGCTTGTCTTGTAGAACGATATGAGAGAGTTGTTAAAAAACAATGGATACTTCATTAATAAATATTTATTTGTGAGTAATTAAGGTATTTGTTTTTAATTTTCTAATCGAGGAAGAACTTTTACAATGATCGCTAATCACGTGCATCGTATTCAGTATTTAGACGAACGCACACGACGTAAATGTAATGTGGCACAAGACGTGGAAAAATTCTCGAAGGCCCCTCGGCACTACCCCATTTTGAGGTCGTCTCAGGTGTCGGACAGAAAGAAAAGACCAGCGCCCTTCAAAAGGAGCGGTACTATCTGGTGGTAATGCATTCCACCCCACGATGCTTGAGCTAATATTGGCAGAGAAGCAAACGCCACCCCCCGGCTACAATAAAATACCCGTGAATCTTATTCTATGAAACTCGTTTGTTTTCAACTATTTAGGGAGGCGGGGGTCACACTCAGAATTCCTTATATGTTCTGCCTTTAATTTTAAGTGTTGCATCTCTTCTGAACTCATGACAATCCGATTGGACATTAAACGACAAAGAAAATCTGTTTATCATTCTATTAGCCATTATATTTTTCTGCATTTTCAAATCACTTTAATAGGAAAATAGACAAAACATGTTAAATTACTTAACCCTTGTGCAAATTAATTAAAACAAAACGAATAATTCCGTTATTATTAACTTTTTTTTCGTATTTTTCCAATGAAACATGCCCCACCGCACATGTTAGTACTTCGTATGTCCATTCCACGAAATCATTCCTTGCAGATTGACCGCAGATTCTCGACTGGATTTAAATCAGGAGAGTTTCTGGACCAATCTATAATACTTTGATTTGATCACTGGTAAGGCTTGCCTGTGTGTTCGTATGTCCATTCTATGAAGTCGTTCCTTGCAGATTGACCACAGATTCTCGATTGGATTTAAATCAAGAGAGTTTCCGGACAGTCTATAGTACTTTGATTTGCTCACTTGCCAGTGTGTTCGTTCAGCGTTACAATTTTCGTAAGCTTCCTTGGAGTAACGTCCATCGCAGACAATGGCCGAACGACAACTAATCGACAGTCGAGACAATAGTATCTGGGCGTGATAAAAATCAGATGCAATCACGGATGACGCAAAATATTTCAAGATCAAACAAATTTCATCATACATCCCGAAAATAGAATTATATTACTGCACACCACTACAAATGACCTAATCCGAGGAAAAAAATAAAAATCGATTACACCCTTTGACTCTAGTGGCTTTAAAACTGACCGTATTGTGAAAGAAAGGAAACTAAAGCGGTTGTTTCAATTAATTTACACAAGGATGTGTATCTCGGTCAGCGCGGCCCTATCAAACAAAAGCCGATAAACTTTTTACGACATTATTTTCCGCTTTTAAAAGTATTAATTTTACCAAGCAACTAGTAGGCACTAATCAAAAGCTTAACATTAATGAAAACATACTGGATTAAATAAAGACAATTACAGATCGATATCTTACCTACCGAGTTGATTAATTAATTAACTAATTAAATAATTAACTAATTAAATAATTACTTAATTAACTAATTCATTAATTAACTGATAGCATTGACAAATGCGAATATGAACACAAACCCAGATTTGAAAATATTATTTATGTAAGATGCCAGATAAGGACGTAGGCGATCATAGCTCTCACCAGCTTCCTTTTCTTTATTATCTGTGAATTGGAAAGATAATGGAGTTGTTTTCCGTTATCTTCTTCACGGTTTTGAAATTCAAAATTTTCTTCCTCTTAGACTGGTTGGCATTCAAGTTTAAAAATGTCTCGCTAATCCTGATATTTAACCCATAGCATAGGGGAGAAAAGATGAAATCATGGCTTTCACAAAGGCATTTGCGCGAATGTATAATTTACTTTAATTATAATATATTTTTTAATCATTTCACTTCATTCAAGGCAAGGGTTAGCCCTTAAGACACAAGGGGGGTTACTGAGTGTGAGAAAATATGAGAGAAATTAATATTAACGAAAGTGAACGATAAAATAACAGAAATTAAGAAGACAGAATATAAGACTGGCATTGCGTTTAAATTTTTGAAGATCGAATTTGACTGGAAAGCAAAAAGCCGGAAGAGATTTTTCAAAGGCGATAAGAAGAAACTGATAGCATAGAACTTGCGGTTACATCTAGCCATTTCAACCGTAAAATGATGAGACCTTTCCGCCAATCTAGTACTGCGTTTAAATACATAAAGTCTAGGTACCTTGAAGGAAAGTTCATCGAAACAATTACTATGAAAATATAGAATAGAGATGACCTGGGAAAGTGGGAAAGTGGCTGAAGCCGGATGCCATGTCAAGACCAATAACATTGCTGATTCTTCTTTTGATTTTATCAAAAGTCTCTAAATATAAAGTGGAAGTACCAGGCTATACTTGGCAGTATTAATAGTTCATTAATTTTTGTTAGCGGCATATCGACCTCTTGCTTAATGGCCGAATCTAAATATGTTAATAACAATTTTATGCTGCTATTTCCACTACAAAATCTAGTCCCACACGTTCATAGTGTTTGTTTCTGTTTGGAGGTTCAATGTTTGCCCATAGCTGGGACCAAAACAGGTGCTACCACCCCAGGTCAGAATTGATCTGGAAACAACAGCAATTAAGAGGTGGTTCCACGTTCCTCAAAACCCCCAATCTTCTGATCAGAGACTTGACAGTAATATTCAAAGCATAGACGAATGGTAGACTTTAATATGTTTAAGATAGTTAAGTTAAAAAAATCGAAATGACTGACCTTCCTTAGCAGGAGTGCAGAAATACTTAGGTGATGTTGGAGATAAAGTGACAGAAATAACTAATAATTTTTACAATAATGTTCACCCTGTACAAAGCGCAAGAGCCACTCGATGTAGAGGATTACAGGGTTAGAGGTTAGGGGTACATTTTATGAAGATATGTGAGGAAGATAAACGGTTGCACAGGTTAAAAGTGTAGTGATCAGAGAAGCATCCTCTTGAGAGTGGGTTCCACAAAGTTAGTGGGAAGACGCTGTTCAAGTGGAACTGACATTTCACCACTGGAATACGGAGGGAATGAGGGTGGTTCGCTGCAATGGGCGTGGCAAGGTGGGTCTTAACCCTGAAGCAAAAGACGTACAAAATTTCGTCTCAGGCAAAGTTGTTGTAGTGTAGAAAATAATTCATCACCCACAAGGCCTCGTAGATGCTCTACCGGGACTGGAAATTGAAAACTGCGAAACTTCTGTCCATATATGGCAGCAGTATTCCATTTTCGCCTTGGTCTATCTCTTGTAAAGGTAGAGGGTTTTAAGAGTCAGGTACTTGCTTGAGCTGTACGGGGAACCCACCATTTTCCCAGCATATTTAGCAATGGATTGGATGGTTGAGTTCGACTTGAGGTTTTCGGTTAAATTATGGTACCAATATGCGCTCCAGGCACGGGGCATCTTTGAGAAAACGCCCGTTCATCGCGATAGGCGAAAATTCAGTGTCCAAACGGTGGTGATAGGACTTCACTTTTGTTTTCGAAGCATTGAATGCGACCAGTCAGTTTTTCTCCCACTGAGCTGTTAGAGTTTAATCAGAGGAGAGATCAGCTGCCAGACTACTAGGTGCCCTCATATATACCGTTGTATCATCAACATAGATATTCACAAATGATCGGAGTATACTTAGAGACAGATCTGGTAAGACACTCATTAATAGTGACGTCATTGTCTTCGGAAGAAACACCAATTATAAAAGAATGTTTGTTTGTTTGTTTTGTTCTACGGCTTATCAACACCTCAATGGGTCATTTAATGCCGACAACTTCTGGTAATATTTTTGTTTTGTCAAAAATCTATTACTGTTAATATTTTTTCCTCAAAAATGTATAGCTGGTAATATTATTTTTTCAAAAACATATAGCTGGTAATATTTTTTTCTTCGAAAATTTATTTTTGTTAATAGTTTTTTACAAAGTATTTCTGGTATTAAAACCTATTTTTACACTTTTATAATAGTTTTTACCTCAGTTTCGCGGTTAACTATTTGTTGGGACCCTAACAGGTGCTACCACCCCGGGTCAGGATGGACCTGGGAACACCAGCAATTAAGAGGAGGTTCCACGCTCCTCGAAACCTCCTGATCAGAGGCCTTGCTATTTGATGTAGTTTATCGTCTTATCCAGGACGCGGATGTAGTTTATTGTCATACCCAGGACGCGGATGTAGTCTCAGTTTCGGGGTTAACTATTTGCCCATAGCTGGGACCCTAACAGATGCCACCACTCCAGGTAAGAGCGGACCTGGGAACATCAGCAATTAGGAAGTTTGTTCCACGCTCCTCTAAGCCTCCTGGTCAGAGGCCTTGCTGTTGGACGTATTTATCGTCTTACCCAGTACACGGATGTAGTTTATCTTCATACCCAGGACGAATAAAAGAATGGAATTAATTGATGCATTATTATTTTTAAAATAATCTGCCGAGTTGATTGGTGGACAACCACCTTATATCTTTCCAATTCTACCGCAGAATACGCAAATCACACGACTGAAGTATTTTAATCACTATCCGGTTTCATGGGACGATACAACCTCAAGTGTGACCCAGGTTTGCTGGTAGATAGGTAAATTTATGGAGTCAGCATCCCTAGAATTGTTGCCAACCAAATCATTAAAACCAGTCTTTCCTGATAGTTAAGCTATGTTGCATAGCCATCTTATAATGGGAGATCAATGGCGTCTATTCGATAAAATGTCGCATCTTCTTTTTCGGTCGGTGGTGTTCTGGGGTCAATAGATGAAAGAACTTCAACACAGAGAATTTTAACTTATCTAGTTTTATTATTCACGTCGACGTCTACATTTTCTAACTATCCAGTGGGGTCGCTCTTGGGGAGCCGTTCCAGACACGAAAGTGAACACATCTACATTGATGGCGTGTAAGAACCAACTCACTGAAAAACCTTTCTCCATCCATCATTTGCAACGTAAGCCAGCCAATCGAAATAGACTCCCTTATTATGTCTTCCATCTGACCTCAAACGTCAACCTCCGGAAGTCGAAGCAAAGATACACTTCCAGTAAAAAATAATAGTCTGCTTGATTATAATATAACAGCTATAGTTGGGAGGATTCTTACCTTTCTGAAGGGTATTTGCGTGTAACTGAATGTAACGAATTTGGCTTGTTTGATTAATTCCGAAACGCGATCCATTACAACTCACACAGATACGAGAAAGTAGAATTATATTAAAATCTTAAACTTTTTAATCGAGTGTCAGCATGCTTTCTTTGACATCAATTTAGACAATGGAGGACTCAGTTTGATATCGATTGTGGTTGAACCAACTTCCTTTTGAGTGTTTTACCGGATTTTAAATATCGTTTATGCTCTCGGGTGTTGGCGTCTTTTAGGCAGGTTACATTCTTTCTGAAAGATTCCATTTCTCTACTGGTGATATCACACGCGTTTCCATCAGCATAATCGATATCTTATTTGCTTCTATTATTTTATAGATTTTCAACTATTTTTGGAAAAGATTTAAATAAAATTTGGAAATATATTATTTATTTTTCTTTTTACTTCTTAAATGGAAACTACCAAATTTGGTTTGTTATTTACGCTTAGGAGTGGTTATGGTAATGAAATAAAAATCTACATTGAATTTAAAATTCATTCACACACCAACACACACACACACGCACATACACACACACCCTCACTCACACATTTATATATTTATATATGTGTGTGTGTGTGTTTTGTTCATTTATATATAAACAAAAAAACTGAAATTCATTCTTATTTTGCACACACACACACACACACACACATATATATATATATATATATATATATATATATATATGGATTTTACTTTTTTAATCTGATTATTATTACTACGAGCGTTATTTTTAATGGATACTTGTAGTTGAGTAGAAGCTTGGCTTAATTTAAACAAAACTTATTACGTCTATATGCGATGAATGAGATGGATAAATTGTCGCCTAGATTATGCAAATATGAAAATAACACTGGCATTTCATTTTAACAGATATACAGGGTGCGATGGATAAATTGTCGCCTAAATTATGCGAAAATGAAAATGACACTGGCATCTCATTTTAACAGATATAAAATGCATAAATTGTCGCCTAAAATTACAAATAAAAAATGATCTGGCATCTCATTTTAACAGATATATTTACCAAAAATACACAAACATATCTTGAAATACTAGAGAGTAAATTTATTCAATAAAATCGTCAATGGCTTCAACCATGGCCTCCAGACGAGTTGAGTGCGGTCTGGGGAGTTAGTTGGGTAGATGTAAAGGGTGATGTTGTCGCAGAAATTGTCTGACAGCCATGACCGTGTTCTCCTGCTTGTGCGGCATGGTGCAGCGTCCTGTTGCCAGACATAGTGTCTTTCAGTTAACCCTCTTGACACAGGGTAGTAGGTCTCTGAGTTGAGCCTGAGGCCCTATGAATAGATAAATGGAGTCATAACGTCGCCATCACTAGTGATCACTCCAAACACCTTCGTAATCACCATTAGACTCAACCAACTCTTTCCGAATCCTCTGCACTATCCTCATATTGACACTCAAACACTCTGAAATGTTCGTATTGGAGCTTCCAGTGCGTTTAAATTCATAAATCTATGTGCCATATTGGAAAGGTTACGAGAAAAATTACCATGAAAGTATTTATAGAAAAAGAACAGGGAAGCTACAATACGGTGGTGAGAAAGGGACTAGAACTGAGATGCCAGGTCAGGACCAATTACATTGCGGATTTTTCTTTAGATTTTGTCCCTAAATATATAGCTGGAGCAATAATGGGCACTTTTTCTTTACTATTAAATCGCTGTAGATTTTTCATTGTGTGTAATATTTTTTTAAAGAAAGTTTTCTTTAAGAACGCATGTGTGTGTATGTATCTATCTATCTATATATATCTTTATAAAATATTGAATATTAATGTTTTCTGTGTGTAATTCTTTATGCCACAGCACGGCTACTTTTCATAGACGGAAATGTCGAACTTCCATTGAACAAGGGAGATGATCCTAAGTGCAAAGGCTGATCAATGCGAGGAAAATGGACTGAAGTTGTTTCAAGTTACGTGCGGTGAATTCTCAAAGAATACGAGAAATGCGCATGTCCGCCTTGCTGCTTCCTTTCGAAGCCTTCGCTTGTCAGGAAAGCCCAGAGAGAATATATTGGACATTTGCAAGTACACATACAGAGACAATGATCGAAACGTATTTACAGGAAGATGATCGTGCACCTCGCAAGCGTACACATAACCCCCCTCTCGCCACATTTATCCACGTATCCATAGTGATGTGTTGTGAGGAACTAAGCTACGTTTCCAGAATTCAGGTTTCAAATTCAGTCAATGTCAAGTCTATTCCAATAGCGATAAAACAGAAAATCTTCCAAATGAATGAACACATGATAGGTTGCCCGAGAGTTAACTTTGTCCAACGCCCTTTTTTTTTATTATCTTGTAACCCGTAGGGTCGTAGGGTCTCCATGGGTACTGCAGTCGCAGTAGAAGTAGGCAAGATTTTCTGACGGACCCCAACTCGATCAAGTCCGGTTTTGGATTCAGACTTTTACTTTCTAGACCGGTTGCCACCCAAGGCTATATAACCCATTATTTCTTGCTATTTACCCATAGCTATTTACCCATAGTTGGGGAGAGAAGAAGAGGATTCATACCTAACCCAGGTCGGATCCAAGTCGAATCCATTGCATTCAATTATGTGTTAATACAGCACTTAAGTGAGTGTAATGGATCCAACTGGAATTCGAACTCAGCTCTCCGATTCCTGAATCCGAGACACTATCCATTAATCCACCGTGCTTCCCCATACAAGGCCCTAAGATGCTACAAGATATCAAACTGAAGACTATCTGCCTATTATATACGACAGCTGGATGTTTTCCATAAAACCTTCGATTTCGAATATCACTCGCACTAATAGTACTTGCTCGATAATACTCGCTCGAAAAGTAACCACTGAATAGTGATCTGAATAGAGAAATAGTATAGTGAATAGAGTAGAGAATAGCGGTCCATATAGTAATAGAGGATAGACTAGAAATAATGATCCGTATAGTATAGAGGAGAGACTAGAAATAGCGGTCCGTATATTAATAGAGGAGAGACTAGAAATAACGATCCGTATAATATAGAGGAGAGACTAGAAATAACGATCCTTATAGTATAGAGGAGAGACTAGAAATAACGATCTGTATAGTATAGAGGAGCGACCAGAAATAACGATCCGTATAGTATAGAAGAGAAACTAGAAATAACGATCCGTATAGTATAGAGGAGAGACTAGAAATAACGATCCGTATAGTATAGAGGAGCGACCAGAAATAACGATCCGTATAGCATAGAGGAGAGACTATAAATAACGGTCCGTATAGTATAGAGGATAGACTAGAAATAACGATCCGTATAGTATAGAGGAGAGACTAGAAATAACGGTCCGTATAGTATAGAGGAGAGACTAGAAAGAACGATCCGTATAGTATAGAGGAGAGACTAGAAAGAACGATCCGTATAGTGATAGAGGATAGACTAGAAAATGTGATCTTTAGTTGTCAGCTACTGCCTATGTATGTGTGTTTCCTGTATGGCCACGTGGTCTCTTTAATTTAATAATGGGATCGCCTGTGTTTGCTCACTGGTGATCTATGTTCAAACTCAAGTGTCGGCAGTGACAATTTATTCCTATATATCATTTCACTTAGAGTGAAACTACGGAAAGTGAAGAGGTCCAAGGCAGCTCCAAAATTCCAAGATAACAGACTCTTGAACGACCCGAATCTCTAGGAGAAATATATGGACAGTGTGAAAAGCAGATACCACTGATAATATGAAAATGGAAACTCGAAATGGGGCACATTAAGAGAAGCCTTAGTAACATCAGCAATCGAGATTATTCCAAAGAAAAATAGACGAAGAAGACAAAAAGAAAAAAAAAATAACAAATGGAATTCTCAAAATGATGAAAAAGATACAAAAACAATGCTAACCAAACGAATGCATAAAATCCAAAGACAGAATGTTCATATTGACAAAATAAAATACTTTGGTGATGGAACGAATATATAGGAGAACTCTTTCGCGACAAAAGAGAATAACTGACAATGAACAGAAATATGGACGAACCGGAAATATTAAAATCTGCACTGGCCAAACTGAACAGAAACAAAGAGGCAGGGCCAGACGGATTTGTAATACAGGAGCTGTCAGCCTTCGACATTGGTAATAAATAGACATAGATGGAATATAAAACAGTGGTGATATACCGGAAGATCTATTTTCATAGAATTGTCTAAGAAGTCAGCTGCAAACGTATATATAACAATACCTCTGCTTGACCCTCATACGTCGAATTCGACGGGAGAGTCGAGTATATATATATATATATATATATATATATATATATAATGTGTGTTTGTAACAGCAAAATTGTACAAATGTTAGATTAAGCTTTGAATCGTTGTATCTCAGAAATGATTAAAGATATCTTACTGGAATACACTGAGGCTTTTATAACGCTATTAGACCCTGCTTTGAGTAATAAGAATGTATAGTTAGTCTGCAAGCTTAACTGAAGAATCGAGATGAAATAGATCATCAACGAAAATGACTTGTTCATCATTAATTAATCATAGCTAAAGATCGAAAGCTCATGAAGGATTGAAATGAAGTTCAAATATATATATAATATTCAAAGATCCTTTTGCAACTTATTCAAGATGATCTTCGCCCTCTCTAATCTTTTAATTTTCAGTCCTGGAGTAATAAGGTGAATCACGCGTTTCACGTACAATTACATTTCCAAGTCTTTTTTCACTGCTCTTTGGACTGTCATAGCTGAAACTCCTCTCTCATGTGCAAAACGTCTTATGGATTGAGTTGGATCTTTTCTAATTGATGTCTTGATGACCCTCTTGCTGTTGTGACCTCCTGATCCAGTTTTCATTTCTACTTTTCCCATTTTTTAAAACTTATTCACCGTTCTCTTAATGCTTCTTGAATGGATTTGAAGATGGAAACCAGAAATGAATGTTGCTACCATTACTAAAGGCCTGAAGGATCTTTTTTCTCTCAACATTGCCCATTTGGGAAGATTTCATGGGACTGACACAACACAATTTTAACCTGTCCTCTTCCTAGCTGAATAATAAGGGTTTTTCAATGATTCTTACGACAAATTGTGTCAACATGTCTTATTTGAAAACGTGGAAAAACGAAACTTAATTAGTTAGTGTTTTTTTTTTTTAGTTAGTGTTTTTTTTTTTTGTGGGATGGAAAATTATGCTGTTAAATGATTTGGATAATTTTGCTGTTACACGCGGTATATATATATTAAGATTACTATTTTACGATCGTATTAAAAACGTGTCTTTCCTATATGTCCTGGGAGTGTCAATGTTTCCAAACCGTCTTTCTTCATTATGTGTCTTAGATATTTTCTTCTGATTCAAAGTTGCGTTAAAACTTCATTGTTGCTTGCACATTCCGTCCAATGCATTATTTCAAACTAGTCCTGTAGAACCACATCCCTGTTAAAACATTTTCTCTTTTCATTTGTGTGGAAATTACCCAGCAGTCACTAACGAATCGGAGGATTGATATTACAGCATCAGCATAAATACCTACTTGGAAACTGATGACATCGGGAAAGATGTTGATGAAGATAAGACAAACCCAAGGATAGGGCCTTGGGGGACACCCGCATTAATGTGTAATGACCTCGAGGAGTGGCCGTTCAACCTGGCATTTTCTACAACGATGCAGGTGTTTTGCTCCCAGATAAGTCTTTTATTACACCAACCTCTATACGCAATGAATCAAATTTCCAAAAGTGTGTCTATATATAAATATATTACAACTAAATAAGAATCTGCAATGTTAGTGTTTCTCACCTGGCAAATCGGCTTCAGTCAATTTCCAAACAATGTAACACAGCTTTCCTCTACCTTTTCCAACCTCTTTCCGCAATTAAGTTTCCAAAAGTGTGTCTATATATAAATATATTACAACTAAATAAGAATCTGCAATGTTATTTTTCCTGACCTGGCAACTCGGCTTCAGTCAATTTCCAAACGCCGTAACACTTTTTCAACCCTCTTTCCGCATTTAATTAAGTTTCCAAAAGTGTGTCTATATATAAATATATTACAACTAAATAAGAATCTGCAATGTTATTGTTCCTGACCTGGCAACTCGGCTTCAGTCAATTTCCAAACGCCGTGTCTAACACAGCTTTCCTCTACCTTTTCCAATTTAATTAAGTTTCCAAAAGTGTGTCTATAAATATATTACAACTAAATAAGAATCTGCAATGTTATTGTTCCTGACCTGGCAACTCGATTTCAGTCAATTTCCAAACGCCGTAACACAGCTTTCCTCTACCTTTAACCAACCTCTTTCCGCATTTAATTAAGTTTCCAAAAGTGTGTCTATATATAAATATATTACAACTAAATAAGAATCTGTAATGTTATTGTTCCTGACCTGGCAACCTTGTCAATTTCCAAATAACACAGCTTTCCTCTACCTTTTCCAACCTCTATCCGCAATTAAGTTTCCAAAAGTGTGTCTATATATAAATATATTACAACTAAATATGAATCTGCAATGTCTCCAACCTTTTTCTGTTCCTGTCTGAATATGAATCTGCAATGTTATTGTTCCTGAAACTCGCTTCAGTCAATTTCCAAACGCCGTAACACAGCTTTCCTCTACCTTTTCCAACATCTTTCTGCAATTAATTAAGTTTCAAATTAATTAAGTTTCCAAAAGTGCAATGACTATATAAAATATATTACAATTAAATAAGAATCTGCAATTTGTTATTTTTCCAACCCCTCTTGGCAATTAAGTTTCCGATTATATAAATATATTCAATTTAAATATGAATCTGCAATGTTAACACAATTTAGAAACGCCGAACACAGCTTTCTCCTACCTTTTCCAACCTTTCGCATTTAATGAATCAATTTCAAATTAACAACAAACTCTATCCAAACGCCTCTAATCCAATTAAGTTTCCAAAAGTGTGTCTATATATAAATATATTACAACTAAATAAGAATCTGCAATGTTATTGTTCCTGACCTGGCAACTCGGCTTCAGTCAATTTCCAAACGCCGTAACACAGCTTTCCTCTACCTTTAACCTCTTTTTCCACAATTAAGTTTCCTTTCTATATAAAATATATTACAACCAAATATGAATCTGCAATGTTATTGTTCCTGACCTGGCAACTCGGCAATTTCAAGTCAATTTCAAACGCCGTAGCTTTCCTCACAATTAAGTTTCGTATTTTCCAACCTCTTTCCGCATTTAATTAAGTTTCCAAAAAGTGTGTCTATATATAAATATATTACAACTAAATATGAATCTGCAATGTTATTGTTCCTGACCTGGCAACTCGGCTTCAGTCAATTTCAAACGCCGTAACACAGCTTTCCTCTACCTTTTCCAACCTTTTCTATCAATTAATTAAGTTTCCAAAGTGTGTCTATATATAAATATATTACAACTAAATATGAATCTGCAATGTTATTGTTCCTGACCTGGCAAATTCAGTCAATTTCCAAACGCCGTAACACAGCTTTCCTCTACCTTTCCAACCTCTTTCCGCATTTAATTAAGTTTCCAAAAGTGTGTCTATATATTAAATATGAATCTGCAATGTTATTGTTCCTGACCTGGCAAAACGGCTTCAGTCAATTTCCAAACGCCGTAACACAGCTTTCCTCTACCTTTTCCAACCTCTATCCGCATTTAATCAAGTTTCCAAAAATATATATAAATATATTACAACCTAAATATGAATCTGCAATGTTATTGTTCCTGACCTGGCAAAAGTCAATTTCCAAACGCCGTAACACAGCTTTCCTCTAATCTCTATCCGCATTTAATTAAGTTTGTGTCTATATATAAATATTTACAACTAAATATGAATCTGCAATGTTATTGTTCCTGACCTGGCAACTCGGCTTCAGTCAATTTCCAAACGCCGTAACACAGCTTTCCTCTACCTTTTCCAACCCTCTTTCCCATTTAAAAAAAGTGTGTCTATATATAAATATATTACAACTAAATATGAATCTGCAATGTTATTGTTCCTGACCTGGCAACTCGGCTTCAGTCAATTTCCAAACGCCGTAACACAGCTTTCCTCTACCTTTTCCAACCTCTTTCCGCATTTAATTAAGTTTCCAAAAGTGTGTCTATATATAAATATATTACAACTAAATATGAATCTGCAATGTTATTGTTCCTGACCTGGCAAAAAGTCAATTTCAAACGCCGTAACACAGCTTTCCTCTACCTTTTCCAACCTCTATCCGCAATTAATTAAGTTTCCAAAAGAGTGTCTATATATAAATATATTACAACTAAATATGAATCTGCAATGTTATTGTTCCTGACCTGGCAACTCGGCTTCAGTCAATTTCCAAACGCCGTAACACAGCTTTCCTCTACCTTTTCCAACCTCTATCCGCAATTAAGTTTCCAAAAGTGTGTCTATATATAAATATATTACAACTAAATATGAATCTGCAATGTTATTGTTCCTGACCTGGCAACTCGGCTTCAGTCAATTTCAAACGCCGTAACACAGCTTTCCTCACCTTTTCAACCTCTATCCGCAATTAAGTTTCCAAAAGTGTGTCTATATATAATATATTACAACTAAATATGAATCTGCAATGTTATTGTTCCTGACCTGGCAACTCGGCTTCAGTCAATTTCCAAACGCCGTAACACAGCTTTCCTCTACCTTTTCCAACCTCTTTCCGCATTTAATTAAGTTTCCAAAAGAGTGTCTATATATAAATATATTACAACTAAATATGAATCTGCAATGTTATTGTTCCTGACCTGGCAACTCGGCTTCAGTCAATTTCCAAACGCCGTAACACAGCTTTCCTCTACCTTTTCCAACCTCTTTCCGCAATTAAGTTTCCAAAAGTGTGTCTATATATAAATATATTACAACTAAATATGAATCTGCAATGTTATTGCTTTCCTCTACCTTGGCAACTCGACTTCAGTGTGTCAATTTCAAACGCCACCTAACACAAACGCCTAACACCTTTCCTCTACCTTTTCCAACCTCTATCCGCAATTAAGTTTCCAAAAGTGTGTCTATATATAAATATATTACAACTAAATATGAATCTGCAATGTTATTGTTCCTGACCTGGCAACTCGGCTTCAGTCAATTTCCAAACGCCGTAACACAGCTTTCCTCTACCTTTTCCAACCTCTATCCGCAATTAAGTTTCCAAAAGTGTGTCTATATATAAATATATTACAACTAAATATGAATCTGCAATGTTATTGTTCCTGACCTGGCAACTCGGCTTCAGTCAATTTCCAAACGCCGTAACACAGCTTTCCTCTACCTTTTCCAACCTCTATCCGCAATTAAGTTTCCAAAAGTGTGTCTATATATAAATATATTACAACTAAATATGAATCTGCAATATTATTGTTCCTGACCTGGCAACTCGGCTTCAGTCAATTTCCAAACGCCGTAACACAGCTTTCCTCTACCTTTTCCAATTAAGTTTCCAAAAGTGTGTCTATATATAAATATATTACAACTAAATATGAATCTGCAATGTTATTGTTCCTGACCTGGCAACTTCAGTCAATTTCCAAACGCCGTAACACAGCTTTCCTCTACCTTTTCCAACCTCTTTCCGCATTTAATTAAGTTTCCAAAAGTGTGTCTATATATAAATATATTACAACTAAATATGAATCTGCAATGTTATTGTTCCTGACCTGGCAACTCGGCTTCAGTCAATTTCCAAACGCCGTAACACAGCTTTCCTCTACCTTTTCCAACCTCTTTCCAAAGTGTGTCTAATTAAGTTTCCTAAAAAAGTGTGTCTATATATATAAATATATTACAACTAAATAATCTGCAATGTTATTGTTCCTGACCTGGCAACTCTTCAGTCAATTTCAAACGCCGTAACACAGCTTTCCTCTACCTTTTCCAACCTCTATCCATTTAATTAAGTTTCCAAAAGTGTGTCTATATATAAATATATTACAACTAAATATGAATCTGCAATGTTATTGTTCCTGACCTGGCAACAGTCAATTTGTAACAACTTTCCTCTACCTTTTCCAACCTCTATTAATTAAGTTTCCAAAAGTGTGTCTATATAAATATATTACAACAGTCAATTTCAAACGCCGTAACACAGCTTTCTCTACCTTTTCCAACCTCTATCCGCAATTAATTAAAGTTTCCAAAGTGTGTCCAAATAAAATATGAATCTGCAATGTTATTGTTCAAACAATGCAACTCATTTCAATTTCCAAACATAAGTAAACAGCTTTCCTACCTTTTCCAACCTCTTTCATTTAATTAAGTTTTAAAAAAGTGTCTATATATAAATATATTACAACTAAATATGAATCTGCAATGTTATTGTTCCTGACCTGCAACTCTTCAGTCAATTTCCAAACGCCGTAAACAGCTTTCCTCTACCTTTTCCAACCTCTATCCGCAATTAAGTTTCCAAAAAGTGTGTCTATATATAAATATATTACAACTAAATATGAATCTGCAATGTTATTGTTCCTGACCTGGCAACTCGGCCAGTCAATTTCCAAACGCCGTAACACAGCTTTCCTCTACCTTTTCCAACCTCTTTCCGCATTTAATTAAGTTTCCAAAAGTGTGTCTATATATAAATATATTACAACTAAATATGAATCTGCAATGTTATTGTTCCTGACCTGGCAACTCGGCTTCAGTCAATTTCCAAACGCCGTAACACAGCTTTCTCTCTACCTTTTCCAACCTCTTTCCGCATTTAATTAAGTTTCCAAAAGTGTCTATATATAAATATATTACAACTAAATATGAATCTGCAATGTTATTGTTCCTGACCTCGGCTGATCAACGTAACACAGCTTTCCTCACCTTTTCAACTCAAACGTTTCCAAAGTGTGTCTATATATAAATATATTACAACACAGAATCTGCAATGTTATTGTTCCTCAACCTTTTAACAACCTCTCTCCTTTTCCAACCTTCCCAATTAAGTTTCCAAAAGTGTGTCTATATATAAATATTTACAACTAAATATGAATCTGCAATGTTATTGTTCCTGACCTGGCAACTCGGGCTTCAGTCAATTTCCCAACCTTTTCAACCTCTTTCATTTAATTAAGTTTCCAAAGTGTGTCTATATAAATATATTACAACTAAATATGAATCTGCAATGTTATTGTTCCTGACCTGGCAACTCAATTTCAAAAACGCACACAGCTTTCCTCTACCTTTTCAATTTCAAAAGTTTCCAAAGTGTCTATATATAAATATATTACAACTAAATATGAATCTGCAATGTTATTGTTCCTGACCTTTCAGTCAATTTCCAAACGCCGTAACACAGCTTTTCCTACCTTTTCCAACCTCTATCCGCAATTAAGTTTCCAAAAGTGTGTCATTTAAATATGAATCTAATGTTATTTTCCTGACCTGGCAACTCGGCTTCAGTCAATTTCAAACGCCGTAACACAGCTTTCCTCTACCTTTTCAACCTCTATATAGTTTCCAAAATATATTATACAACTAAATATGAATCTGCAATGTTATTGTTCCTGACCTGGCAACTCGGCTTCAGTCAATTTTAACACAGCTTTCCTCTACCTTTTTCCAACCTCTTTCCGCATTTAATTAAGTTTCCAAAGTGTGTCTATATATAAATATTTTACAACTAAATATGAATCTGCAATGTTATGTTCCTGACCTGGCAACTCGGCTTCAGTCAATTTCCAAAACAGCTTTCTCTACCTTTTCAACCTCTATCCGCATTTAATTAAGTTTCAAAAGTGTGTCTATATATAAATATATTACAACTAAATATGAATCTGCAATGTTATTGTTCCTGACCTGGCAACTGTTTCAGTCAATTTTCCAAAACAGTAACACAGCTTTCCTCTACCTTTTCAACCTCTATCAAAAGTTTCCAAAAGTGTGTCTATATATAAATATATTACAACTAAATATGAATCTGCTTTGACCTGGCAACTCGGCTTCAGTCATTTTCAAACGCCCAGCTTTCCTCTACCTTTTCCAACCTCTTTCCCATTTAATTAAGTTTCCAAAAGTGTGTCTATATATAAATATATTACAACTAAATATGAATCTGCAATGTTATTGTTCCTGACCTGGCAACTCGGCTTCAGTCAATTTCAAACGCCGTAACACAGCTTTCCTCTACCTTTTCCAACCTCTATCCGCAATTAAGTTTCCAAAAGTGTGTCTATATATAAATATATTACAACTAAATATGAATCTGCAATGTTATTGTTCCTGACCTGGCAACTCGGCTTCAGTCAATTTCCAAACGCCGTAACACAGCTTTCCTCTACCTTTTCCAACCTCTATCCGCAATTAAGTTTCCAAAAGTGTGTCTATATATAAATATATTACAACTAAATATGAATCTGCAATGTTATTGTTCCTGTGGCAACTATTCAGTCAATTTCCAAACGCCGTGACTCTACCTTTTCCAACCTCTACAATTCGGTTTCCAAAAGTGTGTCTATATATAAATATTTACAACTAAATATGAATCTGCAATGTTATTGTTCCTGACCTGGCAACTCGGCTTCAGTCAATTTCCAAACGTAACACAGCTTTCCTCTACCTTTTCCAACCTCTATCCGCAATTAAGTTTCCAAAAAGTGTGTCTATATATAAATATATTACAACTAAATATGAATCTGCAATGTTATTGTTCCTGACCTGGCAACTCGGCTTCAGTCAATTTCCAACGCCGTAACACAGCTTTCCTCTACCTTTTCCAACCTCTATCCGCAATTAAGTTTCCAAAAAGTGTCTATATATAAATATTTTACAACTAAATATGAATCTGCAATGTTATTGTTCTGACCTGGCAACTCGGTTTCAGTCAATTTCCAAACGCCGTAACACAGCTTTCCTCTACTTTTCCAACCTCTATCCATTCAATTTCAAAAAGAGTGTCAAACTAAATATGAATCTGCAATGTTATTGTTCCTGCTTTCCTCAAACGCAGTAACCTTTTTCCAACCTCTATCCGCAATTAAGTTTCCAAAAGTGTGTCTATATATAAATATATTACAACTAAATATGAATCTGCAATGTTATTGTTCCTATGAATCTGACCTGGCAACTCGGCTTCAGTCAATTTCAAACGCCGTAACACAGCTTTCCTCTCTATCCGCAATTAAGTTTCCAAAAACCTACAACTAAATATGAATCTGCAATGTTATTGTTCCTGACCTGGCAACTTAATTAAGTTTCCAAAAGTTTCCAAAAGTGTGTCTATATATAAATATATTACAACTAAATAAGAATCCTTTTCCTGACCTGGCAACTCGGCTTCAGTCAATTTCCAAAATAACACAGCTTAAGTTTCCAAAAGTGTGTCTATATATAAATATATTACAACTAAATAAATCTGCAATATTATTGTTCCTGACCTGGCAACTCGGCTCAGTCAATTTCCAAACGTAACACAGCTTTCCTCTACCTTTTCAACCTCTTTCATTTAATTAAGTTTCCAAAATTGTCTATATATAAATATATTACAACTAAATATGCTGCAATTATTGTTCCTGACCTGGCAACTCAATTTCCAAACGCCGTAACTTTCCTCTTACCTTTTCTATATACCAATTAAGTTTTTCCAAATCCTCTATCAACTCGGCTTCAGTCAATTTCAAAATTAATTCCAACCTTTCAAATTAAGTTTGTGTCTATATATAAATATATTACAACTAAATATGAATCTGCAATGTTATTGTTCCTGACCTGGCAACTCGGCTTCAGTCAATTTCCAAACGTAACACAGCTTTCCTCTACCTTTTTCCAACACAGCTTTCAAACGCAGTAACACAGCTTTCCTCTACCTTTTCCAACCTCTATCCGCAATTAAGTTTCCAAAAGTGTGTCTATATATAAATATATTACAACTAAATATGAATCTGCAATGTTATTGTTCCTGACCTGGCAACTCGGCTTCAGTCAATTTCCAAACGCCGTAACACAGCTTTCCTCTACCTTTTCCAACCTCTATCCGCAATTAAGTTTCCAAAAGTGTGTCTATATATAAATATTTTACAACTAAATATGAATCTGCAATGTTATTGTTCCTGACCTGGCAACTCGGCTTCAGTCAATTTCCAAACGCCGTAACACAGCTTTCCTCTACCTTTTCCAACCTCTTTCCGCATTTTAAGTTTCCAAAAGTATATATATAAATTTACAACTAAATATGAATCTGCAATGTTATTGTCTATAGTCAATTTCCAAATATAGCTTTACCTTTTCCAACCTCTTTCCGCAATTAAGTTTCCAAAGTGTGTCTATATATAAATATATTACAACTAAATATGAATCTGCAATGTTCTGACCTGGCAACTCGGCTCAGTCAATTTCAAACGCCGTAACACAGCTTTCCTCTACCTTTTCCAACCTCTATCCGCAATTAAGTTTCAAAAGTGTGTCAATATATAAAAACTAAATATGAATCCAATGTTATTGTTCCTGACCTGCAACTTCGGCAATTTCCAAGTCAATTTGTAACAGCTTTCCTCTACCTTTTCCAACCTCTATCCGCAATTAAGTTTCCAAAAGTGTGTCTATATATAAATATATTACAACTAAATATGAATCTGCAATGTTATTGTTCCTGACCTGGCAACTCGGCTTCAGTCAATTTCAAAACGCCGTAACACAGCTTTCTCTACCTTTTCCAACCTCTATCCATTTAATTAAGTTTCAAAAGTGTGTCTATATATAAATATATTACAACTAAATATGAATCTGCAATGTTATTGTTAACCTGGCAACTCGGCTTCAGTCAATTTCAAACGCCGTAACACAGCTTTCTCTACCTTTTCCAACCTCTATCCGCACCTTTTCCAACCTCTTTCCGCAATTAAGTTTCCAAAAAGTGTGTCTATATATAAATATATTACAACTAAATATGAATCTGCAATGTTATTGTTCCTGACCTGGCAACTCGGCTTCAGTCAATTTCCAAACGCCGTAACACAGCTTTCCTCTACCTTTTCCAACCTCTTTCCGCATTTATTAAGTTTCAAAAGTGTGTCTATATATAAATATTACAACTAAATATGAATCTGCAATGTTATTGTTCCTGACCTGGCAATGCCAGTCAATTTCAAACGCCGTAACACAGCTTTCCTCTACCTTTTCCAACCTCTATCCCCAATTAAGTTTCCAAAAGTGTGTCTATATATAAATATATTACAACTAAATATGAATCTCAATGTTATTGTTCTGACCTGGCAACTCGGCTTCAGTCAATTTCCAAACGCCGTAACACAGCTTTCCTCTACCTTTTCCAACCTCTATCCGCAATTAAGTTTCCAAAAGTGTGTCTATATATAAATATATTACAACTAAATATGAATCTGCAATGTTATTGTTCCTGACCTGGCAACTCGGCTTCAGTCAATTTCCAAACGCCGTAACACAGCTTTCCTCTACCTTTTCCAACCTCTATCCGCAATTAAGTTTCCAAAAGTGTGTCTATATATAAATATATTACAACTAAATATGAATCTGCAATGTTATTGTTCCTGACCTGGCAAAGTCTCGGCTTTCCTCTACCTTTTCCAATTTCCACCAATTAACGTCTATATATAAATATATTACAACAGAATCTGCAATGTTATTGTTTGACCTCTCACCAATTTTAACCTCAAACGTAACACAGCTTTCCTCTACCTTTTGCCTATAATTAAGTTTCCAAAAGTGTGTCTATATATAAATATATTAC
The DNA here is from genome assembly GCA_903632075.3 of Acanthosepion pharaonis. NCBI lineage: Eukaryota > Metazoa > Mollusca > Cephalopoda > Sepiida > Sepiidae > Acanthosepion > Acanthosepion pharaonis. The sequence goes on from CAHIKZ030003228.1 coordinate 129,285, forward strand.
AACTAAATATGAATCTGCAATGTTATTTTCAAAACCTCTCGGCTTCAGTCTATTTATATAAACCTTTTTCCAACCTCTTTCCGCATTTAATTAAGTTTCAAAAGTGTGTCTATATATAAATATATTACAACTAAATATGAATCTGCAATGTTATTGTTCCTGACCTGGCAACTCGGCTTCAGTCAATTTCAAACGCCGTAACACAGCTTTCCTCTACCTTTTCCAACCTCTATCCGCAATTAAGTTTCCAAAAGTGTGTCTATATATAAATATATTACAACTAAATATGAATCTGCAATGTTATTGTTCCTGACCTGGCAACTCGGCTTCAGTCAATTTCCAAACGCCGTAACACAGCTTTCCTCTACCTTTTCCAACCTCTTTCCGCATTTAATTAAGTTTCCAAAAGTGTGTCTATATATAAATATATTACAACTAAATATGAATCTGCAATGTTATTGTTCCTGACCTGGCAACTCGGCTTCAGTCAATTTCCAAACGCCGTAACACAGCTTTCCTCTGCCTTTTCCAACCTCTTTCCGCATTTAATTAAGTTTCCAAAAGTGTGTCTATATATAAATATAAATAAATATAATCTGCAATGTTATTGTTCCTGATCGGCTTCAGTCAATTTCCAAATAGCTTTCCTCTACCTTTTCCAACCTCTTTCCGCATTTAATAAGTTTCCAAAAGTGTGTCTATATATAAATATATTACCTAAATATGAATCTGCAATGTTATTGTTCCTGACCTGGCAACTGTCAATTTCCAAACGCCGTAACACAGCTTTCCTCTGCCTTTTCCAACCTCTTTCCCATTTAATTAAGTTTCCAAAGTGTGTCTATATATAAATATATTACAACTAAATATGAATCTGCAATGTTATTTCCTGACCTGGCAACTCGGCAAAGTCAATTTCCAAACGCCGTAACACAGCTTTCCTCTACCTTTTCCAACCTCTATCCCAATTAAGTTTCCAAAAAGTGTGTCTATATATAAATATATTACAACTAAATATGAATCTGCAATGTTATTGTTCCTGACCTGGCAACTCGGCTTCAGTCAATTTCCAAACGCCGTAACACAGCTTTCCTCTGCCTTTTCCAACCTCTTTCCGCATTTAATTAAGTTTCCAAAAGTGTGTCTATATATAAATATATTACAACTAAATATGAATCTGCAATGTTATTGTTCTGACCTGGCAACTCGGCTTCAGTCAATTTCCAAACGCCGTAACACAGCTTTCCTCTACCTTTTTCCAACCTCTATCCGCAATTAAGTTTCCAAAAGTGTCTATATATAAATATATTACAACTAAATATGAATCTGCAATGTTATTGTTCCTGACCTGGCAACTCGGCTTCAGTCAATTTCCAAACGCCGTAACACAGCTTTCCTCTGCCTTTTCCAACCTCTTTCCGCATTTAATTAAGTTTCCAAAAGTGTGTCTATATATAAATATATTACAACTAAATATGAATCTGCAATGTTATTGTTCCTGACCTGGCAACTCGGCTTCAGTCAATTTCAAACGCCGTAACACAGCTTTCCTCTACCTTTTCCAACCTCTATCGCAATTAAGTTTCCAAAAAGTGTGTCTATATATAAATATATTACAACTAAATATGAATCTGCAATGTTATTGTTCCTGACCTGGCAACTCGGCTTCAGTCAATTTCAAACGCCGTAACACAGCTTTCTCTACCTTTTCCAACCTCTATCCGCAATTAAGTTTCCAAAACTGTGTCTATATATAAATATATTACAACTAAATAAGAATCTGCAATGTTTTGTTTTATCAAAACGCCGTAAAATATCTTTACTGCACCTTTTTTTTTATAAATACTTTCATGGTAATAGTTCTCATGAGACTTTTTTATCCCCCCCCCTAAACTCATTGTATATATGTGAACTATTTAGCTCTGAGTTTCAATGAAGTTTTATCATTGTGGCTGTAGTAAGAATGGTAAGTAAGAATGTGTTTTTTTTCGCATAAGGAATGCTAAGGAATTCTGTGGTATGTTTGTGTCTAGCTAAATTTAAATTTTAAATGGCTTGATGTAACCATGTTCTTCTCACCGTTTCTTCTCTCGGAATTGTCGATTGTGGAACTTTTTGCTTTTCAGCCAAATTTGATCTTCAAAAATGTAAATGCAATGTCAATCGTTATCTTCTGTCTTCTTAATTCCTCTTCTTTTATTGTTCTCTCTCTCTAATTTTATTTTTCTTATGTTCTCTCAGACTCAGTAACCTCTTGTGTCTTAGTGTCTCTGTTGCCTGGCTTGATTTGAAATTATTAAAAAAAATGTTCAAACTGATTCTTGTGCCATACGTTCTAAGTTTTTTCTTTTTAGAGCTTCATTTGTGTCTGTATAGGAGAATGAATGATTGCTTTACGTGTATACAGGAATTATCCATTATAGCTTTCATAGTTTCTAACGTTTTACACCATTCTCTGCTCATCGTCAGGAACAAGGCATATATGGTTTTTTTTTTTAGAAGATGAGATGATGAACTAAAACTGACTTTATATTAGTTTCTCTTAAAGAAGATTATATCATGAAGAATTTTTATGTCATAAGACAAAATATCAACAAAAACCAATGCATCTTTTAGTTCCTGCTTCAAATACTACTGAAATCGAAAGAAGGAAAAATTCCCTGCAACGGGTAAGCATTCTTTTCGATTTTCTCATTTGAAGAAAACTCACAAATTCATAATTACGATTTCTGACCGACATTTTGAGGAAAGTTTGCAGGCATCTTTTGACAAGTATCAGTAGTCTTTTCTTAATTCATTTTTTTTCTTGCGGAACGGATAGAAATCCTGAGGCTTTTTTTCCGGTAGATCCTAAAACATTTTTAAAAATAATTACCCAAAGTTCAACATTAATCAAAGACTTTTTTTTAGTAAATTTTGATTGATGTACTTTTTTTATGGAGTATACAGACAAATCCCTTTGATCTTATGCAGATGAACAGTCGAACGACACTTTCATGTTAGGCAGTAAGACGATAGGTAAATAAATAATCCTATTAATTTGACTTCTGCTAGCAGAGTCATAATAATATTGGCAAATACTTTTATTTAGAACAATATTTTTATGCACGTCAATATTATTAAACATCAAGTGAGAGTTCAAATTGCATTGGAAGCTTCTCATATATTTCCTTGAGTTGAGCTATTTGCTCTGACAATCGACGAGCTTATCGACCCCGAATGTTCACATAAAAAAGCGACACATTTAAGATGGCGTAGAACTAGCCAGAAAAAAATATTAATAACAATGTGTGTAACGTCTGAGATATTTTGGATATAAACCAACAATACGAATATTGAATAAAACCAGTAATAAAATGATAGTTATGATAAACACTGGTATCGGCCTAGTGGGTTGGGATAAAAGGCAACATTAATAAGATGGAATCTAACTAGTAATAAAATCATAGTAATAATGAAGAGTGTATAGAGCCAGAGTGTTGGGATAAAAAGCGACAATAGTAAGATGGAATAAAACTAGTAATAAAATAATAGTAATAATGAAGAGTGTATAGAGCCAGAGTGTTGGGAAAAAAAGCGACAATAGTAAGATGGAATAAAACTAGTAATAAAATCATAGTAATAATGAAGAGTGTATAGAGCCAGAGTGTTGGAATAAAAAGCAACAATAATAAGATGGAATAAAACTAGTAATAAAATAATAATAATAATGAAGAGTGTATAGAGCCAGAGTATTTGGATCAAAAACAGCAATAATAAAATGGAACAAAATTAGTAATACAATCATATTATTAAAAAAAAAAAAGCTAGTTGAGAACCGTCAAAAATATTTCTATCCCGTCAGTTGATGTTTATTCGGCTTTCTTACTTTTGCATAAAATTCTCAGATGAGTCATTGTTATCCCTCTGAGTTATTCAGACTAATATCCTGAGCCTTGCTTGTTTTTCTTACTACGTTTTAGCAACTATTATTGGGCTTTTTTACGGTCTGGAATATTTCATTTTTATTGTTAGTGCTTGATTTCGGTGTCGAAAGTTGCTATCAAGGTTATCCAGTAATAATAATCCAAAAGGCCAATTTCGAAACAAAATAATTTTCACGGCTGTTTTAGAAAAAAAAAATGCTTTATTATATTCTATTTATTCTGCAGACATCAAGTAGACCCTATTTCTTATTCTGAATGAGATGTTATTTTCTCGGTGTCTGGAATTCAATTAGCTAGATGCCGGAACGAAATGGAAAAACGAAATTATCTTATAAAACGAAGAGAAATATTATAGTGTAAAATATGTTGTTAAAAAATGAAAATTTTCTCTTTTTTTTACGGCAGTGGGTTTGGTTGTAGAAATTTATCGTGGGAGGCAATAAAAAGTGTTGAAGGGAATAATAAAGTCGGAACAAGGAAAGTTTTATGAAAACCAATGATTAACAACTGATGGAGATTTTAGAATACCAAGCAGCCAATACTAAAATAAGAAAAACATTTATTCGGTTAAGTGTGAGTTAGTCTTATTTGAATGGATTTTAAAAATAAAAACTTATACCACACTATAGTAACCTAATAAAATTTGACGCAGCCCAATCAAACAGATTGTTAGTATGTTTTGATAAGGAGAATATTTGAACTGAAAAATCACATATTGCGCATATATGTAAATCCATAGAATTTTACTGACATCAGTTTGGTAAAAGAGATTTTATTGACAAAAAAATGTATGTACGTATCTATCTATGATAGTATTTATTGCAGTCTGTTCATATCTATCTATGATAATGTTTAATTTAATTTATTCATATCTATCATTGATCCTATCTATCTATCTATCTATCTATCTATCTATCTATCTATCTATCTATCTATCTATCTATCTATCACAATTAATGACTATCTGTATATATATGTTAGTATCTTTTGCAATCTATTCATATCTATCTTTGATCCTTTCTGTTGCAATCGGTTCATATCTATCTATCTATCTATCTATCTATCTATCTATCTATGATAGTCTCTATTGCAATCTGTTCATATCTATCTATGATAATTTTTAATTTAATCTATTCATAGCTATCTTTGATCCTTTCTATTGCAATCGGTTCATATCTATCTATCTATCTATCTATCTATCTATCTATCTATCTATCTATGTCTTTTTATATCCAGCATTCTCTCTCTATTAATCTCAATATATTTGTATCAAATATATCCCGTATATATATATATCTGTTCCTCATTTTTTTTGTCTTGTTGTTATTTTCAGTTGGAAGGATAGAAAATATAGCAAAGAAAACATAAATTCATTTCAGCCTGCAGCCGAAACCAAAGAATACCTCAAAGATTTCCACTAGAAATAATAAACTAACAAGGCTATTTTTTCAAAGTTGGAAGATGGCAAATTACCCTCAAATCATTAATGAGGAAGAATTCTTTACGCTGTTTGGTGAAAATTGAAAATAGAGAATTAAAAAAATGAAAAAAGTCTCTTAGATGTAATACGGAAAGCATTTTTACGATATGAAAAAAAAATGTATTAGAAATAAAGTCGATATTGAAGCGAAGCACTAAATCAGATTCTTTCTAATCGACTTTATTTCTTTATATTTACGTTGGCATTTAGTTTTCCCGCCTTTTGCCAGCGCCATTTTGATGCCGTTCTCACGTTTCTGGCTTTTATCAAATTTCAATATAATAATTCCCTCCCATCTCTCTATCACATTATCAGTATTTTTCAGTGTTCGGGAATAAATATATGTAGATAGAAATATACGTAGAACGTTTTGCTGTCGTAACATTTCTCGTTTTGAAGAAGTTTTCAATTTAAGATGTCGCTGAAAGATTCACAGGCCAAACCACATTCAAAAGACAGTATGCCGAGTTTTATTCGTTGAAATAATGAAATACTGATTTTAGAATTTAGGTCTGATATATATATATATATATATATATATATATATATATATATATATATATATATATATATATATATATATAATATAAAAAAAAGAACAAAGATATATAATCCGGTGTTCTTATTGATATTTTTTATTTTACAAAACAGTGCTCAATGTAAAATTTACAGAGCATAAATATTCCCTCCCTAAATTTAACCTCTTTTTCGAACGTAACTCATAATTGATACAACAATAGTTAATAAAAATGAACACGCTACCGCCCCTGTCTGAATGATTGGATTTCTCTGTATCCTTGGAAACTGGAAATTATGAATTTATATGTGCGTTTAAAACTCAGTAAATTTAAAAACAAGTTATTCCAAAATTTGCTTGAAGATGAAACAGAACTAATGCTTTTAACTTAATTATATAATTAAATTTGAAGTTTTTAACTTCAGTTTTTGAAACATGGTTATTACTGTGTAGCGAAGAAACCATATTTAAATCAGTTAATTAATAATATGTATATATATATATATATGTGTGTGTGTGTGTAAAAGAACGAAAAGAATATAAATTCAATTGTTTATAACATTAATTTAAAAAAGGGCTCAATACAAGAGTAGAGCAATAAATATTTATAATAAATTGTTACATTGGAACATGCAAGTTACCTTGGCAAAAATGCATATTTGTTTCAACGTCCAAAGTCACCTGACGTGATATATATTCAAATAGGTTTGGTTATATAATTTAGACATATCATCTCGATTAGTTTCACTTTCAGGTTCGCGGATTCATTTTTTGGTAGACTTAGAAAATTAGGTAAGAATAATTTTCGAATAGTTTTTTATATACGTATGAGTAAATACAAAAAGTCCCCTTATACTGAAAAAAAAATCCTAAAAGAAGATGTGAACTTTGAAATCTAGAACGCTGCATAATAAGTAAAAGAAAACGGATATCTGTCTATATTTCTGAGATTCGCACTATTGTCCTCATCAATGTTGCTATATGTATTACAACGTTTCGGTTGTTGTACTCTCCGGCCTTCTTCAGAACCCTTTATCGCGCTCACTGGGGTATACTATTCTAGTTCCATGTGCCATGTTTAATGGATGTCAGTTATCAGTTATTTCCTGTTAATTCCCCAGTTATCTCCTGTTAATTCTCCACTGCCCTAACCGGGTATTGAACTCACACTCTTTGGGTCCTGTCACTGGATCTAACTAACGCTTTTGTCCACTGTGCCATGTGCCCTTAAGGAGATTTATGTATGAATTTCTGGGTATTGTAAACCTAATGTTTCAGCAACCATTTTTATCAGTGCTCATATTGCAATATTTTGCTTTTATCATTATATGTTTTTACCAGAGCTCATATTGCAACATTTGTTGTTATTATCGCTTTTCTCTGGCAGTCCTTATTACAGGTTTCATTAAAGTAACAGAACCCAAACAGTATTCAGAGTTCAATACCCGGTTATGGCAGTGAAAAACTTGGAGAGGGAAATTGCTCAACTTTTGTATCGAGCACTTTTTTTTAAAAATAATAACAAAAATACTAAAGAACTTTGGATTATTTACCTAACGCGTTCTTTCCTATTTTCTAGATATTTTTCACACACACACACACACACACACACACACACACACACACACACACACACACACACACACATATATATATATATATATATATATATATATATCAATCCAAACAAGTTTGATTAAAAAGAAACGACAATGTCTGTCTGTTTAATTTTTTATTGTATTTTTCTAATTTCTAGATAAGCTGTTGATTATTGTGTTTGAAATGTTGGATAAACAGTCCGAAATTTAATTTTTTTTGTTATTTTTGTTCAATTATTTTTTCATTATCAAATAATTAATGTGTGCACATATTTTATCAGTATTATAATAATAAAAAAAATATAAAATTAAATTAAATTCAAAAATAAAAATTAAATTAATATAAATTAATATAATTAAATTAATAAAAATTAATATAATTTAAATTAATTGAATTAAATTAATATAAATACAATGTAACCCGGATATAAGAGACCCGGATAAAAGAGAAACCCGGATATAAGAGAGATTTTCTCTGGTCCCAAATTAGAGCCCATACTTACCTAAACAAAATAGACCAAACCCGGATATAAGAGAAACCCGGATATAAGAGACTTCTTCTCCGGTCCCGACAACTCTCTTATATCCGGGTTACACTGTAATATAAATCGAATTCTTTTTGTAAGACGTCGTTCCTAACATCCGTTGCACATGACGTCATGCTAGATCATTCCACACGTCCAGCTCCCAAAGAATCCCAGAATACAGACAAAGGAATTCTATCACACAGACACCAGATCGGTTCTTGACAATAACTACGAAAGCCGAAATTAACAACCTTTTATATATATATATATATATATATATATATATATATAGGCAGTAAGTATTCATTCAAATTTTTTTTATATAAAAATAAATTAATAAAATAAAATAAGATAAATAAGTCCAATTTTTTTGTGAGACTTCCTTCTTAACAGTCGTTACACATGACGTCACGCTAGACCATTCCAAATATCCAGTTTCCAGAAAATTCCAGGATACAGACAAAGGAATTCTAATTATCATACAGACACAACAACGGTTCTTCATAATGACTGCGAAAGTCGAAATTAACAAAATATTTTTTATCCAAGTACAATATAAGAATTCAGAGTTGGCACCTCGGCGTGGGTGTAATGTTTAGCAAGCTTGTCTCAGTAAAACCGTTACGATTGAATAGTGAGTTTGATCCTCACTGGGTGCTCCACACTCTCGGCCTTATGCCTCATCTAAGCTACGCTTAGGAAATCATTTGGGCGCCGCGACGTGGTGTAATGGTTAGCATGCTGGTTTCGCTAGAACAAATACGACAGAGTAGTGAGTTCGATCCTCACTGGGTGCCCCATACTTTCGGCCTTGTGCCACATCTAAGATGTGCTGAGAAAGTCGTTTGTGCGCCTCGGCGTGGTGTGATGGTTAGCATGCTTGTTTCGCTAGAACAATTACAACTGAGTAGTGAGTTCGATCCTCACTGGGTGCCCCATACTTTTAGCCTTGTGCCACATCTAAGCTACGTTTAGAAAATCACTATATGAATTCAGAGTTGTCCTTCTCCTAAACCAGTTGCCATACATGGCTATAGAGCCCATGGCTGTCCTGTTACCCATAACTGATGGGGGAAGGGGCGGAGAAGATGAGGATTCATACCTTTCCCAAGGGAATTATCACGTCAGTGAATGTAATCGATTCGACTGGAATTCGAAGTCGGCCGGCTCTCCGGTCCCTCAATCCGGGCCTCTATCCACTACTCCACCGTGGGGAGGGTCGTGTGTGGGGACCGTTTGGTACATGGTCCGCTAGGTCTCTATATTTGGCTCTTCAAAATGCGTGGTTAACTGCACAAAACCTTCACCACTAATCAAATCAAATGTGCAGGTGTTTGGCTGTCGGTTCCTACGAACTGAGTTGCTTTATGCTCATACGTCTAAAAAACAGCATATATATATATATATATATATATATATACACTCGTTTTTTAATGACGCTTTTCGCCACTGGGACGTGTGTTGTATTCGGCTCTCTTCAGGCCAAAATGAAAGATAACATCGTGTGGAAGGAATAAACATTTTCTTTGCCGAAAAAATCCCGGTTCATTTTCGTTCTTCTCCCCTTAACACAACTAGTGCCCTTCATAAGAAAATAATTCGGCGCACCACTTTTATTTAAATAGTTAGAAAATGGCGAGATAGTTGTCACATTACAATCACATACAGGGATTACGCAAAATGGTATGACACAAAGATATACTTTAACTCTTAGGAAAACTCGATCTACTTGGAAAGGATGTTAGAATAATCCGTAACTTGTACTGGGAGCACACCGCTTGCGCACGGCTAGAAATGAATTGAGTAGCAACACAAAAATAGAAAAAGGCCATAAAGATGCGTCTTCTCTTCAGATTTATTCCAAATCTACAACGAGGCCGGAGATCCTATCGGGATTTATTTATTGGTGGGCATAATATTGACAATATAATATACTCGATTATGGATCGAGCGTGTGAGCAAGGATGAGGTCTTAGAAAGGTTGCAAAGAAGGCGGAGGCTTATACTTAATATGAGGACACATAATGAGGAAGGAGGGCCTGGAGAATCTGATACTCACGGGTCGAATAGATGGGAAAGAGAGACAAGGGAAAACAACGCGTGCCATACCTGGTGGACTTAAGCAAATGGATGACAGAACGTGGTCTGGGGGAGGAAGCAGAGGGAAGGAACTTGTTGAGAGCTACAAGGGATAAAGGAAGGTGGGGAGAGCCATGATTGCCTACGTCCTGAAAGGAGATGGTACATAAAAAGAAAAGAAGTTGACTGAGCTGATGGACGACTCGAAAATGGAAGTATAGGACTTCCTAAAATGGCGAGAAAAAAGGACGTTAAACTGCAAATTGTGAGAAAGCAAGATCATTACCAAAAGGAAAAGCCATGATTGCAGTTACAAATTGGAGACGGTAAAATCAATCAATATATGGGAAATGTTACAGAGGCTGAAAATTGTGACACCGAAATCCAAACACCCACTGGACAAGCGAATAATACATTCCAAAAGCCAGGTAAAGTGCTGAAAAACAGAAAAAAATTCGTTAAAAACAAAAAGTGCAGGACTGCTGTGTGATATCCAGCTTCTTATATGACAGTGAATGCCAGTCAACCTCACTATGGATGAGAAAACTAGAGGTAACAGAAATTTTGTTCTACAGAAGGATACTGAGAATTTGGTGAGCAAGCAATAAGGAAGTCTTAAAGAAAAGGCCAAAAAAAGAGAATGAATCAGGATGAAATAGCTGAAATTCAAAAAGACTTCAAATCGGTTGTGGATTGGAGCAGGAATTGGCTGCTTAACTTTAATGCCTCAAAAACAAAACTGCTCTCTATTACTCCCCACAGAGAACATGACTCCCATTAGAATGCCTGACGCTCAAGTCCACGAGAGCACCTCTTTGCGACTGCTAGGTCTCACATTGTCTGCTGACCTGAGATGGAACAAATACATTGAGTCAATAGCTTCGTCCACGGCAAGGAAAGTTGGATCCCTGTGCCGCGCCAGGAAATTTTTCTCGCCTGAGTCGATCCTTCACATCTACAAATCAACCATTCGCTCTTACATGGAGTATTGCTGCCATATATAATCTGGAGCCCCTTATATTTGTTTCAATGTTCTTGATAAAATCCAAAGACATCTGGCATCTCGTCTGCAGTCACTCTCTCACAGACCAGCCGTCGTCTCTCTCTGTTTTTTTTTACAAATACTTTCACGCTAACTGCTCCGATGAGCTGTTTTGCTGGTTCCCAGACTTCATGAATTTAAGCGTTCTACTAGGCTGGCATCTCGCTCACACCCTTTCACTGTCGAAACTGTTAAATGTAGCCGTCTCTTCTACTCCAATAGCTTCATGTCTCGCACCTCTCGCCTGTGGAACTCTCTTCCCATTTCTTGTTTTCCTGATAGCTATAATCTCCAACTATTCAAATGTAATGTCAATCGACGTCTCCAGGGGCCTTGATCTATCCCCCTATCTTTCTCTTCATCCTTTCCTCTATCACTCTTATTTGCACTAGCTCCAATTCTCTGTAACCCCTTGCGTACTAGTGGCTTACCGCCTTGCTTGGGGTGAAACGTTTAAAAAAGTATTTCTTTCGGATGGAGGGATTGCAAAACCCTACCCTGCGCGGGGAGGGGTGGGGGTGTATAGAGGACAACAGAGATAAGGGAAGGCAGCGAGCTACGTGTGTGACATGGTACATGAATAGATGGTAGAACAGAGGGTTGGAGAATAAAAGAATAAAAACAGAAAGGAATAGGAAGTTGTAGAGAGCCGTGATCACCCATGTGTTGAAAGGACGCAGCTCATAGAAGAAAGATGAACACATGCAAATTGAGTGTTGGGGAGTAGACCAATTATTTAAACCAAGTGATTCATCTCGGAAAACAGAATTTAACATATATAGACCTATATTATTTTACTCAAGTAATATATTAGCATCAATCCTTTTTTTCGATGATTTATGTACGCCAAGAAAGAATTAAATAACATCCATATCACATAATTGGTTGATTATAGCTCTTTCAATTCATGACTGACTCAGTAGAAGATTTTCCAGCAGTAGGCTGCCTTTTCTTTTTATGGTAGACTGGTTGCCAACCAAGGCTAGAGGATCCATTTTGTTTCGCTATTTAACCCATAGAAGGGGGATAAAAGATGGTTTCATACCTTTTCCAATGTTATTTACACATAAATGAACGCAATGAAACTGACTGGAATTCGAACTCGGCTCTCCGATTTCTCCTTCCGAGCCATTATCGATTACACCACGCCACACATCAAAGATCACATAGGAAGATGTTAGTATCAATACAAGGCGCGAATGTCAAGATGTGGGGAGGAGCGGAACGTAACATCGGGTGTAGCTTGAAAAGCAAAATTACAGCAACGTTAATTAACATCATTTTGTACTTAGCGTGCAATAAACTGTCCTTTTCATTACTTTATCAAATTTGCCTGAGGATCTCACGTTGAGAGATCAGCCTGCTCAACCATTGGTCTATTCCACAAGACTTTTTATTGTTCTTTATTAGCCTTCCGCTGTTTCTTGAGGCAGAGTTATCGGTGATCGCTGGCCTCACAACATTTCTCCAGAGATTGCCATCTTTTTAGATACAGCCATAGAGCTTCGCAGGACATCTGACAGACATCAAATAATTCAGAAAATGGCCGAAGTTTTATGTGCACTACTCAATCGGAGAATTTATCTTTGGTTGATGGAAGCGGCAATCGAGGGCCGGGAAAAGAAAGGCCAGTTGAGAAATGGTTTTCTTCGTTTGTTTAAAGGTAAAAAAGATACGATGAATGAGAAAGAAGAAGAAGAAGAAGAAGCAGAAGAAGAAGAAGAAGAAGAAGAAGAAGAAGAAGAAGAAGACACGGAGGGAAAGAAAGAAGAAAAACAAAAGAAAAAAAGGTAGAAGATATAAAAGAAGAAAAAGAAGAAGGAAAGGAAGAAAGGAAGGGAGGAAGGAAAGAAGAAGAAGAAGAAGAAGAAGAAGAAGAAGTGTGAATAATATGTAATTTACAAGAAAGAATAAACATAGAGAAAAGGGAAAAATAGAGGAAAGAAGAAATGAAGAAGAAAAAAGAGTGAATGAAAGAAAAACGAAAGGATAATAATAATAATAATAATAATGATAAGAAGAAGAAGAAAAGATTTAAAAGGAAGAATAAAATTAGAGAAAATGGAAATATAGAAGTTGAAGAAGAAAAAGTCTGAAAGGAATAATCATAATAATAATAATAATAATAATAATAATAATAATGATAATAATTGATTAAAAATGAAGAATAAAGAGGGAAAAAGGGAAGCAAAAAAGCAGAGAAGCAATTTTGATATTAATAATAATAATAATAATAATAATAATAATAATAGATTTAAAGGGAAGAATCAATTGAAAGGGGAAAAGTGAAGGCTTAAGAAGAAGAAGAAGAAGAAGAAGAAAAAGAAGAAGAAGAAGAAGAAGAAGAAGAAGAAGAAGAAGAAGAAAAGAGAAGCACAAAAAATTAAAAAGTGAGACGAAGAAAGTGATAAAAATGAAATCGTAGAATGAAAGAGGTTTAATATTATAATGGGAAAGAATGAAGAAAAAAAGAAAGAAAAGCAAGAAGAAATAGGAAAGGAAATGAGAATAAGAAAAGCGAGATTGACACGAGAGACAGAAAAAGATAAAAAAAGAAAATAAAACGAAAGAAATAGAAAAAGATTAACAAAGAAAGAAAGAAAGAACAAAATAGACGCGTAAGAGAATGAGAAAAAGAATGAAAAAATAGTTGTAATAGATGAAAGAAAGAAAGAAAGAAAGAAAGAAAGAAAGAAAGAAAGAACGAAACAGTGAAATATTTATGGAGAAACAATTCCACGAAAGAAAGGGAAGGGTTGGGTAAAAAAGAAAACATGGCCGATGCATGCAACAAAAATAAGAAAAAAAATTCCCGCCAAATATGAAGATAACGGATAAATTCGACGAACTCCGCTTTTATTTTTATGTTTTTATTCATCTTTTCTTTTTTTTTTTTTTTTTTTTTTTTTTTTGAAGCCCGTTTTATATTTGATCAAGTCAAGTTAGATTTCTTTCCTTCGACAAATCAAAAAATATTTTCCTAGCCGCGAACGAATAGATTTTTAAATGCAATATATAAATATGCATAGCGTTATTTTTTCAATAAATGCAGATGGATGTATACATTCGTCTTACACACAGGCACACACACATACATACATACATACATATATATATATATATATATATATATATATATATATATATATATATGTGTGTGTGTGTGTGTGTGTGTGTGTGTGTGTGTGTGTGTCTTATATATATTTTCATAACACACACACATATACATAAATATATATATATATAATGAAAAATATGTTTATCTGAAATTGTAATATATAATGCATATTTTATAAATATGAGAAAAGAGATAGAAATCAGCACACACACGTATACAGACATGCACACACGCATACACACACATATATAAATACACACAGAAACAGGGACACGCACGCACGCGCACACACAAACACACGCAAACACACAAACACATCCATGCAAGCACAGACACATAAGCGCAACCATATACGCACACGCAATCCTATACATGCATACACACGCACACACACACACACACGCGCGCGAACATACGTACAGAAACTCCTACGAACTCATAAATAGCCTCATACACACGCATACACAACCGCACACACACACACGAACGCACAAAGGAACAGTCAAAATTTGTTTCGATCTTCTACGTATGAAAATCAAGTACCAGCACAAACGCATAGATGTACGTATTAAAATATTACGTATACATTTTGATGCTTGTGTGCGTGTGCATATGTATATTTCAAAATAACCCTGTTTTTTTTTGTACACTATGCAACTCACACACAAACACACACACACACAGATGCACACACACACACACACACACACACATATATATATGAAGAAATGTAGTTTCATGTTATACTTTATTTATGGGATAAAGTGCTTAGTGTCAGAGATGTGGCATATGTAAATATAAAAGTGAACATTGAAGTCAACACTCAGAGGCGACTGGCTGTTTCATGCTATATGCAATCGTCAGGCCTGAGGATTACGTCTAGCATGAAACAGCCTGTCTCTGAGTGTTGACTTTAATGTTCACTTATATATGGAAAATTATAAATAGGACTAGAACTTGTAAAGCTTGGGATGACCCATGCCCTTTGTGCCTCCATGAGAAACTGCACATTATTAAGTTTCTAAATAATTAAACAATAGACATGAGTTAACGGTTTTTTGCCGACATCATCAAATTTATGCACTGAATAATTAGCTAAAAACAAGCATACAATATAATAACTTTTATAATCCATAGCCCAAATAAATAGTTTAAATACCCTACAAAAAAGGTAACCCTTTATGAAGTCGTCTTAAAACAAATGTTACGGCACTTTTTATATGCACAAATCCCTTTTATAAAGAAATAAAAAAAAAATAAATAAATCTCCATAGACACGTAAACCAGACTAGGCGAAAACATCTTCCGTTTCAAATTTAGACAACCCCACCTTACCTTGACTTGACATCTATGAAAGTAACTCTATACTGATACTTATTATTAACACCCAGCACACCGCTAACTATTTTAAACAATTCGCCCTGGCTGATACCATGGAAATTTGGATTTCAATTATGAATATACTATTAAAACCCGTAAATCTCAGAAATAAGTTATTCCCCCTCCAAAAAAAATTTCGCTTGAAGATGGAAGAGAGCTTACTTTAATTCAATTTAATTCAAATAATTATATTGAAGTTTTCGGCTCTTGTTTTGAAACATGAGACCTCTTATGTCGCGAGTTGGAATCATATTTTTAAATAAATAATTATATTTATGCTCTACTTTTGTATCGAGCACTATTTTAAAAAAATAATAACAAAAATACTAAGGAACCTTGGATTATTTACCTAACCAGTTCTTTCCTATTTTCTATATATTTTATGGGATAAAGTAAGAGGCGACAGGCTGGTTTATGCATAATGCAATCATCAGTCCAGATGCGTTGTGTTTTTTCACGACTATTTATATATACAGGTCACTGGTGCATTATGAGTAGTCTGTTACGGTTATTTTGGCGGGAGTGATTTGTTAATTTGTTTATTATTTATGTTATTTATGTATTTAGATTAATTTATTTTACTTGTTTTTGCTTACAAAAACAAAATTCAAAACAAATAAAATAAATCAATTCAAATAAATAAAGTAAATAATAAAGAAATTAACTGTTATGGTCCGGTTCCTTGTACCACGGTGATAGTCCAAGGTAGAACCAATAAAGAAGAACTCGAACACAGGTATGGAATAACACAGGTATATTACAAACAGGAATACATACAGAGAAGTAGAAGTGTTAGTATGAACAATCAGGTTTAGTAGAGAGAATTATGTAGTCCCGACCAGTATCACTATTCCAATGTCCTGTAGTAATTGTCTGAACGCGACTCTGTTTCGGACTGCCTCTGACTCCTTGTCTACACCTGAGGCGCAGTATTTATTAAGTATGGAATAGTCCATTATTATTATTATGGGTAAGATCCCATAACATTAACAAATGGTTATTTCTTTTATGCAAAAACTCAATCATTTCCTGAAGATTAAATTCAAGCATGAAACAGATTATCGCCCTTGCGTGTTGACGTCATTATCCACTTAGATATTTTCATATCCTTATCTCTTATACTGACTATTTTAACGCTTAAATATCACATATCTTAAAACTATATCATTTGACGCGTCCTAAAGTTACACATAGCGAAATGAAAAAATATTTGTGGCCTCCACCAATTTTAGAAATGAGTATATGTGACGTAATATGTGACGTAATAAGGAAACATTAGGATTAACAGTAACAGTGAAATTTTGGCATTCGTAAATTTTAAATGTAATTTATTTACTTCCAAAGATTCATGATACCTAATCTTTAAGATGAATCTTTCAAAATGGAAAATCTTTCTTGAAGCTTTTATTTCAGTTTTAATTTCAAGCGAATAGATTAAATTTAATATTTCCAATAAGCAAAATACTTTGATATATTTCAAAATTAATTTAAATTGATTGGAACGAGTTTTCGTTTTGAAATAAATAACATTCAATGGTTTTAGCGTCATTTTAGCAAACTGCCAACGCAATGTAATTCTATTTATTAAAAAGTCTTTCAAAGATGAAACATACTCTTCTCAAACTTTATTTGAGGAATATTAAAGTTTACTTAATCTGATTTGAAACAAATATTATTTACTTTAAGTTTAAAATATCGTAGAAATGATTGTTTTAACACGGCGGTAGCTGTTCATTGACAGATTGTGGATAGATTGAATGACAGGAGGAAGTTTATCTAATATTTGTCTTCAGTGGATATATCTATAAAAGTTACTTGAAGAATATAGGGTGACCGGCTTTTTTTTTAACTACCTAGTAATCTTAAAAATTTATGAAAATATTCTCCGTAATCTAATGTTTGAATATTGATTTTTAGATATTTTGGCTTTGCGCTTACTATAGTTGTCACTCTTATTTTCTGATAATATCGTGTATGGGCGACCGTATTTACAAAAATCAGCACGTTTATACATACAAAAACAAATTTCAGTTGGTGTTCAATGTACTAATTGTACTAAGCTTTTTCATTTATGATTAGTAAATATAGTTTTACTTAATAAGAATACCACCTAAACGGCACTCAAGTAATTCAGAAATTTAAGAGTTTGAAAGCTTTATAAATTCCAATTAAAATAATTAAAAAATGAAAACAATTCTTCTACAAATCGATTATTCATTGATTTTTTCTAAGACAATAATGTCCTTAATATATCTTATTCATAAAAGCAATTAAAACATTTCTAATTAAATAATACCTTAGTTTTATTACATGTTTCCTATTCAAAGCAGGTAAATGGTGTTCCTATTTTACAAAAAAAAAAAAAAAAAAAAATAAGATAATTTAAATTCTCCAATGAGTTCTTCTTTTAACTAATATAAACATTAAACGGCGCAAAATTTAATTTCCGAAAATTTCATAAGATTAAATATGTGGTGGGTAACAGATGAAAAAATGTTGATTTTTTTTTTACCAAGATTTTCTAAAAATAATTCCTAAAATAATTTCATTCATTTATGAATATGTCCTGGAAGTATCATTAAAATCCAATAATTATTTGATTTTTGTAAGAATTTCTAAATCAATGTATTTTTCGTCAGAGAAAAAGACGCTAACATTTCCAATACTAATCTTCACCAACGATTTAAAGCAAATAAAAAAAAAAAAAAAATTTTTTTACCAATTTCAAAAGTTCAAAAAAAGATTAAAAATACAGCAAATTTGAAACAATTTTTTCATCATAATATATTCATTTTTTTTTAACAAATCAGTGGAGGTACGTCAGGTAATATATAAATATGTATGGCGATATTTTTCAGGGAGCAACACATAGAGATCAAGACACGTGACAGTGGAATGGTATTTGGAGGGTTGCATTCTAATTCTGAGATCATATCAGCTTTTTATTGTTTTTCTATGTCAACACTAGCAAATAGAAGCGATATTTGGAAAGGGATCAGCAGCAATAAGCCGGTTATCCTCAAGGTTGCAAGAACGGTCACTCCAGGGATTTGTAGATACACAAATATGAATAAGGGTATAAAATTAAAACAAAAGAAAAAAGATAAGAGACAGTAGCCTAATAAAGGGCTAGCTCCTCTCGATGTGAATAACGGCGGGTATGTAACATAGCATTGATTCTATGAGGTACTGGAGTTGTGTTATATATAACACGCTTGACTCTACATTTGAATGATGAATCTAACATTTTTAGGCATTTGAAACAACATGCCTGGCCGCGTACACAATTCTGGAAAATCCCCGTTGAAAACACAACTATACAATGAAAACAATAAACAAAAACTAAAACTTCTTGAAGCTATATTGAAACCTAACCTGAACAAAATAAACTATAAAATCTCTACAAATATTCTTAAATGCCTATAATTGATAAGAGAAGCCATTGGGTTATACCAACGGCTTCCCATACTTAATGCTATTCACTCTCGCGTGGTCATGTGTGACGTCACGAGCTGCGGTGCGATTTTCGCTTCTGCGTCTCATATACACGAGTTTGTTGTTGCTTGGACATCTTTCATGAAACAAAAACAGACTATCATTATTGTTTTGTCCGTGTATTGTTTAATATATTGTAATGTAATTGTTATCTTTGATAATGGCTTATGTAAGCCGAAAGCTTAAAAAACATGTATCAATATGGTGATTTTCTTTCGTCTTTCAATGATAATGTTATTAAGCTTATCAGACAATATGAAAGGAACTTACTTAAAATAAATAAACAAAACTTGTCTATATTATTTAATGAAACATGCAACAACATGTTTCATCTGTGGTCTCTGAGAACTTCATCAGGAAACATTCTATATTTTTATATAACGCACCTTCTGCTGACAGATTGAATTCATACAAGTCTCCTCCAAAAGGTACTTCTATTCTCTACTAAAATGTACTGGAAATATCACTCGTTTCAACAGGTGAAGACGCCCTAATCTTGTTTGGTTTTATGATAAAGCTCTCTGGCTCAAGTGAAGCGTAGTAAATGATATCGTTAATACTGGCAGTATTAGTTGAATTGAAGGCTTGATTTCAAGGGACTTCACTTTTGTTATGTCGTTATCACCCTTGTCAGTAACCGACCGTCCCGTTATTGTCTCACCTGTTGGCGCCCAGGGTTTTTGCATGACCCTGATGTCTGTCCGGAATCCACACATTAATGGTATACCAATTGCCTTAGAACCCCAAAAAAAAACCCAGAGTTATTTCCAATTTGAAGACAAAGTGCCATCTTTTTCGCTACAGTTTGGCAAATCAGTTTCACCCTTCTACTGTTGAACTAGCCAGATACAACCGCCAGTTTTATTCTAATAGATTCTTTTCTCGCACTTCTTATCTGTGGAACTCCTTTCCGATTTCTTGCTTCACTGTCACCTACAATCTTAAAAACGTTATATGCAACGTCAGTCGCCATCTTCTGCCTTCAATATTCCAATGGTCAATTTTTGTGCCTGGCAATTGCATATTATTGAAATTTATTGGAAATGATTTTACTCATAAGATTTTACTGTAGAAAAGACAACAGGAAACCACTCCACTATCTTTGCCAAGACTAAATGGCAATTCACAGATAATGAAGAAAAAGAAAATGTCGAGAGATATGATTGCTTATATGTTGTAGAGACATGCATTAAAAGAAAAGATAAATATTTACTATAGTTGGATGAAAGTGTAGTATAGATGGAGAAAAATGAAGATAGAACAATTGTATTGCTTTAATGTAAATGGGGAAGGGCTTACCTGCCTTGACAAAAAATATAAGAAGTTCTTGCTTTTACCTGTGTTTGAAGTCCTACTAATGTCTAAACCATGAAACAAGACTAGGACTTTGCTTCATCCCTAACATAATTTTTTTTTCATTTTAAAAGTGTCCCTGTATCAATTTAATCCACACTGAACTTGTTTTACTCCAGTTTTCTTTTTTTTTCTTTTTTACATTTTTTAATTAAATTTGAGAATCCTCTTACAGGAGTGGAGAGTGTATTTTACTAATGTCCTGTGATCTGACAGGACAATGACCTGACCAGACAGTGGGATCAAATTTTTCAATCTCTGAGTCTTCATATAAATGTAAAAATTAACTTCTGAATCAATTCTTAAGAAATATCACATACAAAGTTGTAAGAGAGAATCAGGTCAGCCCAATAAAAGACTTCGAGTTGGTTATATGTGGTGTTATAAGCAATCAGGAGTTGCGTCCCCGTCTACAATGGGCTGTTGAGAGATCTCCTTAGAGTAGGTGGCACTGCCTGTTTGCATGTGAATGATACTGGGCTGGTATTATCCAATAGTCTGAGAGTCTGGTACTAGAACAGCTATTTAACACCAGTATTTTTCTCACTTGGGAGAGCGCTCTTGATGTGCGGATGAAAATAAGTGGACAGAACTTGTCTAAATTATTTAATGAAACATGTCTTAATATATATATATATATATATATATATATATATATATATATAATCCACACTGAACTTGTCTTGCCCAGTTCCATTTTTTTCTTTTTTACATTTTTTAATTAAATTTGAGAATCCTCTTACAGGAGTGGAGAGTGTATTTTAGTAATGTCCTTTTACCTGACAGGACTATAACCTGACAGGATAATGATCCGACCAGACAGTGGGATCAAATTAATCTAAATGGGGAAGGGCTTACCTGCCTTTGGTTGGATTGATGTGAGTTTGTGACCCTGGGTTTCACGCTTTTGCGATCGTCAGACAAACTGATTCATTTTTTAAAAATTTGCCTTTTAAAAAATTAATCAGTCCAACCTAATATGTTAGCTCTATCTCTGATATTGAGCGCTTTCTAATAAGTACCGGGCATATAATATATAAATAATTATATATATATATATATATATATATATATATATATATACACATTTTTCACACACACATTTTTCACACACACGCACACACACACACACACATACACACACACACACACACACATATATATATATATATATATATATATATATATATATTGAATATACTAAATACTAAACGAAGCTTTTATAAAAGTGAAACATGTTAGATTGAGGAACGTTTCCTCTTTGTTCTTTATCTTCACATTTATATCCAGGTATAAGTTAACAACAAATAATATATTCCATTATCCGTATTTAATTTTAGAAAATGCTTCTTGTAGAATAGAGAATTATGTTATTTATTTATTATACAAGATTAAAATAAAAAAAAAATGTTTAAAATCGCTACACAATAGCTTCGGGTTTCAACACTAAGTTATGCCTCTTCATACAATGCTAAATAACAGGTCAGCAAACGTTTACTCATCAGATTGAAATTACTCTGAAATGTTCGCATTGGAGCTTCGGGTGCGAATGCCAAGCAGTACAACGTCCCGTCTCCAAATTTCTGGCGGAGTGAATTGCATCATGGTGCTCTTTTTCTCAATGACGATGCCCAACTGACTGTGCAGTCGACGAAGTGAAAGGTATAAAATTGAGACAATAATTTACCCATCGCATCATATTTTTTTAAGCAATCAAACGGCAGGAATCAAGGCGGGAAGCCACTAGCACGCAAGGGTTACAAAGATAGGAGTGATAGAGGAAAGGATGAAGAGAAGGTTAGGGGATAGATTAGGGTATCTGGAGACGTCGACTGACATTACATTTGAATAGTTGGAGATTATAGCTATCAGGGACACAAGAAAAGAGGAGGGAGTTCCACAGGCGAGAAGTGCGAGACATGAAGCTATTGGGGTAGAAGAGGCGGCTACATTTAACAGTTTCGACTGTGAAAGGGTGTTAGCGAGATGCCAGCCTAGTAGAACGTTTAAATTCATGAATTTGGGAACCAGCGAAAGCAGCTCATCGGAGCAGTTACCATGAAAATATTTGTAAAAAAGACAGAGGGAGGCAACGGCACGCCTGTGAGAGAGCGGCTGCAGACGATATATATATATATATATATATATATATATATATATATATGATAGTTGTATATTTAGGCAGCAATCCTTCCTTTATGCATGTTTCATTAAAAACGACGGTAAATTTGGGGGTGTGTTTAAATGGGTTCATAGCAAGTAATAACGATAGTGAACACACAGCCAAAAATCACATACGCATTTATTACAAAAACCAAATGCATATTAATTACAAACAAGACGAATCTTCTCTAAGGCATATTATAAAGAAATATACTACTCCTATTGATCCGAATAAAAAAATCAAATTAATTATCTATTATAAAAAATGTAAGACAGCTAACCTTATCCTCAAAAATAACAACACACCAGCTAAGTCAAAATTACAAAGAACGAACATTATGAGTTCAAATGCCCCTTAAGGAACTGTGTTCCTGATCAAACCGGACTCATAAATAATTACATTGGTTGCACAACCACATGCTTATCCAGACGGCTTACGTTACACCTATCTGATCACAGCTCCATTAGAACCCATTTAAACACATACACAAATTTACCCGACTCTATTAGAAACATACTAGTAGAAAACACAAATATATTTCAGAATCTATCTCCTATATATATATATATATATATAATAGGAGGTGGTTCTAAAAATTTCCGGATTTGTAGATCTGTGCTTATAACTTTTAAATGAAATATCCGCTAACTAATCCTCATTGGTACCGAAATTACTTCGTCAGCTTGCTAATAGGCTCCCATCATTCTGCTTGTATTGAATTATTACGCGAAGTTTTGTTATATTGTTTGAAACGGCTCTTCGAGCAAAATTCGAGGAACGTTACTTTATTGAATTACCAGTGAGGCTTAGGCTATTTGCTACTAACAACATCGAAATGATTCGTCAGGCTTTTCACGAACTTCTCTTAGGTTAAGCATGTTTATTTTTAGTGTTGCTTCAAGATAAGTAATAACCAATCAGAAACACAATGCCAGAATATTTGGAAAAAAAAAAGAAGATTTTTGAACTCATAAATATGATCTCCAGTCGAATAATCCTGCAAATCTAATATGAATGAAATCAGCTTTAGCTGAAAACAGCATCACGTGACGTTTTCCAAGATGAAAATTTCTGCTGTCCTTTAGAAAAGTCACTGGAATCACTTTAGACATTCACAATCCGACTATTCTAAAGTAGGAGTCAAATTTAAAATTTTATATATGAAATGAACACCAATTAGGCACAGAAATATTTTGACAGAGAATAGAAAAATGCGGCACCGAGATCCGAAGATTTAAAAAAATCCTTTTTATCTCCATACAAGTCAGTAAAGGCACTAAGACACAAGGGGTTACTGAGTGTGAAAGAAAAAAAAAGACATTATGAAGGAGCGAGATTAATAGAAGAAGAGTAATGATGAGGACAGTAGATAACGATTGACATTGCATTTACATTTCTGGAATAGATGGGACCGGAAGGGAGTTCTATCAGCGAGAAATTCGAGAAAAGGAACTGAGAACATAGAATTTGCGGTTCCTTCTAGCCAATTCAACAGTAAAATGATGATAACTTGCTTAAATTCCGAAAATCTACGTAGCATAGGGAAGAGTTTATCAGAACAATTACCTTGAAAGTATTTATAGAAAAGCCACAGGAAAGCTACGTTACAATGGTGAGAAATTGACTGCATTCAACTAGTTAAAGAAACATCCTAAAATCTAAGAAAGATACTGATAAACAGCTTATTCTAAGGTTGGTTTTCATTCGCAGACAGTACTGTTTCGCTGTATCACAGCTCCTCAGTGAGACTAGACATCCGAATGCCTCAAGCCAGGATCGAAACCCAAGTGTCAGTCAGAGTTTCTAACGCTTAGCTATCTTCACTCGGCAGAATGAAACAGCTAAATCTAGCGTATTATTCGTTAGAAACAAAGGAAAGAGTGCTGAATTACTATGGGGCATTCTTCCTTCTATATGGCTGTTATTGTTGGTTAATATCCTTAAGGGTGGGAGAAAGAACTTAAGCCAGCAGAAATTTGGTTGTAAAGAAGAAAACTGAAAGTCCCATTGATAAAGCGATTGATGGACAACAGATGAAAGACGTCAACGGTCAATGTTGCTGAGGAGCCAACAAAAAGCAAGTATTTTTCCCGAAGGAACACTGGACTAAGTGTAACTCTATTGAAAACTAATCTCCCCCGTAAATGAAGAACAAAACTGAAGGCATCAGAAATGTGGTTTTAGAGAATGAAACCGAAAGTTCCATGGACGGAGCGAAGAAGCAACTAGGAAATCTTAAAGAAAATGGCGATAGAAAGAACATTTCTACACAGAATCAGGAAAAAAACAGCTGAAATTACTTAGGCACATAATGAGAAAGGAGGGATTGGCAAATTCAACACTCACAGGACATTTTGACGGTAAGAGAGACAGGGGATGTCAACGAGCCACCAACCCAACGAGTTTGTGTCAATGGGTGATAGAACAAGGGTGGGGGCCTTAGCAAAGGGAGAAAAATTGTTAAGAAGCATACAAGATAGAAAGTTGTGGAGAGCTATGTCCTGAAGGGACACGGCATGTAAAAGAACTTCTTTACTGCTGATAATTATTGACACACCCTATTATATGTTGGGTGTGCAGGTGGTGTAATGGATAACAACTCGGAATTGGAAGCTTGAGTAACGAGTTCTAATTCCAGTCGGGTTCATCAGATTCACTAACGCGAAAATGCAATTGGGAAAGCTATGAATCCATCTCTTCTCCCCCAGTTATGGGTTAATCAATAGAACTGTATCAGTAAAATCATTATTATCTCCGAAAAATTCTTATAATCTAAAATATTTTGTGGCTTTAAATAACCTTCCAAAGGGTTGATAAGGCGTAAAAAAACAAACAACCAATCAACCAACGTAGTGGAATAATTCGTTTAAGCACATCATGTGGTATTTCTAAAGCTTAATGTAATCTGGCACAAGGCTACAAATATGAGGCGCCAAGTGAAGATCCAAAACTTATTAGTAATGGTCAGTGAACGTACATTTTTGCAATTATTCATTAAAATATCATCTGTACATAGAACACAAACACACACACACATATATATATATATATATATTAGTACATATACGCGTATCTAGGTTTTGGCGTGGGACTATAGTTTCGCTAAGTGGTTTGGCCGTTTTGTTTATCCACTCTACAAGTAATATATATATATATATATATATATATATATATATATATGTGTGTGTGTGTGTGTGTGTTAAAGATATACGAGAAGCCGTAATAAATGTTTTTGGTTATAATGTGGATTTTTTAATATATATATTATTTTCCAATAAGGTGGGGGGCTGAACGGGGTTATCAAAGGGAGAAAAAGTGCTAAGAGTCACACAAGATAGGAAGTTGTCGAGAGCTATGTCCTGAAGGGACGCTGCACACCGAAGAAGAAGAATATTCACTGGAAAAATGGTATGCCATTCACTTATTGCGTTAATCATTGCTTTTGTTTTTCTCTTTTTTTGTGGGGGGGGGTTCTTTGTTCTTCCTGCTAGTATCCTGTTCTTTGTTGTTTTTATCACTACTTTTTGTGATCTTGTTTAACGTTACAGAAGAAAAATAATTAAATCCTGCAGGTAATTGAATTTGGTACACAAGATTACTATTCTTTCTTGCTTTTCCCTGGCTATTTATCTTTGCATTTTATTATTACCGTTTCTATGAGCATTTTCTAATGGGAAACATCCAAATCGGATGTGCTTCTCTTTCGACAAAGAACCGTCCTGGGTATGACGATAAACTACATCCTCGTCCTGGGTAAGACTATTAACTACGCCCAACAGCAAGGCCTCTGATCAGGAGGTTTTGAGAAGCGTGGAACCACCTCTTAATTGCTGGCGTTCCCAGGTCCACCCTGACCCAAGGTGGTAGCACCTGTTAGGGTCCCAGCTATGGGCAAATAGTTGATACCCAAACTTGTGTAAAAATAGGTTTTAATACCAGAAATAATTTGTAATAAAAAAAAAAATATTAACAGCAATATTTTTTGAAGGAAAAATTATTATCAGCATCAGCAATATTTTAAAAAAATAACAGCAATACAAAAAGCTATACATTCTTTAGAAAAAATATGACCAGCTATAGATTTCTTCAAGGAAAAATATTCACAGAAATAGATTTTTGAGGAAAAACATATTACCAGCAATAAAAATTTTGTCGGCATTAAATAACCCATTGAGGTTGATATGCCATAAAACAAACCAAACCAGACCAAACCAAACCAAACCAAACCAGACCAAACCAAACCAGACCAAACCAAACCAAACCAAACTTTCGACAAAGAAACGCCCTCTTCATTGCCACCCGACAACCATCGCTTTTCCCATGAAAAAGAAGAAGAAAATCAAGAATTATTACAGTAAAAGGCTTTCTGTATCCATTCACACAATATCACTGGATATAATTGCTTAAATATTAACTAAAACAATTACATTTCATAACCATATGTTATACTCATTAAATTTCCAAAGCAGCCGTAACAGAGTCTCAAGTGACAACAAGTCTTATCAATCATCTCAGTACTCCCGTCACTGGTAGAGTTTCAGTTGTTCGGATTTTCAGGGCTTACGGCCACATCACGTTGGAACACAGGTTCCCGTACAATCGCCGAAGTTAAGCAATGTTGAGCCTAGTCAGTAGCTAGATAAGTGACCTTTTGTAAATACCAGATGTTGTAAACTTGAATGTGCAATAGATAATGGCTTGGAATTGTTAATCGGAGAGCCGAGCTCTAATTCAAGTCGAGTTTGTTATTTCCACTTACGCGCAAATAGCCGTGGGAATGACATGAATCCATTTCTTCCTCCCAGCTATGGGTTAATTAGTGAGACTTGTATCATCTCTCAAAAAAATTCTTAAATTCTAAAAGTATTTTCTGGCTTTAAATAACCTAAGAAGGGTTGATAAGCTGTTGAAAATGAATGAATCAATCGGATTTTCAATAGTTAACATTTCTGGAACACTCACTGAAGGGAAAAGTCATGGAGTCGTTTGAAACAGAACTTAATGAAGGCACCAGGGACAGAATGGAACAGAGTTTAACCATCCTGGTTAGAAGGAAACAACATAAAGAAGTTGTGGAGAGCCATGTCATTTTAAAGGTAGAGATCACATGAAAGAAGAAGAAGAAGAAGAAGAAGAAGAAGAAGAAGAAGAAGAGGAAGAATTTTATAATAATCTCGGGGATTATGCCAAATGCTCTGATAACGATAGGTAAAACTGTCATTTTCATATTTCAAAGTTTTTTGGTAAGGGATTGATATTTTCATATCTTATATCGTCTTTAAATTTTCTATATTATCTTGTGGAATATCAAAGCTCAAAGTCTCTTCTTGTTTAAAACGAATATATCTGGTCATCTACGCAAGACTGCTGTGAGCTGTTTGGGTTTCTGTATTAGACAGTAAGCCTCCAGCACCCTCCTCGGTATTATGGCCGGTTTTATTAATTCTCTCGTATTGAATCTTTTTTGGTTTTCCTATTTTTAGTGCCCAGTGGTTTTATGGGCGGAAACTAACCGACGTTGAAAAGAGAAAAACAACAAATTTGCCAATATTTTCTCAGATTGCTTTGAAGGCGTTATCGCAAATTCGATTTTGGTGAATGTTTGTTGATGGAAGGCCAGGCACTTGAAAAGTCCAAGATGATCAAGCCAAGAGACTTCCTGGCACGAAACACATAGATAAATTTTGAGTGAAAATGTTCATTGTATAATGTTCGGCCTATGTTCGCTAATTGAAGCAAGTGCTTTTTTCAAGGAAGGAAATTATTCTGATGAAAAATATTGGCACGAAATAAAAGCTCTTTTAATCATTAGGCAATAGAACGAGCGCATCGGTGCGTGTGTGTGCGTGTGTGTGTGTGTGAGCGTATGGAAGTGCGCGCGTGTGCGTACATGTGCATGTGAGCTTATGTGTGCCTGTGTGTGCGTGTGAGCATGTGAGCTTATGTGTGCATGTGAGCTTATGTGTGCCTGTGTGTGCGTGTGAGCATGTGAGCTTATGTGTGCATGTGAGCTTATGTGTGCCTGTGTGTGCGTGTGAGCACGCGCGTGCGTACATGTGTGTGTGTGTGCGTGTGTGTGTGCGTGTGTGTGTGTGTGT
This sequence comes from Acanthosepion pharaonis, assembly GCA_903632075.3. Lineage (NCBI taxonomy): Eukaryota > Metazoa > Mollusca > Cephalopoda > Sepiida > Sepiidae > Acanthosepion > Acanthosepion pharaonis. The sequence continues at coordinate 158,062 of CAHIKZ030003228.1, forward strand.
GTGTGTGTGTGTGTGTGTGTGTGCGTATAGTTTGAATGAGAATCCGGCGAAATAACAGATATATATTCATGTTTTCCAAATACATGTACATGGTAATCAAAAAAGTTCTGTCCGTTTTTAAAGAAAAAAAAGAAAACTTATATTTAGACTTCGAAATAATCGCCATCGGCTATCAGCACCTTCTGCCAACGTGTCTTCAGCTGTTCAATGCCATTGCGGTAGAACCGGGGGGGGTTGACGCAAAGAAGTCCGTGAGGGCTTTGCGCAAGTCTGCTTCATTGCTGAAGGATTTCCCACGAAGATGATTATCGAGGGAGTGGAAGACGTGGTAATCGGATGGCACAAGGCCAGGTGAATAAGGTGGATAGCACAAAGTCTCCCATCCAAGTTGCTGTATGGTATCCCTGACCACTCGCGCGACATGCGGCCTGGCGTTGTCATGGAGGAAAAGCACTCCTTTGTGATTCACCAGTGCTGGCTCCTTCTGGCGCAATGCCTGTTGCACACGTTTCAATTGCTGCGAGTATAGGTCTCCAGTGACTGTTTGGTCCGTTGGTAGCAGTTCATAATGAACCACTTAACGACCTGTCCACCAGACACAAAGCATAATCTTGCGTGGGTTCATAGGCGGTCTTGCGGTGTGAGGGACAGCATCCTGAGGAGACAACCAATGTCTGGAATGCTTGGAAGTTTCGTACAGAATCCACTTTTCATCACTGGTAAGCACTCGATTGAATAAGGTTGCGGTACGGTGGGGAGAAAGCAGCGATACGCAGGCTGCCACTCGTTGTCCCTTGTGGACCTCCAACAGCGTTTGCGGAACCCACTTGCTCAGTTTGTACGTCTTACCTAGGCGGTGCAGGTGAAGTCTAACTGTTTCATCGGAAACGTTGAACTGTCTTGCAAGTTCACCACACGTTAGACTACTGTCCTCTTCAATGGCCGCCTTCAGGACTCCGTCATTCAAGACCTGTGGTCATCCACTGTGAGGCACATCATGGAGAGACAAATCTCCCGATTTGAATATTCGAAACCATCGCCTTGCAGTACATTCATCCACAGCACTATCCCCAATCGCTTGACATATGCGGCGACTTGATGCAGCTGCTGATAAGCCCACTTTGAAGTCGTAAAGCAAACAGCCCCGAACGAGATCTCTAGACACTTCCATCCTTCTCACAGCTGTCCGGCTTATACCTGATGGCCGGGCACGGTGCGTGTGTTTTTTTATAACGTCTGATGTTCCTACTTCCGGCTGTACGAATTTGAAAACAATTGCTACACGCATTTCGTATATATTTCAACTTCATTCAATGACTAATCAAAAAACGGACAAAACTTTTTTTTGGTTACCTTGTATATATACATATATATATATCTCCATGTTTTCCATATATATATATATATATATATATATATATATATACCCATGTTTTCCAAATATATATATATACATACATACATATATATATATATATATATATATATATATATATATATATGTATGTATATATTTGGAAAACATGGGTATATATATCGAATCATCCTTGATAATGGCTAAAGGTTTAGCTGAAAGCGCTCGGAAATATAAAACATTTGGACAGTTCTTACACACCCTTTGTCCAGAAAAGAAAGCTCTTGTTAGAACACATGGAAAATTAAATAAAAAGCTTAACTGTTGTAATTTTTTGTCTGTCGTTTTTAATGAAACATGCATATATATATATATATATATATATATATATATATATATATATATATATATATATATATGTCTGTTTGTGTGCGTGTATATATATATATATATATATATATATATATATATATATATATATATATATTGATCGTGGCTGATAGAATAGACGAAAGTGTCGGTCATGTAGAACGTTTAGGATAGTTGACACAGGGCAGCACTACCTCTTCAAGGCACCTGGTGTAGGCCTTCGTGTTGAGTTTGAGGCCCTGTGGGAAGAATGAATGGAGGCATAACGTCACCATCATGAGTAATCACTCAAAATACATTCGTAATCACTATTAGACTCATTTAACTCTTTCCGATTCCTCTGCATTGACCTCACATTGACACCTCAACACTCCGAAATGTTTGTATTGGAGCCGCTACTGCGAATGCTAAGCAGTACAGTATGCCATTTTCAAATTTCTGACGGAATGAATTGCATCATGGTGCTCTTTTTCTCACAGATGGCGCACAACTGATTCTACTGTACAGTGCAGGCGACAAGATAACAACAACGCGCATGCTCGAAATTAAAAATATAAAATGCCGACAACTTACCCATCGCACCCTCTCTCTTTCTCTCTCTCTCTCTATATATATATAAAAGTGAACATTGATGTCAATACTCAGAGGCGACAGACTGTTTCAGGTTAAACGCAATCATCAGGCCACATGATTTTCATATTTATTCTGATATAGAGGACTTTATCTCATAAATAAAGCATACCTTAAAACGAAATTTCTTCATATATATATATATCATAATGAAGTAATTCATTGAGTCTAGAAGAAACCTCAACAGAATGCACGGGACAGCCGTTTTGTCCTATATTTGGGATTCATCAGCAGTGAGCATCCACTACCGAGAATTGAAACCCGAACAGTTACGATAGGAGGCAAACACCATACCAACTGTACCAACGGTTCTCGGTTACGGAGGGGTAACGAATTAGACTCGATAGAGCGCCTCTCGTTCACAAATTCCGTGGTGGAACTAATCCGAGTTTCTCTTTGATTTTGTTTTGGGTGTTCAATATTTGGCCGATAGATGAGACCCTACCACTCCGGGTCAGCAATTAAAACCGGATTAAGAACCTTGCAGCCGGATGTAGTTTATCATTTTACCCAGGAATTATATCAGTAGTAGAAGCTCTGATTGGCACCAAATCGGTTGGGTTTCGATCCGGGCTTGAGGCGTTCGGTTGTCTAGTCGCACTGAGGAGATGTGAAACATTGAAACAGCACTGTCTGCGAATGACATAATTTAGCTCTTGAAAATATATTTCCAATTGAGCACTGTTGAACGACAAGCTAAATTCTAAAACCAACAGCCACCTGCGTAAATGTCAGTAAAATGAATGGAACACTATGGCTGCTTGGCGTTTGTTTACGTTTGTAAAAACAATACGCTAGATTTGGCGGACTCGTTCTGTCGATGGCTCAGTGGTAGAAGCTCTGACTGGCACCAAATCGGTTGGGTTTTTATCCGGGCTTGAGGCATTCGGTTGTCTAGTCGCGCTGAGGAACTGCAAAACAGTACTGTCTGTGAATAACACACACACACACACACACACATACATATATATATATATATATATATATATATATATAGGGTAGGCAAAATAATCTGCTATATTTCTAGGTTTAATAAAAGCGAAATAGAGTAAAATGTGTTTTTATTTTCGAATTGTAGATAGAATGCCATTTTTTTCCTTTCGTTTTAAAAATTAAATCAATCAAGAGGGTGCGATTACTTTCCATAGAGTATCGAAAACGTTCACGAAATTTGTCCATAAATCAACGGGTCATTTCATGCGGAATGGCAGCAATTTCTTGACAAATGGCATCTTTTAATTGTCCAATAGATCGAAGCCGCTGAGAGGACACCTTAGATTTCAGATATCCCCACAGAAAAAAAAATCGCACGGGTTCAAATTGAATGGTCGGGTGGACCAACACTCTTTGTGTTTCAGTTACCGATTCGTTGTTCCCGATAAACGTTTCCACAATGAAATCGCGATGGTAGCCCATCCAATTTTTGTTGCCAACTGAAAAAATGAAATGAAACAAAATGGCATTATATGGACATTTCGAAAAATAAAAACATTTTTCGTTCTTTATTCTATTTCACTTTTATTAAACCAACAAATGGGTCTGATCAATAAGGATGAAGGCAACAGTCCGAATGATGTAAATAGCGTACATATATATATATATATATATATATATATATATATATATATATATATATATATATATATAAATTCGTTTTTAATTTATAATGCGGATTTTTGAAAAAAAAAATTATGCTTCATTTTCTGTAGTTTTGCTACACGTGTTTCCGGTCTCGTGACCTTCATCAGGCAAAGAGTGGATATTTCCATATACTATTGAAATGAATTAATTTTGCCTATGTTTTTCAATGTTCAACATTCTCGATATTAAACATTCTCTTTTTTGGTTGTTAGTGAAAGAAATGTTTTCCTTGAACTTGCAGTGAGAAAGTTCTTCTGTATGAAGGCTAATAAAGTACTTAAGATCGCTCTGAGAAAGGGTGAAGAAAGATAATTGTATTGTTATCTTTTAATGACCCCTGTGTGTTCTTAGATCTATTTCCATTTTTTTATGTATTTGCGTGTGTTTTCTCAGCATGCGTATGTATACGTATATTCTTTCTCCATACATACATACTGTCTTATTATAAGGAATTACTACATGTATACACACATACATACACACACAGACATACACACACTTCTTATGTTCTGTAGGTTTCGCGTGTGTGCCTCTAAGCAGTTTTGTTTTTGCCAATATGAGCATATATATATATATATATATATATATATATATATATATATATTAGCATGCGTATGTATGCGCACATTCCCTCTCCATACATACATAGTCTTATTATATGGAAATAGTATATACACATACACACACACACACATATATACGCACACACACACACACACATATATATATACATACAAATACACACACTATGTTGTGTAGGGTTTGCGCGCGTGCCTGTGAGTAGTCCATTGTTTTTGCCAATATGCGTATAAATATTCCTGTTCCACAGACACCCGCATGTAAGTGTGTGCGCATGGATGAGAATGATTTGACCACTGTATTTGGCCATTATATGTCCATATTGTGTGCTTTTGCGTGTGGGGTTATGATCTATTTAGTGCTGGTTTAAATTTGTTTATGAAGTTTTTTTTCTTGTATTTGTAGATAAGAATAATTGTCTGGTATATTGGCATTATATTAAATTCACCCTGGTTACATTTATAAATGTGTTGTGATACAAAGAGTTTTCTGTTGTCTGGTAATTTTATGTTGCTTTTGTGTAAGGAGACCCTGTTGTTTAGTTGTAGACTCATACCTATATATGACTTCTTGCATTTTGTGCATTTAAGTACATAAATCACATTTTTGGAGTTGCAGTTTAACTTTTGATTTATTATGAATGTCGTTTTGGGGTTTTCAAAAGTGTACAAGTTTCCTTCTATAATGATGTCACAAACCTCACATCTTTTTTGTTGTATTTTGTGTTTCCCTGTATTGTTTGGTGGTTAAATTTGGATGTGATTAATATGTGTTATAGGTTTTTAGATTGGCGTTTGCTCTTAATTATTTTGGTTGTGTTTAGTATATTTTTCAGTTTGTCATTCAAGTAGGTCTAGATTTTTTGTATTTCTTCAAATAGTTCTGGATTGTTCTTGCATGTTGAGACATATGTTAGAGTTTATTCGACGTTACGTTACTTTGGATTTCGTAGTTGGTCTAAAGGAATTTTTTTGCGAGTTCAAACCCTTTGTTTCTTAGTGCTGTCAGGTGGCCTCAATATATATATATATATATATATATATATATATATATATATATATATATATCTTAAAATTTGTTATATTTATATTTATGCAGGAAGAGTGCTCAATATAGACAATGTTAAGCAAGTCGTGTATACGTATACATATAAGTATGCGTGTGTGTATTCTTTAGTTATGTATTGTGCGAATCGACTAAACATGCGAGTAACGTGGTTCTTAATATTGCTCATAAATTGCTTGCTTTCTTTTGCGTTTACCTTGATTCAGAGATGAAACTGATTGTGCGTTGGCAGATGGATATACACCTGAACACGTGTATACCAATACATGCGAATATACACTTTTGCCAAATGGTGTTCTCTTGAAAGCCCAGTACGTTGAATTTTGCTATTTCTGCGTTCTTCACTCAAATGTGCAAATGTCGAGTTCCATATTCACAGGCCAATAGAGACACTTCGGGGTGGTGTAGTGGTTAACAAGTTCGTTTCTCTAGATCAGTTACCATTGAGTAGTGAGTTCGATCCACACTGGGTCCTTCCTACTCTACGCCTTATGTCACTCCTATGCTAGCAAATGACGATAAGCTAACGAGCAAGTGAGCGTGTTGTTAGAGAGTTTGCTTTCTGACAATGAACACGTGTACAAATCTCACCATTGGCGATTTGTCAGGGATATGAACTTGATGATATTGGCCCAGGGTGTGCCCTCTTCAGAAAGTGCCCTTTGAGTCAAACTGGCTAACATAAAGTCACAGTTTCTCATGGCCTTGTTCACATTGGCTAGCATTGCCACAACTTCTCATGGCCTTGTTTAAATTGGTTAGCACAAAGTCACAACTCCTCATGGCCTTGTACAAACTGTGTTCGCACTGTCACAGCCTCTCATGGCCTTGCTAAAATTGGCTATCACAAAGTCGCAACTCCTCATGGCCTTGCTTAATTTGGATAGCACAAAGTCATAACTCCCCATATTCTTGTTTGAACTGGGTAGCACTTTAAATCTCGCTAGGACAAAGTCACAACTCCTCATGGCTTTGTTCAGTCTATCTAGCACTATCAGAACTCCTCATGGCCTTGTTCAAACTGGTTAGCACAAAGTTACAATTCTTCAGGGCCTTCTTCAAACTGTCGATTACGCCAAATAATGCACTCTCTCTCAGAAACTGTAAGGCCGGATCAGCGTAGTTGCCTTATAAAACACAGGATGGCTCTGTGCGTGTTTAGCAAACAGAAGTATGCCTAAGTAACAGACCGGCTTCGGTCCCAGCAGAATTTTTGCTTGTGCAGTCAGGTATATATTACCAAACATGTACTGGCGAGCCGGTCTAACAGACAAACATACTCAGAAACTGGCGACCAGTCATTATATGACAACAAATTATAGAAAACACGATACTGAATGGGTTTAACATTCCACTTGTAGACATGAACCCAGTCAGGCGACTGATGTGTGAGGTAATGCGTAAAGAGTTAGTGAAGCTGTGGCAGACATGCTGTTCGGAGATGATTTAATCACTTTTAGCGGAGAAAGCTTATCGAGAACAGAGGGATGCACCAGTCTCTGAAATAACCATTGTTGTATGTTTTTAATCGAGTCCTAATATCAGAAACATATGGGAATATCGGAAAGAATATGAAACCGGAATAATGAAAGGAAAAGACCGCCAGCAACTGACAAGCGGGTCGGATAACCACTCAATGACGAGGAAAAGCGCATCAAATGACATCTTAATTTAGTTCTGCTGCCTTTCCACCTTTCTCGTGTGGCAACCATTAAACATATTGCAGCAAATTTCATTTCTAGAAGTTTCTATTGACGGAACTTCATCTGATGGGATTTTATTATGCTGCTTCATAAGTAATTATTATTTTGGGGAACCAGTTGTAATGATGAATGTATCATCGTAACTGTTTCTTAAATATAACAGATGATGAAAAGTGGACTGTATACAACAATGTTCAATGAAAAAGACAGTGGATTGACAAGGATAAATGTCCACAACCGACCCCAAAAGTGAGCTCTGTGGAATGTATCATCTTAACTAGCCCTTCCTTAAATATATCCTAACACGTGATGAAAAACGGGCATTAAACAGGCAGTAGATTGGCATCGATAGATCTCCAAAACTGTCCCCCAAAGCTGAAATTCTTGGAACGTTTTGCTCGATATGACATCCTCGGGGTATTTGAATTTAGATTTATTTAAGCGAAATGAAAGACGCAATGCGCATTTAGACGTTCAGCAGCTGGAACGTGTCTATAAAATTTTGATCGAAAAGTGCCCTTCGCTCGTTTGTTTATCTTGTTTGTTTAACGGTTTTGTGATGTCAACTAACATTCGTTTCCACTTTTGTAATGTCAACGAATACTCGTTGTCACTTTGGTAATGCTCGTTGTAGTAGAGACTTTGTAATCGCAGATACAACTATAGTAACGCTGTTGAACAATACTGATATCAGAATAACACTCGCACTAATAGTACTTGCTTGCAAATATTCGCTCGAATAGTAAACCATATAGTGATCAGTATCACAACTACGTTGGGCTGGCCATTGCATGCCAAAAGTTCTTTTCTACAGTGAACTCCATAGTGGTAACAGAAATGTTGGTAGACCTTGGCTCAGGTATAAAGATGAACTGAAAAGCAACCTTTCTTGTGTCAACATTCCATTCAAGAATTTCGAAGAGGTAGCTATGAAGAGATCGGAGTATCGTTCTAGCTGCCATTCAGGAATAATGCAGCATCAAGAAGTAAGCATCAGTCGACTGCGTTAAATACGAAAGCAAAATAAGACAGCAAATAGAGTTCCTTCTGCACTTGGATACAATACTGTTTGTGGTCTTTTTGTGCAATCCTCGAGCCGGTCTCAAAAGTCATGCCCGTCATAGGCATACAGATAATTAGTTTGTGGTCGTCGGAACGTCATATGTCGAACTCGACCGGAGAGCCCATCATATATATGTATATATATTAAGCAATTCATCCCAAGGAAGGCGAGTGACACTAGTAGTACGCAAGAGACTACAGAGAGTGTAAGGGAAAAAGGCTGTGTATAGGGGGGGGCGGTTGAGGAAAGGATTAAAAAGAAGAACGGAGGATCAAGGCAACAGAAGATGTCGATTGATATTACATTTAAATTTTTGAAGATTATAATTATCAGGGAAGCAAGTAAGAGGAAGGGAGTTGCCCTGTCGGGAAGTGCGAGAGAAGATGTTGGAGTAGAAGGGGCGGTGTGGCAGACATAAGACAGAACCTGGGATGAGCACAACTGGTCGCGACTTGCCTTGTCCCCGCCAAAAAAGAGCCCGTATTTGCTTAGCATGTAAAGCTACTGCAGTTGAAATGAGGGAGAAAAAAGCACTTACCGCTCTGCCGTAATCCGTCCTCGGCCAGATAACGTAAAAGAATGAGGGGGGACTTGCATTGCATTTTTATGCAATAAAGATGCAATGCATTATGGGACGTGGACGCAATGAATTATGGGATCACATGAAGACGCAAGGGATTATGGGTATATGAACAACTATAAAAGCAGCTACTTTTTCCCAGTGCGGCGAGTTCTTCGAGTGACGTTCACGGTTGGCGACAAGAACAGTCTGTTAGTGCGATTTTGAGACAGAACTCAAGAAGGAACCACTCGAGGTTGGAATACCAGCTGGGAGAGCTTGAATTTACTCGCGGGTTGCTGTTTTCTTTATTCGCCACAGGCGGTTACATTTAACTGTTTTGGCAGTAAAAGAGTGTGACCGAAGTGCCAACCTAGTAGCACGCTTTAATTCATGCAATCGGGGCACCGCTGAAAATAGCTCATCAGAGCAGAATCCATGAAAGCAACAAGGGTACCTCTATTAGCTTCTGACGATTTTTACTTTATCTTCAGAAATAAGGGGGAAAAAATAAATTTATATCCTCCTAATTTTTAATTAGGCGTTCAAAGAAATTTAGCCGAAAATATTTTTTCAACTTATAAGTTAAAATTTCAAAGTTTTAAATGAACAAATGTCATGACAATAATAAAGTTATTCCTCCTTAATATTTGGTTTTACCCGCTTTTGGCACCAATGGCAGCTTTCAAGCATTTCTGGTAGTCATCTGTAAGATTCTCTTCTTCTCAGATGATATTTTCTCCCACGTTTCCTTTGCAATTTCTTCAAACTATTGAGTGTTTTTGATGAGTCGAAAAGGTCGAAACGAACGATCATATAGGCAATGTCTACACACTGAGTCCTGTTTGCACACAAGAAATAAAAAAAGAAACTTAACAGAAATCCCTTGTCATTCATATTCATTGAAACATGTATCGGAAAGGGGTTGCTACCAAAATACTAAACTGTTATATATTGTATATTCATGTCTACCATTCATTCATACAATGAATATTGCTATCACATCTGGTCTGCTGCTTCTGATATATATTTAGAGATTTTTGATAAAATCCAAAGAAGAATCTGCAATGTTATTGGTCCTGGCCTGGCATCTCGGTTTCAGTCACTTTCTTACAGTCTATATTTTACTATATTTTCATGGTAATTGTTTTGATGAGATTTCCTCTTCGTTACCTCGAGTTTACGAATTTAAACGCAGTACTAGATTGGCAGACAGGTCTTATCATTTTACAGTTAAAATGGTAAGATGCAACCCTGTAATCTATGCTAACAGAAATCCTTGGACATCATGATTCCTGTGATAGAGGCAAGGCATCCAGTCCCAGCCACAATAAATCAGCTCCACAATATTATGTTTCCTCCACCATGTTTAATTCTTGATAGGGTGTTCTTTAAAACTTTCCCTTGACCGCCTGGAAACATATTGTTGGTGGTACACATTGCCAACAAGCGTTATTTTCTTTTGTTTGTCTGCAGAAAGATTATGGTTTATCCAGGTAATATTTGGCAAAGTTAAGTCATTCCTTTTTATGTCTTTTCTTCAATACAGTTTTTTTCTTTCTTGACCTTCTTCCATGAAGACCTGCTTCACTTAGTGTGAGCCGTATGGAACTTAATAAAATAATTATCCCCCATTGTTCTAGATCGGTTTTCACTTACTTGGATATTTTACTTGGTGTTTTTCCACGGATGGTACCGACCTTCGAAGACTTCTCTCATCAATTTTCCTTTATTCTCACGTTCAATGGGGTTCTTGACAGTTCCATGCTTAGCAAAGATCTTAATATCATTCAGCACTTGAACTGTGTCGCGTTTCAGATATAGAATAGGTTTTCCTAATGGAAAACGGATGCACGTTCGATTCCTGTCGGGAGCCATAATTTGTCTGTGATAGGACTTCTCAGTTTACGCCAGTTATTAGTAATTTCACCCATTAAGAAAGCAAAAAGAAACAAGTCGTGCACGTGTGCCCATTGAAAGAGCTTTTATAGTAAGGAAAAATAATGTCGGATTAATAAAAATCCATATATATATATATATATATATATATATATATATATATAATTCAAGAAAAACAGACCACTTTAAGGCTCCATTTGTAATAATTTATTTCACCAGATAATTTTATTTTTCTCTGGATCTTCAGACTTCACTTTCAAAAGGTGAAACGAAAAATGCATTTAAAATTTACACTTTTGACGGGCAGTATTAAGCTTATATAAGTTGACATAGAGGGTGGTGAGGAATGGTGTGAGAGACATGGTCGAGTTTAGATCGGGAAGGGAGAGTTTTATAATTTATTTTTATATTTTTTTTATTATAATACTTAATATTGAGGAAGGCCATGTCTCTCACACTATGTCTCACCACCTTCAAATTATATCAGCGTAATACTACTCGTCAAAAGTGTAAATTTTTAAATTCATTTTTCGTTTCACCTGAAGATCCAGAGAAAAAGTAAAATTCTCTGGTGAAACAAATTATTACACATGGAGCCTTAAAGTGGTCTGTTTTTCTTTATATTAAATTATATTAAATTATTCGCTCTGACTTAAAATTGAACTCTCAGGATTTCATACTCCTTGGGATTATCCATACGGATTAACTAGATTTTCGTTACATTCACTTACGTGGTATTTATCCTCTTATTATCCCTCCAGCTATGGATAAATAGCAGGACAGATTGGGTTCTATAGCCTTAGATGGCAACTGGTCTAGAAGAAGGACTCGAAATTCAAAAACCTGCGGAGGCTCGTTTGGGGACTTTATGGTACGTAGTGCACCAGGTTTCTGTATTCGGCCCTTCAAAAAGTGTGAAGGGTTTTGCACAAAACCTTCACCCCTATAATCAAATCTCATGCTGGTTTCGGGCTGTCAGTTTTCCTAGGAACTGATCTACTTGGCCCTCATACGGCGAATTCGATGGGAAAGTCAGTGTATGTATATATATATATATATATATATATATATATATTAAAAAGAAGAGGGGTGCCGCAAACGAATTTTCCGAAAAATTCGGATTGCCAAACACAAAACAGAATGTCTCATATCGAGAATATTCCACATTGAACATGAAGAAAAATTAATTATTTTTAATAATATGTAAATTTTTCCACTTTCACCTGAAGACGGTTGCTTGAGACCAGACCAGAAACACGTGTCGTGAAATTATGTAAAACAAAGTATAATATTTTTTTCAATAAATCCACATTACAACCAAAAACGTTTGCGGCACCCTCTTCTTTTTAATATACATACTTTTCTCTCGTTGGAACCACTACAACATATTTCTTTTATATATATATATATATATATATATATATATATATATATATATATATATATATATAATATAAATTAATTGATTTAAAATGTTTTTTTCGCTACACAGTTCTAAACATGTTTCAAATATATATATATATATCATCCATTAAACATAAAGTTTGTTAGTGTGATTTTTTTGTACGCAATCAAGAGATTTCTCTTTTTGAAGTTATTGTGTAGAGAAATTGTCCAGATGATCTTTGGGCTCTAACACTTACGGCTAATTACTTTAAGATTACGTTTGGTTCAAGGTTTTTTTGATAAGCCGGGGAAAAAAGTTAGAAACAAATAATTTAGACATTTTCATGCATAACGCAATCTTCAGTTACTGAGAAGAGACGGTCTCTCCTCAGCACCGGTGAGGCAAAAATGATCTATCCCTGATATTGAGTACTTTTAACTCATAAATATAGCATACCTAAAGATTATATTTTTTTATCTTATCTTATCTTATATATATATATATATATATATATATATATATATATATATATATATATATATATATATATATATATATATTGTCATCCACAGACAGACTGTTTTGCTGTATCACAGCTCATCAGTGTGGCTAGACGCCTGGTTACCTCTAGAACCCCGACTGAATTAACGTCAGTCGGGGGATGCTACCACTAAGCCGCAGGGATGAAGGTGAATATAAGCGTATTTATTTTTAGATAAACTCGCAGTGAATGAGAGAACTCGATTCCTTGATCCAAGATTCTTACATCATTAGCCGTAATAGTCACTGTTTACAAACAGGCACTTCCTCCCCGCTAGAGAGCTCAATCGAAATTAATTTTTCAGGGCATATATATATATATATATATATATATATATATATATATATATATATATATATATATATATATGTGTGTGTGTGTGTGTGTGTTTTGAAAAATAAAAATTATTAAAAATGAAAATTTTCAGACGCACTGGGTTGTATATTAGTATTTTTTTTGTTTTATCATATCAATTAGGTATCTCGACTAATTTAGATCAGCATGGTCATCATCAGGAGAAAACAAATCCATGTTTGTTAGTAGCAGTGAACTACAGGAGTGAATGACTGTCTATGAAGAACTTTATCTGTAGCTTTATTCGGTTTTTATCGATAATTTTGGTTAGGCCTTGTGTTGGTCAAACGACCTCTTTTAAGTTGTTTTTAAGATATTGGATGGAAGACTTTGAGAATTCCCTCCTTGGTCATTTTGACAGAGTTTTATTGGTTGCTGGGAATGGGATGTATATATATATAAGTTAAGTAATGAAAAGTTTGGTAATCCGTATGGATAATCCCAAGGAGGACGTAATCTAGAGAGCTCAATGTCCGATTAGAGCAATTATTAACTCGATTTAAAGAGAAAAATAGGCAGCCATAAGGATCCATTAAACCAATGGACCCTTAAGGTCGATTTTACTATTTTTATACTAAAATTTTCCATGATTTTCGCACGTACATTCATATCTGCTCGATGCGTTGTTGCCGGATGGAAACAAATGACGTCACACATTATGAAATGGACAAATTCCGACAGTTATTTTAAGCCATATATATATATATATATATATATATATATATATATATATATATATATATATAGTTTAAAACAGTAAAATCCACCTTGCTAACCGAAACGCTCCTCTGTGGCAAAATCGGTAAAAGCACGTCAGGCTATATGACGGTTCCGTATAGGATATAGGTTCGATTCCTGTCGGAGGACGAATATTTTCTATGACAATTTCTCAGACATTCAGACCGGTACATGTTGTTTAATACTGTTTATTATAAACAGAACATTTACTTAAATATTTGTATCTATAAAAAAGAATATATAAACATAAACATGTTTTTATATATATATATATATATATATATATATTTATATATTTATATATATGTAGAAATGAGCTAATATAGATATATTTTCAAACATGTGTGAGCGAAAACGTACACGTGCGGGTAAGCAAGTAACTATTTAATCTTTAGTGTAGACAAAACAGTGCGCAATGTAGAGTTAAAGAGATATTAAATTTATTTATCTGTAAAGTAGATATTTATAATTACACATATAACTACCTTTACACTAGGACTAAGTTTCATGGCTTAGCCATTCACCAAGCACAAAAAGTTATGAACTGATCAATACGGTCGTTTATTTTTTTTATTTTTGGGTCTCATAGGAGCAACGCTACATTGGGTGTGGATTCAAAATTCAAGATTATTATAAATATAATAAGATATAAATATATAAATATAAATATATAAATATATAAATAAATATGAATATAAATAGATACATATATAAATAAATATAAATATAAATAAATATAATAAAAGTAAATATGAATAAATATAATAAATATAATATAGTATTGGGGTATAAATTCAAAATATGGAGTGTTTGTTGCTAGGAGGATATTAAAAAATAAACTAAGTTATTATAGTAACTTAAACAGGGATATTGATCCGTTAATGTATATTGAGTAGACAGATAAGATTATTGCATTACAAAATAAAAAAAAAGTTGGTAGTTACCAAATAAAAAAGAGTTGCTCCCATGAGATCCGGAAAAAAAACCCACCAGTTCTACCTGATGAATGAAAATTAAGCTCCACAGTATGTAAATTCAGAAGCTTAAATTCTGTGCAAAAATACTAAGACATTTTACTCTACAAATTGAATTAAACGTAAGTCCATGCCACTTTAATTGAAATCATATATAACAACAAAATTTCGGGGATTTATCATAATACAAAATTTAAAGAAAATTCCCACTTTGTTGATTTGAACAAAAAAATCTAGCACTGCAGCATCGCAAGCTCCTAACAGTTAATAAATAGCATATTTAGAAAAAAAATCTTTCCATCTACACTAGGCATATTTCGTCTTGGTATTTTGCATATATATATATATATATATATATATATATAGTAATCCGTATGGAATTTTCAGGAGGATATAAAGTCAAGGAGAGCTATATGTAACTGTCAACAAATGGCATATTTTAAAAAAAATATCTTTCCGTCTACATTACGCATTGGTGTTTATTAATATATATATATATATATATATATATATATATATATATATATATAGTAATGATACAATATAGTAATCCGTATGGAATTTCCAGGTGTGAATAGATTCAAGGAGAGCTTTATGTAACTGTAAATAAATGGCATTTTTTTAAAAAAAACAAACATCTTTCGGTCTACACTACGCATATTTCGTCGTGGTGTTTTGCTTGTAAATGAAGAAAAAAATCTACGCCATGAAGATAACAATGTGAAAGTGTTGGAAGTACTTGGCTCGTCAATTCCATCTGACAGCAAATATGAAGATCGTATTATCCAAGGAATGAATAGTATGTTAATGGTCTCAATAAGTTTTGTTAGCGAAGTGATTTCAGCATTTCTCATTAACATTGCTAATTAATTCTTCGTATAAATTTCTTCTTAATATATATATATATATATATATATATATATATATATATAGAACACGCACACATATATATAAATATACTTTTTACATATAGACATATTTGTAATATATATGCACTTGATATATATATGTATATATATCAAATGCATATATATATGCGATGCGATGAGAACGAAAGTTATATATAAATTCCAACATTCACAGCATTAATCCAAAACAGGGCTCGATACCGATAGTAGAGCGATAATTATTTATTATAATTTTATCATATAGACAAAAATGGAAAAAAAGGAAGTGACGTTTCACATACGGCTTGCCTACAAGCAGGATTGTTCATAACCATTTCCGATTCTCACCCATCGAAGTGCAGTTGAAATGCACTGAAACGAAGTTGCATCTTTGTAGTGGGCAAAATGGTTTTGTCTATATGATAAAATTATAATATATATATATATATATATACTTCACGAATTCAATCTCGCGTGGTCATGTGTGACGTCATGAGCTGCGGTGCGATTTTCATTTCTAGCGTCTTATATGCACGTGTTTATCGTTGCTTGGAAATCATCCATGTAAACAATAACAGACTATCATCGCTGTCTTGTCCGTGTATTGCTTAATATATTGTACAGTAATTGTCATCTTTGATAATGGCTTATGTAAGCCGAAAGCTTAGATTGGATTAAAAAAGTATGGATCAATATTGTGATTTTCTTTCTTCGTTTAATGATAATGTTAGTAAGCTTATCAGACGTTATGAAAAGAATTTACATAAAATAAATAGACAACACTTGTCTATATTATTTAATGAAACATGTATGAATATATATATATATATATATATATATATATATATATGCTCTCTTGTGCATGTTTTTCCTTTTTTCATTTTAGTGTTTCTTTTTAGCATTCATGTTTTTGCTATTCGATGAAAAAAAAGAACTCTAACCATTTTCAGGCGTAGAAAGACAGTTTCATCATTTTTATTTCTATGGGTCTGATATGATGAAGATATGTTTTTTCACTCAATCAGGCTTACAGGTAGTGATTCAATTGCTAAATACCTGCTGAACGCAGAGTGAGGAAGCGGAAGCTTTAGGGAATGGCGTTGAATAGAATATTATTCGAATTTTCACTCGTTCAATATGGCGTTGGTGCCGATTTTGGTCGACAGAAAAACTGTCCATTAACACTTTTGTCTTGTGATACTTTGTAATTTCTCTGTTCCCTTCATTCTTTCCGGAAACAAAAAACGACTCAGCCTCGACTCAGCCAAAAGCTAAGGATACATTAATATTAGGATTGTTATTTATCTATCGACGAGAGTATTAACTCCATTTTATTTCTAGAGACCTCACAACAGAGAGAGAGAGAGAGAGAGAGAGCAATAACACATTTGGGTAGAACATGTCGTCAGCTATAAAGCAAACACGACTTTTCGATATAGTCTCCGCTCTTGGATAAACATTTTTTCCAACGATGAACAAAAGTCTAAAAGAGAATAGAGCAAAAAATCGAGTATATCTGTTGTTTTTGCTGGAGCTGCTCAATCCGCCCTTTTTAGCTATGACAGTGTGCAAAATTATTTATGCGGTTCTTCTAGACCTTGCTCACGGCGGATCGTTAGTAACCTGTCTCTGGTCCTCAAACAAGGAAACGACCAAAAAAAAATAAATAAATAAAAATAAATAAACAGATGTAACTTACCAGTAATTTTTAAGGCACCATGTATTTTTTTGAATTGGTATGACCCCATGGAAGGTGATAAAGCCACTAAGATTCAAGGGGTTACATGGTGTGAAAGAATTAGGAGCAGGAACTTTTATAATGAGCTGGAAGAGAAAAGAGTAATCAGATTGAGATTGCATTTAAACTTTTGCAGATTAAAGTTAGCTGGAAAGTATGGAGCCGGGAGGGAGTTCCACAAGCAGGAAGTTCGAGAAAAGCAACTGTTAGCATAGAATTTACGGCTACATCTAGCCAGTTAACCCGCAAATTGATGAGGTTTTGATGCCAGTCTATTACTGCGCTTGTATTAGGTTAGTGCAAAAATAATTTCGTTTTCTAACATATGTTACTATATAAGAAAACGAAATTATTTTTGCACCAACCTAATATTTTCTACTAGTATATTTCGGATAGAGTCTTGTAAGTTTGTCTGTGTGTTCTAATAGAGCTCTGGTCAGATAGGTGTCACGAAAGGCGTCAGGATGGGGATGTAGTTGTGTGACCGATGTAATTATTTATGAATTCAGTTTGATCAGGAACACAGTTTCTTAAGGGGCATTTGATCTCAGAGTCCATTTGTCGTAATTTTAATTTTTTGTGTCCAAAAAGAAAACACTTGTTCGAACACAAGAAAAATTAAATAAAAAGCTTAATCGTAGTACCGTGTCTGTGGTCTTTAATGAAACATGTAGAAATGAAGGATTGCTGCCTAAATACACAATATATATATATATATATATATATATATATATATATATATATTTAAATTTTGGGATTTTAATAATTTTTCATAATAATAAATCATGTATCGTCCTAGAAAATTCAGCAGAATGCCGGAAAGCACTGAACGGCCCTTTCATGGGGGGTCTCATCAGCAGTGCGCATCCACTACCGAGAATTGAACCCGGACGCAAGCATCATACCATTGGGCGAGTGGGCATCAGTGTATCATTTGAACGGCAAAAATTCCCACTAACGAAAGACCCGGCCAAAGACGGGTTATACTGCTAGTATATATATATATATATATATATAGGTTTCAGTATATCAAAAAGGTGTTGTTTGTCAATGATTCTTTAAGACATTAATATTTTTACACTTCTCTTCATTCACAGAACATAGCTCCTTCTTCATTACTATTTTGACTGTAATGCTCTACCGTGAGTGGCTCACGAACCTTTATTCGATATTGATAATATGTCTTCAATTTTTGTGCATTTATCCCCGATCGGGTCGCTGATCTCTTTCTCTCAGCATCTTCATAACATAAAAATTCAGTATATTTGTTACATGCAGTGGGTAAATGTGACATTTGACAACTTCTAAAATCACATCGAACGACATTACGTCAATAGAATATTCTAAAAATCCCTGAAATTTTTTTTCGTAATATATTTAATATTTGCTACACTCGAAACATATGAGTTTTCCAAATTTGCGTATATGGAAGCAGGTGCTTGAAAGTTGATATGGGAAAAAAATTTCCTCCCTAGATTTTCTTATAGAAAGAAAGTCGTGTTTTGAACAAGGTTTGACTGTCGCATGCATCGGAACCTGTTCATATGTCATATTTCAGCGTGTTGATATCTATCTATCTATCTATCCTATTATTTTTCTATGTAATACTTTTATCTATCTATCTATCTATCTATCTATCCTATTTCTATGAAATACTTTTATCTATCTATCTATCTACCTATCTATCTATCCTATTCTTTTTCTATGTAATACTTTTATCTATCTATCTATCTATCTATCTATCTATCTATCTATCTATCTATCCTATTCTTTTTCTATGTAATACTTTTATCTATCTATCTATCTATCTATCTATCTATCTATCTATCTATCTATCCTATTTCTATGAAATACTTTTATCTATCTATCTATCTATCTATCTATCTATCTATCTATCTATTCATTATCTCTATCTATCCTATTTATCTATCTATCTATCTATCTATCTATCTATCTATCTATCTATCTATCTTATTTCTATGAAATACTTTTATCTATCTATCTATCTATCTATCTATCTATCTATCTATCTATCTCAGTCTATTCTTATCTATCTATCTATTTTGCGTTTTTCTAAACGTATCTATATAATTTCTTCTCTTTATTCCTCAGTCTATTTCTCTCTCTTTCTATATCCTTACTCAGTTCCTCTCTCTTTCATCTCTATTTCTTTATCTCTCTCAGGCTCTTCCCATCTTCTTTCTCTCCCTGTCTGTCTGTTTATCTGTCTGTCTCTCCGTCTGTCTCTCTGTCTCCCCCCCACTCTCTCTCTCTAAATATATATATATATATATATATATATATATATATATATATATATACTCACTGACATATAATACTGTCTTTTTGTATTCAATTCAACTCATCCAATTTCATTCCATTGTACTAATAGGCCCTCTTCTCTCTATTTTTCATAATTCCACAGCGATTTGCTTTCTGGCATCTTTATAACATCTTCTCTTGCTGTTGCTCTGTTTCCAAGGATTCTTATTACGTTACTTGGCAATATCGAAATGAAAGCCGCATTTTACTCATTAGCTTTATGAGAAAGCACTTTGAACCGGTCCTATCAACTGCACACCATTTGGACGCTGTTCAACTGTTAGGAAACCACAATGGGTTCTCATCTCGGATCGACTTTCACAGATCTTTAAACCGACTTGTGTGATACGACCTTTTTTTCTTTTTGCTTATGCTCATGCTTGTTAACTTACACTTCTTGTTGCATGTATATATAAATAGGTTGTAATAAATTCAGCCGAGAAGGTCGATTGGTTTCATTCTTCCTTGCCTTTTGCAGTTTTCGAATAAGTTGTCGCACATGACGATCACTCTTGGAGATAAATTGTGCAAAGATTTATGTTTGAGGACTTTGACCGTCTCGGTCATGGTCAAGAACAGGAAGTGGTAGACATTTACTGATACTCTAATCGGATTCGTTGAAGTCCACACACACACACTCACACACAGACTATCTATCTATCTGCAGAAAAATTTATTTCGGTTGAGCTCTCTGGGAAAGGAAATGTGAGTTTGTAAACAGTGACTATTACGGCTGATAATGCAAGACTCTTCGGTAAAGCGAATCGAGTTCTCTCAGTCAGTGGGTGTTTATCTAAAAATAAACACGCTTAAAATTCACCTTCTTCCCTGCCGTGCACCAACAGCTTAAGGGTAAAATCTTCAACAGACGCCAATTCAGCCGGGTTTCGTTCCTAGCTAGAGGCAACCGGACGTATAGCCACAATGATGAGTTGTGATAGAGCGAAACAGTGTCTATGGATGACAATATATATATATATATATATATATATATATATATATATATATATATATATATATTAATAAATTTTATTGTTATACGCTATTCATATATACCGAAATTTTTAAGTATCTGCTTTGTTTATAATAAACAATATTAACAACATTTACCGGACTGAATGTCCGAGAAATTTCAGAGAAAATATGTGTCCTCCAACAGGAATTTGTAATTTAGCTGATTGACGTTACATTCAACATCTCGATTCCAGAGTTTCATAGAACCTCCGGGAATTTCTCTGTCCACTCGTCAGGAGATATGAGCAATTGTGTGCATTCGCGGGTGTGTGTGCGCTTATGCGCCCGTCTTCGCGTATGTGCGTACATGTCGAATGCCATGATCATTTGTTCTTTTCGCCCTTTTGTCATTTTACAATCTCTCCTTAATCTTTTCTTTTTCCTCTTTTCTTTCAATTGTTGCCATTTAGATTCCGGTTTTCTAGACATATGCTGTTGTTAATTTTTGAGCGGTTGATTTTTACAGTGTATAGCTCAAGTCAGCTTGCTTTTCAGATTTACACGTGAGCGTTTGGTAATGACATCCAGGCTTAGCTTTGAACAAAGATAGCGCACTTTTAAATGCTATTGGGAGTACGAAATTGCTGATGAAGTTCAAAGGCTGTATCCGAGAGAGTTTCATTCAGATTTACACAATAGGCTTATAATCTCATGAACGAGAGATAAACTTTAAGCTGATTCTACTGTACATAATATGCAGATGAACCGTCCCAGAAGACCCCGGATATCAACCACGCCCTGAGAAGCAATAAAGGATGATAAAATTTTTCATAGTAGTCGAAGAAACCTGTCGAAAATTGATTGCTGCTTGTGATTCTATTGTGTTGTTGTGTTAGCAAATGTTTGGATTATAACGGACATTAATTTTAAAACATGCATGTGACAAAGCCATCTGAATATGCATTTAGAAGAAATACTGTTCTCATATGCATTATTTAAACTAAATTAAATTAAAATTCATACATTCAAATTTATTTATTTAAATTTATTTATTATATTTAAATTAAACATGTTTCGTTAAATAATATAGACATATGTCTACTCATTCTTCTATTGATCCTTTCCAGTTCTTGGTGATAAGATGAAATTCGTCAAGGAAGGTGCCGTAGTTTTTTTTTTCCC